>CM039651.1:11128-611128 GCA_022405125.1 Anthidium xuezhongi
CCACACATCCTACCCCCCGCAACCCCCCCTGAGGGGTCAAAAAGACCCCCCATCCTACCCCCGGAACCCCCCCTGAGGGGTCGAAAAGACCCCCATCCTACCCCCCGGAACCCCCCCTGAGGGGTCGGAAAGACCCCCCATCCTACCCCCCCGAACTCCCCCCCAAAGGGTTCATTTTGACCCCGGAGGGAGCCCACCCCCACAACCTACCCCTGGAATCCCCCTTCCCCCCACCCCACCCCCGGAGCATCCTTTGGTGGTCCTGGCCTCCGCCGAGGCCGATTGAGCCGCTCCTGGGCTAGTCCGTCGCTTATATAGCCCCCTGTACCCCCACTCCCGTACCCGCACGACGGTACCCCCACTCCCGCTCCACCGCGCATGACCGTGGTCGGCGGCGCGAGCGTCGAGTCTAGCCTAAGGCGCCCCCTACAACGCCTACTTGCCTTACGCACCGTCCTGACTAGCCTAAAGCGCCTTCTACAACGCCTAATTGTCTTACGCACCGTTCACACTAGCCTAAAGCGCCTTCTACAACGCCTACATGCTCTTACGCACCGTCGAGTATAACTCTATGGTCCCCTACAACGCCTACATGCTCTTCCCGAACCTCTAATGTAGCCTAAGGCGCCTTTTACAACACCTACATGCTCTTCTCGAACCTCTAATCTAACTTAAGCCCCCCCGAAAACGCGTACTTGCTCTTCCCGAACCTTTAATGTAGCCCAAGATGCACCCGAAAACGCCTACATGCTCTTACGGACCGTCGAGTCTAACCTAAGGCCCCCCCTACAACGTATACTTGTCTTACGGACCGTCCAGTCTAACCTAAGGCACCCCCTGTAACGCGTACTTATAGCTATCTCTCTTCCCCGCCCTGTAATCTAACCTAAAACGCACCCTGGTACACGTACTTGTACTTATCTCTCTTCCCTACCCTGTAAACTACCCTAAAACGCTGCCTGCTACGCGTACTTATACATATCTCTCTTCCCCACCCTGTAAACTAACCCTTAGATGCATCCGAAAACTCGTACTTATAGCTATTGCCCTTCCCGCCCCTCTAAACTAGCCTATCGTGGCTCCTACAACACGTACTTGTACTTATCTCTCTTCCCCGACCTCTAATCTAACCTAAAACGCATCCTGGTACGCGTACTTGTACTTATCTCCCTTCCCCACCCTGTAATCTAACCCTTAGATGCACCCGTAAACGCGTACTTATACCTATTGCCCTTCCCGTCCCTCTAAACTAGCCTAAAACGCACCCTGGTACGCGTACTTATAGCTATCGCTCTTCCCCACCCTGTAATCTAACCCTAAGATGCACCCGAAAACGCTGAAATGCTCTTACGCACCGTCCAGACTAGCCTATGGCGGCTTCTACAACGCGTACTTATAGCTATCGCTCTTCCCGACCCTCTAAACTAGCCCATTTGCTTTCTTTCCCGTACGAAAAGTCCTATAATCTAGCCTATTTTTGTTGACTAGTACGAAAAATAACTGTAAATTACCTCATTTGCTTTTGTCTTGTACGAAATATCATATATTCTAACCCATTTGTTTCTTTCTGTACGAAAATAACTGTATTCTAGCCCATTTACTTCTATTTTGTACGAAAAATCATGTATTCTACCTCATTTGCTCTGTCTTCTGTCCGAAAAATCCTGTAAACTAGCCTATTTTACTTGTCTTGTACGAAAAATGCTGTATTCTAACCCATTTGCTATCTTTTCTATACGAAAAATACTCTAATCTAACCCATTTGTTTCTTTTCTGTACGAAAAATCCTGTAAACTAGCCTATTTGCTTTTGTTTTGTACGAAAAATGCTGTATTCTAACCCATTTGCTATCTTTTCTATACGAAAAATACTCTAATCTAACCCATTTGTTTCTTTTCTGTACGAAAAATCCTGTAAACTAGCCTATTTTACTTGTCTTGTACGAAATATCCTGTTGTGACGCAGTCTCCAAATATTAGTAATTTCACCGTTATCAGTCCAGTCACCGCCAATAGAACCCGTCATCCACTTCTCCCCCGTACGAGTCATACACCTCTCCTTCGCAACAGTCATCCTCACCCCCAACATTCCGATCCTTCTGTACATCCCCTCCAAGAAACTGTACATATATATATACAAAAACGCATTGTAATAAACAGTCTTAATTTCCGCCGAGTTACAGCCACGTTAATCTTCCTCCTCAAAAAGTATATCCACGGAATATTTGTGTGAGTGAGTTGAGTGATTTCCGCGTAACACTGTAAAGAAGCCTATTTTACTTATCTTGTACGAAATATCCTGTAAACAAGCCTATTTTACTTGTCTTATACCAAATATCCTGTATTCTAACGCATTTGCTTTTTCTGTACGAAAAATCCTATAATCTAGCCTATTTTTGTTGTCTTGTACGAAATATCCTGTATTCTAGCCCATTTGCTTTCGTTTTGTACGAAAAATGCTGTAATCTAGCTCATTTGCTGTTTTCTGTGCGAAAAATGCTGTATTCTAACCCATTTGCTTTTGTTTTGTACGAAAAATACTGTAATCTAGCCTATTTTGTTTTTTGTTTTTTTGTAATGAGAACACTCTGATCTACCCCCCGAGGCCCCACGGAACCCTTAAAGTACCCCAAACCCCCCTCCGGGACTCTTAGCATATTCACTACCCTTTTAAACTACCCCACGAGGCCCCCCGGAACCCGTAAAATACCCCTAACCTTACCGCCGGGGCTCTTAGCCACGATTCCCCCCAAGCTCGGCGGATGTCCTGCACGCGCCTATAAACAGTGGCGCCCGCAGCCGCCTGAAGCTCGTAGGGTACTTCCCCCGCCAGAGCTAGCGTCGCCATTGTCATGTAATGACGTTAGGAAAAAAAAATAAAAAAAATGTTGAATTCTTCTGGCGCACCAGAAGATGCCTTTATTCACACTTTTAGCTATTATTATTATTAGGATTACAACAGAACAGAGGAACGATGTTAATCGTATCGTTGGAGACCAAGTACTGACTAGCCTTCGGTGACGAGGTGGAAGGAAGGAATGTCTGGAAACACCTTGGGTGGTATCGTGTGCGAATACGAGCTGTTATCAGGTGAGGAGCGGATGTGATTGGAAAAGGATAGAGGGATCTTTAGGTCGTCACATTTCCCCCTCCTTAGAATGAACCTAGTCCCTTAGGTTCTTTTTCAAAATACTCTTCTCGAATCGAACGCGTTGCGGCTAGAAGAGGACTCGTTCTTTTTCTTCAGGTAATCCAGGTAGTTCAGCCAATTCCAGTGTTGGCGGTTTGATGGTAGCATATAAGTTGACTGGTACACTTGGAGTTGGTTGTAACTGTTGAACTTCATTATGTATCTGCGTTCCATGTTTGATCTTACAGCAAAATAAATAAAAGCATAACTTATTCGGTAGGCAATTCTTTAAACCTGCTAAGATTCCTGTTCTGTTAAGTACATATAAACCCAAGATTCCAATAGATACATAACCTAATATTTGTAGTACACTAATTCCGTAACCTTTAAGTGCTTTAATTCGATGTTCAAAGTTTAAAGCTGATATTTCTGAATCAATCTTATCAATAGTTGTTCTATATGATCCCAGATTGTTAGTCAAGATTTTAGGTGCTTTTTCAATTTTATCAAGGATATTAACATAACTGTCATGTTGATATAATGTGTTGATATAATACATAATTTCGTTCTTGCTTTCTCCTATACGCATATGTTCATTTTTAAATAATAAATCACATGATCCATTTGAACTTATTATAGACGGTTGGTCAATAGTTTGTATTTCATGTTTCGAGGAGCAGATGATATTGATTTCTGTCGGTTCTGACGGTATGGCAAGGTATTTGTTACTGGTACTCAGAGGTATAAAACTAATATCAATAATTTTATATACGGATATCTGACAATGGTGAATGTTATTTTTGAAATTTATAGCTATTTTATTTTATGAAATTCATAGCTATTTTATCGTTTGATTCTAAGGGGGTATCGGTTATACAAGGTTCTTCCCTAGGTCTAATGCGTGTTAATTTAGCACTTTGACAAGTGTCACAAACTTCTATACATTTCTGAATTGTTTAAAATAAATCTGGAATATTAAAGTTACATTTGATTCTATTATATGTTTTCTGTATTCCAGGGTGTCCTACTAAATCATGATTTTCTCGTATGATTTCTCTAACTTCTTCTTCTGTTAAGTCTTTAATCGGATCTGGTGCAAACTCCAGTTCTTTAACGGTATCATTAAAAAACAATAAAATTCTTTTAATCGTGTTCTTAGTTTGTTCTGATACTTCATCATCTTTAATGCCTATCTTATTTGTTCCCTCTATAATGTCATTTATAATCATGAGCCATTTATCTATACCTTCATAGTTCCCTAATGTATATTTATCTATCTGATAAAAGTTTCGTTTATTTGGAACTATCTTCAGAATTTTTGGAGGATCCGTAGATTCTTCCCATGCTCTGAATCTATTTACTAAATCTAGCTCTGCATTTTGTCTCGTAAGAACATGAACTCTAGATAAAGCGTCTGCAGCTGTGTTTTCTTTTCCTTTAACATACTGAATCTCATAATCATATTCTTCTAATTTCAATCTCCATCTAATCAATCTAGAAGAAGGGTCTTTACAGTTTTGCAACCATTTGAGCGCTTGATGGTCTGTGTTTATAATAAATCGTCGTCCTAACAAATATTGTCTGAGTCTACGTATAGCCCATACAATAGCTAATAGTTCCTTCTCTGTAGTAGAGTAATTTTTTTCTGGAGGGTTTAGTGTTCTTGAAACATAACAATATGGATGTCCGTCTTGTGATAGGATAGCGCTTATACCTTCGTTACTTGCATCTGTCGTCAAGATAAATTGTTTGTTAAAGTCTGGGAATTTTAATACAGGAGTTGAGCAAAGTTTTTCTTTTAATGTGTCAAAGCTATTCTGTGTCTTGTCGTTCCAGTGAAAAGGTGTGTCTTTTTTTGTTAAATCAGTTAATGGCTTTGCTAATTTACTAAAGTTTCTTATAAACTTCCGATAATAACCTGCTAGTCCTAGAAATGATTTTATGTCTGTCGGATTCTTAGGGAGTTTAAAATTTTTTACTGTCTCTATCTTTTTCGGATTGGGTTTTACTCCGTCTGCTGTAACTACATGTCCAAGATATTCAAGTTCTAGTTTCAGAAACTCACACTTGTCTGGTTGAAGCTTTAATCCTAATTCTCTAAGTCTCTGTAGTACTATTGCGAGATTTTTATTGTGTTCTTCGATTGATTGACCAAAAATTATGATATCATCCAAATATACAAAGCAATATTTATTAATTGAACCTCGTAATACCGTGTCCATCATTCTCTGAAACGTCGCGGGAGCGTTCTTTAAACCAAATGGCATGCGATTATAATGGTAGTGTCCTTGAGGAGTGGAAAAGGCTTTGTATTTTTTTGAATTTTCGTCCATTGGGATTTGATGAAATCCAGAGGATAAGTCAAGTGCTGAGAAGAATTTAGCATTGCCTAGTTGTGATAAAATATCGTCAATGTCAGGTAGTGGGTATGCGTCTTGGTCAGTGAGTTCGTTTAGTTTCCTAAAGTCAATTACGATACGCCACTTCTGTTTTCCTGAAGCATCGGTCTTTTTGGGTATAACCCATACCGGAGAATTATATGGAGAATCGCTAGGTTCAATGATTTTCTTTTCTAACATTTCTTTCATCTGTCTGTTAATTTCAGCTTTGTGACACTCTGGTGGTTTGTACGATTTAGTGTTAATAATTTTCTTTTCTTTTAAAGCTATTGTGTGTTTAGTGAGGTTAGTACACGGTAAAAATTCCTTTTCTAAATTAAATACATCAATGTAAAAGAGAAGTAATTTTTCTAAAGGAGTGCGTAAACTTGATTCAATATGAGAAAGTCGGGTTAGATCTCTGAATGTAGACAATTGATCATATGTGTTAGCATTTTCAATAATATTTGTGATTTGTTTTTCTGACTCACCACAATTGATAAAGCATACTTCCAGGTAGATGAGTTTATTAATGCGTTCGTTTGGCTTAATTGTTTCTTTTGGCTTCTGAAATTTTAATATTTTACCATTTAATTGTAAGAAATCGTTAGTAATCTTAAAATTATATTGTTTTAGTGCTGGTAAACCAAATATTCCGTCCTCTATAATAGGAAAATCGTCGTTAATAACATGAAATTTTATCTCTTGGCCATAAATATTAAAGTTAACAAATTCTTTAGATTTAAACTTAGAATGTCCCATAGCAAAATGTCTTTCACAGTCGTCTTCTTGTAGTCATCCAGTGCCTACTGCTCTTCGTTTGAGTAAGCTAATTCCTGCTCCTGAATCGATGAGTAGTTCTCGTTGCATTCTATCTCTTCCTTCCAGTCGTACGGTTGGTGGTTGTCCACTGATGTTGTTGATTCGGATAGATCGTTTGTTTCTTCCGTCGTTGTATTGTTCACTCGCGGAGGTGCTCGTTCTTGTGGGGCACGCACTTGAAAATTTACACATTGGTTAGATGTATGTCCCAATTTTCCACACTTAAAACACTTTAACTGTCTTCTTTCTTCGAGCGGCCGCTTCTCCGTGTAGCTGAACTGGTTACTGCGCTGCTGTGGCGGAGCGTCAGCTGAAGGTGGCGGGGTAGTTCTTGCGTATCTCCGGGGCTCCCTGCACCGCTGAGTGAGGAGTATTAGGGGGGAGAGAAGTTTACCTCTCCCCCCTCAGGACGTGGCCGGCCCTAAATGTTAAGGGCCGGCCAGTGGCGTGGGGAAGTCGCGGTAGTGTTCGTTAGAGTTCCCGTGGCTCCCCCAAAACACCAGAAGCGGCACAGCGTCCATAGGTCGCCGTGGAGGTTTTAGTCGGTAGAAATCCGACACTACCCGCCACCTTACCCCCTGGGGGTGGCGGGTGTCTTTGGAAGATTTCCTCCACTTTAAAAAAAAACAAAAAAAGGCCCTGGAGGGTACCGGGGTGAAGGTCGCGAGACCAGTAAAGCTCGCTGACCTCCGAGTCCGTGGTATCATGGACTCGGTCACCCCGGACGAGGTTGCAACAGCCGCAAGAGGGTGCCGTAAGAAGGATGTTAGAACCGGAGAAATCCGGTCGTCCTCCTCCGGACTTGGCACGCTCTGGGTCCAGTAACAGTTGGAAAAGTGGGTCAACGATGAATCAAATCTTGCTTCTATTTGGATAACTGGTATTGGTAGAAATAGACTTGGGTCTCTTATAAAAGTTATTAAGGGTAGAGGGTATGCTGGCCTGAAGACGAAGGAAATGCTACTGATAAGTTGTTATATGCCCCCTTCATGGCAGCTAAAAGATGTTGAAGATGCACTCCATAAAATAGATTGTAGCATCAGACAGGAAAGGAGTGGAGTAGCTAAACTTATAGCTGGGGATTTTAATGCAAAATCTCCCACGTGGAGTCAACACAGGCAGGATAAAAAAGGTGATGCAATTATGGAATTCTGCGTTATTAATTCTATAATACCTATCAAAAGTAAAGGAGAGTTTACCTTTGAGAAAAATGGACGTAGATCCAAAATTGATATTGCGTTGGTAGACTGCATGATGATGAACAAACTTGACCTAAGTGAAGTCTGCGAGTGGTACTCCGCTTCTGATCATTATTATGTGCTGCATACCTTCAGACACGACAAGACTTACCTAGACATGAACTCGAGAACAGCTGGAGAAACTCGGAAAATCCTGGACCTGGAAAAATTTCGGAAAAATTTTAATAAAATAATAGAAAATAAGAAACTTACCAATCCTGATGAGATTATTGAAGCCATCGACACCGCTGCGACTGTGAGTAGAAGGACCATTTCGAAGCACCTGAAACATAAAAAAAGAAATTACTGGTGGAACGGAAATATTGAGAAACTTAGGCAGGTAGGAAATAAGTTAAGAAGGAAGTTGCAGAGGGGAAGGAAAAATAGGGATCCGGAAACTGTAAAACGACTGCAAGAAGAGCACAAAGTAGCTAGAAGAAACCTTAAAAAAGCTATCTTGGATAGTAAAAAGGAAGCATGGGCCATCTTGTGCAACGAGATAGATGCAGACATTTAGGGTAAACCATATAAGATGGTAATGAAGAAACTTCGGGGAAGAAAGAGGATGACCCCACTCGGAAAAGAGGACACGATAAGGACGATAGAGGAATTATTTGACACCAAGCCACCGGCTGAAGAAAGACGTTTTATTAACAATGACTTAAGGATTTTAGAAACCGAGGAAGAGGAAGTAACTCCAACAGTCACCGTAGAAGAGGTTAAGCGGGCAGGTAGTAAGATCATGCCCAAAAAGGCCCCGGGTGGGGATGGGCTAGAAGGAGAGATAGTAAGGGAGTTGGCGAAAATATGGCCACATGGCCTAGCCCACCTTTTTACTACAGTTCTGAGGCAAGAAATTTTCCCGGTGAAATGGAAGAGGGCCAAACTTATCCTGATCCCTAAAAAAACCGATGAGACAGGTAAAATTACTGGATACAGGCCAATCAGCTTGCTGCCTGTACTTAGTAAGTGTATGGAGCAAATTATTAAAGCGAGGATTCTCGATACTCTAGAAAACGGACCCTTTGCCCTCTCTGATAATCAGTATGGTTTCAGGCCACAGCGAGGGACCAGACAAGCTATGGAAAAATTAATGAATATATGGAGCACGGCTAAGAAACAAGGGAAACATTGCGTACTAATAACAATTGACGTTCGCAACGCCTTTAATTCCATAAGGCATGATAATATTATGCGCGAGGTAGCGAGCAGATCTTTCCCAAAGTATATCGTGAGGATACTTAATAGTTATCTTGAGGATGGGGTAATAACGGCGGATACCATCGAGGGCCCTATCGAAGCTAGGATCTTTGCTGGTGTTCCTCAGGGCTCGGTACTTGGTCCAAATCTTTGGAATTTAGCCTATGATCGATTGCTTGGATTGGATCTTGGAAAGAAAGTCACACTCATCGGCTTTGCAGATGATGTCGGAGTGGTGGTAAATGATAAAAACGTAGAAGACCTTGAAAAGACTGCTACAGGGGCGTTCAACGAAGTGGCCAAATGGATGAAAACCAATGGGTTGCAGATCGCCCCAGAAAAAACGAAGGCTCTGTTACTCACTGGGAGGAAGCATTGGGGTATATTAAACATCAGGGTTGGTAACACTATAGTCAGCAGGAAGAAAGCTGTAAGGTATCTGGGAGTCCAGTTTGCTCCAAATCTAAAATTTGAGGTGCATGTGGGAAATGTAGCAGATAAGGCCCTAAAAGCTGCAACTGCACTAAATTCGATTATGCCCAGAGTAGGGGGATGTGGGCCCACGGCCCGTAATTTATATTATAGAGTTATGGAGTCCATAATTATGTACGCTGCGCCTATATGGGAGCCGGCCTGTAACTACCTCTCTATTGTAAATAGGCTAAAAAGGACGCAGAAGACAGCGCTAACGAGAGTGGCAAGGTGTTATCGCACTGTATCGGTGGAGGCTATGGGAGTTATCAGCGGCATTGCCCCGCTTCACCTGAGAGTTAAGGAAGCGAGAAGGATCTTTGATCGATGGGAATCCATTAGAAACAATCAAGATGAGGCTGATAAGAAGAAAATAAGAAAGGAAGAGAGTGAGGTAACGCTTCAAAACTGGCAGGAAGAATGGGAGACCACTAAACATGCTGTCTGGACCAGAAAATTAATGCCAAATATTAAGGAATGGCTAGAATTTGGGTCCCCATTGGCGGACTACCATTTGTCGCAGGTTTTAACAGGACATGGAGCTTTTAGCACTTTCCTAAAGAGAATCGGTAAGGCTGAGACGGATTTTTGTATGCATTGTAAGGAGCAGCAGATTGACGATGCGGAACATACCCTTTTCTGGTGTAAAAGCTTGGAAGATTTGAGAAAGGAAGCGGAAATACGCCAGGGACTAGCGTGCGAGAAGGAATTTATGGAAGCCTTAAAAGACCAGGAGAGACGGACGAAGATTTTATCGTATGTTAAACGAGTCATGACAAGTAAAATAGCACAGGAAAAGAAGACGGAAAAAGATCTAGAAGGACGTAGAGACATGACAAGGATATAATATAAGGGCATAATATAAACAAAAAAAAAGAAGATAAGGCATGAGAACCGCTGCCCCGAAGCAATACCGACCAGGTGGTCCCGGGGCAGATGGCAGCCGATAAGATAGAGGCCCAATGTGGGTATTTTTTAGTGGGTACGAGCTCCACACTACCGCGGCACTCAACACCATAGCCGCGGTGTGCGTACAGGCATTTTTTTTTTATAGGGTAGGGCTAAGTGTCCGATATGTACGGACATGGAGAGGCCGTCGGGCCACCGCCTCGGGGGTCGGGCGTGTCCCGCTAAAAGCGGAACCGCCAAAAGACAATGTGGCAAGGGCAAAGTGGCTGGGGTCAAGGCGACGACTCCAACCACGGCTGCAAAGCGCGGTGCCTCAGCACCGGTTGCGACGGCAGGAGCCCCCGGTGCTCCCAAGGCTACAGCCACGGCTGCAACCCATGAGGCCATGGACACGGTCGCATAATGGGGCCCAAGGGCCCGATTATACAGGCCAAACTTAACCACTCAGCCAGGGCCCAAGATCAGCTGATGCAGACTCTGGCCGAGTGGGGTGCGGGGTTGGCCGTCGTGGCGGAGCCCTACAGGGTCCCCAATCACCCAAGTTGGGTGGGGGACCAGACGGGCTCCGTCGCGACCCTCTGGGGTGGAAAGCCAGGGTCCCCGCCCTGTACTGTCATCGAAAGCGGGCGGGGATACCTGGCTATCGAATGGGGTGATATCGCGGTGGTGGCTGTATATGCACCTCCGAGTTGGCCCCTCGGTCAATTCGAGGAGTACCTGGACGGGTTAGGAAGATGCATCTCCCACTGCCTTCCCCGTCCGGTACTCGTCCTGGGGGACTTTAACTCCAAAACTACGGCTTGGGGGTCCCCCAGGACAGACTCGAGGGGCCAGGAGGTGCTGGACTGGGCGGCGGGACTCGAGCTCCGTTTGCTCAATACGGGCTCGGTCCATACGTGCGTGCGGCACAATGGGGGGTCAATAGTAGACCTCTCGTGGGCAACCCCTGCAGCCGCGCGCCGTATCACGGGGTGGAGGGTGGCGGAAGAGGTCTGTGGGGGACTGGTAGGTGTCGGGAAAATAGCACGCTGTATTTCGTGATTGTGTTGACTTTATTTTTTGCGGACCACAGAGCGCTGTCCGCTACTCTTACGTCCTCGGTTCTCTCCCAAAACGAGACTGTCCGTGCGCGCCGCATTCACCCCCTCAAGTATTCTTCCAAAAACCATTCTTCCTTCGTTCATCCCGGTTCGCTCTCGCTCTAGACTCATCCGTCGTCGATGCATTCGTTTCCCATGCATTCCTGAGCTCGACCACCCGCGCGACACTCGAACTAAACATTCTCAGTTATTCTTTCACACTTCGCTATCGGACCACACTCACGCATATCATTCGTACAGCCATAACCATTCATCACACTTACCCTTCGTTCATACCCTTATATTTAGACTACATGCTACGAGCTACAGCCCAGGGAGGTGGCGCCAGATATGCTGCCACAGGTCGAAACCTTATCGGATCACCCATACATTATTATCGGCCTCTCCGCTGCCCCGCAAGTGGCACCCCGGCGCCGTCCAGCGAAGCCACCACCGCGATGGGCGCTCAAGCACCTGGACCAGGACGCTCTGATGGCGGCATCCAGATGGCGAAATCCACTTACCCCGCCTCCACGTGGTGCTGCTGGGTCCTTGCATCTCCTGGTTCAGCTGAAAATTTGGGCGAGGCGGTGCAAGGGGCGAAAGGGGAGTGATACAGGGATGAGATTTAACTAGGACGACAGGGCAAGAGTAAGGGAGAAAATTGATAAAAACTATGATGGACACGAATAAAGGAACAAAACATTACGGTGCAGGGGGGTTCGGAAATCCCAGTACCGGCGTGAGTAGGGGTGGTGAAGCGGGCCCTTCCACATCGTCATCCGATGACCGTGGGAGTGTGCTGGTGGAAAACCAGGCTAGCACACTCTATAGAATTACTGGAGAAGTTTTGGAGAGAGGTCAAAGCGGTCTGATGGAGAAAAAACCAACGGATATTGCGGGTATTAGGGGGCACGTAGTAAGCCAAATTACAGTGTTCCGACCGAGCAGGGTTCTCTCAAGGAGTCCTATAAGCAAGAGGAGTCCTATAGAAAGGAAAAGTCCTATAAGAAGGAAGAGCCCAATAAGGAAAAAGAGTCCCATAAGGAAAAGGAGTGATTTTAACAGTAAAGCGACCACGGAAAGTATAAGTGAAGTCGACCTTACTGGGGATGAAGAAGATGTCTTTCCGGAAAACCCTAAGAGGTTGGAAAAGGATGGCGGCGTAACTAAAAAGGAAGAGGATGATGTAGGAGAAGAAATTGATGGGATTGGATTCGCCCTTGAAGCTACAACACAGATCTTAGAGATGCTTAGGGCGTCGGCGGAAACCGTGAAGACGTACATGGAGAGAGTCAGAGGTGCAAATCCTGCGGTGAAAGACTTATGCATCAGGTTAGATCATGACCTGAACAAGGCTAGCAGACTCGCTAAAGCCACCGCAAGACTGTATAAGGAGGAAGAAAAGCATAGGCTTTGGCAGGAAAAACAGAAGGAAGATAAGAACCAAGAAGGGCAGAAGCAGGAAGGTGGCAGTCAAACAAATAATGTGGCTGTGAATTATGCTAAAGCGGCGTCCATGAAAAGGAAAGAGTTGACCCCTCCGGAAAGAGACGGACAAAAAAGATCAAAGTTCCAAGGAGAGACGGATGACAAGAATAGAAGAAAGCCCGAAATATGGAATATCCAGATGATAAAAGCGGCAGACGAGGGAGTTACCTCCGAATCAGAATGGGAAATAGTCAAAAGAAGGAAAAGAAAAAACAGCAGGAGGGATCAGGAAGAGAGAGAGGAGGGACCTAAGAGCTTTGAAAGGATAGATAAGAGAAAGGAGAGAAAATATATAAATCAAGGGGAGACAGTAGTAGTTAAAATTAAGCCAGAGGAGAAATTTGTAGACATTGCCAAGAAGGTCAAGCAAAAGGTAGGGAAGGAAGTGGAAGGTATAAGGACTTTCCGTCAAACCAGAGCGGGGCACCTTCTGATTGAGTTTGAACTTAACAAAGATAGTGTTGATTTTCATCAGAAAGTAAAGGTAGCGCTAGGGGAGGATACTAACTGGGCGGCGGGACTGGAGCTCCGGTTGCTCAATACCGGCTCCGTCCATACGTGCGTGCGGCATAATGGGGGGTCAATAGTTGACCTTTCATGGGCAACCCCCTCAGCCGCGCGCCGTATTTCGGGGTGGAGGGTGGCGGAAGAGGTCGAAACGTTATCCGATCACCGATACATTATTATCGGCCTCTCCGCCGCCCCGTAAATGGTACCCCGGCGCCGTCCAGAAAGGCCACCACCGCGATGGGCACTCAAGCGCCTTGACCAGGACGCCCTGATGGCGGCAGTCCACGTCGTGGCCTGGCCAGAACAACCGGCCGGGCCTGTCGACGGGCAGGTGGAAGCCCGATGGCTCCGGGGCGCAATGACGTCGATTTGCGACGTCGCCATTCCCCGGGCCAGGGTCCACCCGCGGAAGGCGGTGTATTGGTGGTCGCGCCCGTCGACGACGACACGTGGACGAGGAGTGGGCTGCTGAGCTGTACGGGCTCTACCGTGGTAAGGTAGTAGCCCTGCAGCTGGCCATCAAGAAGGCCAAGGCCGAAGCGTGGAAGGATCTCCTCGACTCTCTGAATAAAGACACATGGGGGCGCCCGTACAAGATGGTGTTGGGATGCTTACGTCTCTGGGCGCCCCCTCTCACAGAGAGCCTAGACCCCCAGTTTCTCGGGCGGGTCGTGGACACACTCTTTCCCCTTGGGAATCCAGTGTCCCGACCCCTACCCGAGACGGAGGGCCGGTTACAAAGCCGGTTCTCCGATGTGGGGGTCACGGACGAGGAGATGGCCGGGGTGGCTCGGTTGCTCCGGGGCAAGAACACTGCCCTGGGCCCCGACGGAATCCCCGGCCAAGCATGGGCCTTGGCCTTGGGTGTCCTGTGGAAGAGAGTGCGCCGCGTCTATGACGCATGTTTAGAGTCGGGGGACTTTCCCCGACTCTGGAAGCAAGGCAGGATGGTCCTCCTAAGAAAGGAGGGAAGGCCCGCGCATACTCCCTCCGCGTACCGGCCGATATGTCTCCTGGACGAGGCGGGGAAAATGTTCGAGCGCATTGTCGCTTCCCGCCTCTTCAGCCACCTGACCCGCGTTGGCCCCGATCTGGCTGACTGCCAGTTTGGGTTCCGGGAGGGACGATCGACGGTGGACGCCATCACTCGCGTCCGGTCCCTCTCGGACAATGCAGTCAGTCGGGGTAGAGTGTGTTTGGCGGTGTCTCTTGATATCGTCAGCGCCTTTAATACCCTGCCCTGGCCCACCATTAGGGAGGCACTCAATTACCACGAGGTGCCTCCCTATCTAAAGGCGGTGATCGGGGCGTACTTGCGGGACAGGTGAGTAGAGTACCCTGGCCGGTACGGCATTCAGCGGAGGGAGATGGACCGCGGAGTCCCACAGGGGTCTGTTTTGGGACCCTTGCTGTGGGACCTCGGGTATAACGCGGTCCTGCGGGCCGCTCTTTCCGACGACGCCAGCCTCGTCTGCTTTGCAGACGATACGTTGGTGGTTGCCGTCGGGATGACGTTTGGGAGGACCATCCGCCTTGCGGAGATAACGGTGGCAGCTGTCATCGCAAGGATCCACCACCTGGGGCTGAAGATAGCCCCGGAGAAGACCGAGGCCATATGGTTTCATACCAGGCCTCGGTCTCGGCCACCGGCCAGGTCGTGGATCCGGGTAGGTCAGGTCAGTGTCGAGGTGGGTTCCCGGATGAAGTATCTGGGGCTCATCCTCGACAGCCACTGGCGCTTCGAGGCCCATTTCGACCTCCTCGTCCCCCGAGTGGAAAAGGCGGGGGCCGCTCTTGGCCGCCTGTTGCCTAATCTCGGGGGACCTGAGGATCGAGTGCGCCGCCTGTACATGGGAGTGGTGCGGTCGATGACCCTGTACGGGGCCCCAGTCTGGGCACCGGACCTGATGGCCAGCCGGCGCAGCAAACAACTGCTGCGCCGGATCGAGCGACGGATGGCCATCAGGGTCGTCAGAGGGTACCGCACCATCTCTCACATGGCGGCGCAGGCTCTGGTTGGGGATCTTCCCTTCGAGTGGCAGGCGGCTGTGCGGTGGTATGTATACACACAGGTGCAGATCAACCGCCGCCATCGAAGGGCCCTTCCGGAGCCAGAGGAGGTCGAGAGCTTTGAGCGTCAGGCCCGGGAAAAGGCGCTTTCCAACTGAGAGCGGGAATTGATGTCCCACTACGGAGAGCGCGTTCCCGGGGCTCTCCTGCCACACTTTGACAGGTGGCGGGAGAGGGGCTTCGGTAAACTGACCTACCGAGCGACACAGGTATTCACCGGACACGGCTGTTTCGGTGCCTACCTGTGTCGCATAGGACGAAAGGCGACGGCAGTCTGCCACCACTGTGGGGAAGAAGAGGACTCGGCGCAGCACACGCTGGAGGAATGCCTCGCCTTCTCAGCGCTGCGTCGAGTCCTCAAAGCCCAAATTGGGCACGACCTCTCGCTCTTCAGCGTAGTTGGGGCAATGCTGGAGAGCGAGAGGAACTGGAAGGCGGTGGTCTCCTTCTGCGACGCTGTTATGTCGCAGAAGGAGGCCGCCGAGCGGGGTCGGGAGTTGGCCGACCCCGCTCGAAGAGCCCAGGGGAGGCGGCAGCGATATTTGGCTGCCGCTGTTAATCCCCCGGGATAACAGGAGGAACCGGCGGACCGCCAGTAACGAGGTCCGCCGGCTGACCGGTATTCGGATACCGGCAGGAGAGGGTGGCTGCCCTCGCATCACATCTGGAAGGGCAGCCACCGCGGCGGTCGCGGCGGTCGCGACGTCCAGGGCGGGGGCCCTGGGCGCCCAGCCATGCGGCCGTCGTGATGGAGCGGTGCGGGGCGCGGCCTATCTGCACCGTTGAGTGAGGAGTAATAGGGTGGAGAGGAGTGAAACTCTCCCCCCTCGGGACGCGGCCGGCCCTAAAGATTAAGGGCCGGCCAGTGGCGTGGGGAGCCGCGGAACTGTTCATCAGAGTTCCTGTGGCTCCCCCAAAATGCCAAATGCTGCACAGCGTCCGTAGGTCGCCGTGGAGGTTTTAGTCGGTAGAAATCCGACACTACCCGCCACCTCACCCCCGGGGGGTGGCGGGTGTCTTTGGAAGATTTCCTCCACGTAAAAAAAAAAAAGGGGGTCTGGCCACACGCAAAGGAGATGCTCCAGGAAAAGAGTGGCCCCAACCTTGCCAACGCTGCTTACGTCCCCACCCCAATCACAGGCATTCCAAATATTATCATCACCACCATTAACACCAACATCAGCATCAGCATTAGCACCATCATCATCTTCATCACCATCATCAACATCAGCTTCAGCATCGTCTTCATCAACAATACCATCAGCATCATCGCCATCCCCATCCCTATCGCCCCCCCCCCCCTCTCCCCCTTTCTCTCGGCACCAAAGACAGCAGCAATGACTCCATCACCGATGACAACAACAGCGACATCAACACCGTTCCTCCAGCCGACAATAGCAAAAAACAATCCTGAACCCGATGGCTGCACGAGATCTGACGCCAATGCAAATGACGGCGACCACACACGACCGGAATCCGACCCCGAGCCCCCCCTCCCCCCTCAGCGCGCAAATACGGCCGGCGCCCCAACTCCCGCGACTCAAACCACCCCTAGGCATAAACTACAATGACCCGATCATTGAAATCGACTAGCCAGCTCAACTCGGCCCAGCCCGGTCTAACTTTATGTAATAACCTAGCAAGTCAATTGAACGAATAAACAAACAAATAATAAGTAAACGCCAGACTTATAAGTGTACAAGCAAAACAATAAAACAAAAAGACAAACAAATTGATAAACGCACAGACTAAGAAATCAAATAACCAGCAAGCGTGCAGATGGACGAACGATTGAGTGAGTGAATGAACGAACGAGTAAACGAACGAACGTACAGGCAACCGAATAGACGTTGGACAGGAAATAAACAGACGAACGAACCAACTAATTGATAAGAGGAAGAAGAAAACCCTGGATATTTAAAAATTGATATAATATAAGATAATATGACACGGTATAGCTGTATACGTAACTACATATATCAACGATCTACTACAGATGTACGACCTAAATGGCGGCAACAAAAAATGGGCAATCGCATTCGCAGACGACTTAATAAAATTTATTTAGCAGACAAAAAACCAACAAAAATCAAAACCTCATTACAACAAATTTTCAGCAAAACACAAGATTACCTTCACACCTGGAAATTGAAATTAAATCTTAACAAATGCGAAACAATATTATTCAGACCGTATATCTCCAAAATCTCAGACGCGAATAGCGATGTGCGCATTAACGCAAAAAAATTCCAGTTGCACGATACGAACAATAGCGATGCCAAAATTCCCCATAAAGGAGTTGTCCGCTACTTAGGCGTACACCTAGATTTTAAGTTAAATTACAATCAACACATAAATATACAGTTAGATAAAGCGCAAAAAGCATTCATAGCCAACAAAAAAATATTCTATTCCAAAGATCTAAACAAACATGTAAAACTATTATGTTACAAACAATTAATCCGCACCATATTAACATATGGCTGCCCAATATGGTTTAATATAAGTGCAAGTACGATGGAAAAACTTTGACTGTTTGAACGCAAATGTCTCCGAGCCTGCCTAAATAGATACAGAACTCCGGAATCTAATTACACAAAAAAAGTCAACAATACAAAATTATACGAAGAAGCTAGAATAGTCAGAATAGATTTATTTATATTAAAATTAATCAGAAACCATTGGTCAAACATACCAAACATAAGATCTAATAGTCTAATTTATAGCTCAATATACCCCAACCCTCAATACCTTAATACAACCAGGCACACGGAGTATACCCCACCCGAATCATTCATTTTTCTGGATAGCGAAGGCTTCATACAAAATAACAGCAATCAACCCATCATCTATCACTACAATAGGAAAAACTACGACAAAACAATTCAATATAACAAAAATATAGATTTCTCCGACCCACAAATACGGTTTAAATATAAGCTATCTAGCCACGACAAAAAAGATAAACATAGGGAAGATACTAAGCGATATTGGTGGCTAAAAAAATAAAAAGCTAAAATTTAGTTATAAACAAATATTAATATAAGACACGTAAGTAGAGAAAAAATAAATTGTGATAATGAGAACTCCTCGATAGTATAGTGGTTAGTATCCCCGCCTGTCACGCGGGAGACCGGGGTTCGATTCCCCGTCGGGGAGAGGATATATATTTTTTTTATTTATTTTTTATTTTCTAATTTTATAGTTCTTTATACGAATATAATTATTATTATTATTATTTTGCAATTTAAAATTAAGTTAGCAGTATGTAAACCAAAAATCAACACGAGGCGAAAAATGAATAAAACAAGGAGTTTATTTGGTATAAGGCTAGCTATAAGTTTATACATACATATAGCGTATAAGTACAAATCATTTTTAGGTTAATAATAACCATAAAATAGTATATATCTAAATTACTCCAGAAGTACAAAAAATCAAAATGTAGACGAAAAAAAATATAATTTTGTTGAATAATAAGCAACACGCTCGGGTCTGGTCAGTTGCTTATTACGGATCAGATATGCTATTCGGCTTGACTTTGTTCTCGCGAGAGAGTTGCAGGGAAACACGTAGAAAAAACAGTGAGGTTTGGTATAGCGACAAATTATCAAGTAATAGGTCGAACAGCGGTGTTAATCTTCGGAGAAGAATGAAACATAAGTTATTTTCTGATTTTAGCACTATATATATTGTAAATTGTAAATCGAGTTCCTTTTTCATGGCCACAAGCCTATAGGCTGTTATTATTCTTGTCGTTAATATCTTATTAATAATATCTTATTATAATATTAATGAGATATAATATAATATTTTGTTAATAATAAGCTGTTATTATTATTATCGTTTTATGTGTTACTTTTAATTAAACAAAATAAATAATTGCTCACCAACGGCAATGTGTAATTACTAACAGGGACATTTACTGTACACACTGTTTTGTTTAATGTTAATGAATATATGTATTGTTACAACAAAGATAATATCTGAGAGAGGATGTAATAAAACTTGTTTTGTTTTCCAGGATATTTTCTATGATTAAGTTGCCATAATCTTTTTTAACATTTGTGAACGCGAATAAAAAACAACAAACTTTGTTTTAATAGTATCTTTATTAATCACTATAGATACTTTTCGCTTACAAAATATACAGATTAACATAACCTTCAAGCGGAAAGGTAATAATACAATATATTCCAGACAAAATATGATTAATGTACATTAGCCATTAGTAGTAGGTTTACAATGTTTACGATGGCGAAAGGGAACACTGCTAGTTAATATTATAATTTTTCTATCTTAGTTATTTTCTTATTACAAAAACAAGTACTAAAATGATCCTGGTTACAATAATTTACCCTTCTTGTACGTATTTTAAAGGAAATATGACTTTCTTTTTGCATATACATACGTATACAATAATATATTTGAAAAAAACATGTTCTTTCAACTGGTGATGTTAATTTTGATTAAAAAAGCAGAACAGAACAATACCAGAAGTATCATGTATTTTTTCTTCTAAAAATCAGTTATGAAAATCACTGGATTGCAAATAGCTATAATATAGCGCAATGTGCTTTGTTGAAAATATGAAGGCGGCCTTCGTGGCGGAATTTTCGTTGACGCACAACATTATTTTGATCGGTCAAATCACCAGTTGAAGTAACCTTAAACTACGTAATTAACATGATGATAACCGGCTATTTTAAAGAGTAACTTGTCACGAGTACAACTTATCTAATCGTTTAGTACATGTGTAAAGAAATTCAGTAGTTCTATATCTGTAAAAGGTAGAAAAGTAAGGGTATTAAATGGCTAAATAAATCATCATTTGATAACATCTAATTAATCATTAATTTTACGGTGTGACAAAACAATTGACACCACTGTGGGGCGATGGCGGCCACTAATTGCCGACATTCACATGACACGCTACATTGGTGTCAGTGGTTGTTCTAGTTTTAATCGGTGCCCCTTTACTTGAAAGTGATCAAAATAATCGATCGATATACATAGATACACTGTAGGAAATCTACTTGATTCCTTCTCAAATATTCTGGCAGTGTTAAAACAGACTACACTTTTCGCTTGAAAAGTTTACTTTACCCATTTGATTTTTAAGATCCGCCATCACGAAATGAGTATAAGCATTCGACTATGCTAACAAATGGAAACTTAATGCTCACAATCAGATTAATTTACTACTTGTTTTAAAATTCGTAACTACATAACGATACATAGTACATACTAATTGCTGCATCATGAAAATAATAACGAATTAATATGTATAACGATATAATGATTCAAAATTACGCCATCGTGAACGTTTTATCATTATTGTGATATTTCTAGTTTTAAGCTTATCAATAAGATTTTCTCAGTTATACGTACTAATCGGCAATGCGTCGCGTTGGTGCATTTGTGCCGTTATAAAATTTTCTTTGCATTAAGCCGTTTGTTTTTTTTTTTTTTAATTTCTGTGTGACGTATGTATAAGCGTCTTATAAATTCGTATCTGATAAATTTGATAGCATCACAAATTATAAGCATCTAACAATTATATAACTTTAAAAACAGTTACAATCTATGACTAGTTGCTGATATAATTTGAAATAATCAAATTTAACGAAGTAACAGTAATTACCTTTATCAGACACGAATTAAAAACTATCCACTACTAACTATAATTAAAGTTAATTTGAATGATTTTAATGTGACATCCCAATTGGTCGTTAAAATGGCTATTTATATAACACAATAATAATGACAACGGTGATAATAATCTTTATGGTTACCGAACGCTCTGAATGACCAACGAAAAATTATCATTGCGCCGCTTTAAATTCAACCTGTCCTTGTTTCTTTTTTCTTTTCTTTTCTTTTCTTTTCTTTTCTTTTCTTTTCTTTTGTATCTCTGTTGTATATGTATACAAATTAATTATGGACTGGTCTTCGGTTTTGGTTTTACTGGGGAGAAGATTACTTTCCTTTCTTCGTACGTAAAGTTGGGTTTACGTTACATTGGTATATGGAGTTACTTGCATCAGTAAGGGTGACTATAGTTATCCAATACTAAACGCTTGTAACAAATGAGAAACCAGGGAGGCCGGGACAAGAAGTTGATACATGTTTGAGTTTTTAATTTTCTATTTAAAAATTACTTAACTCAGAGAGCTATTACTTTAATATGCAATTTCTTCACTTTTTTTTGTTCGAGTATTAATCTCATCGTTGCTTATGAAATGAACAAATTATAAGCAAGAACACATTTTACGAATTAAGTGACGACATTAAAGACATATATATATATATACATATATATGTATATATATATGTATGTATACATGTACATACTGTTTATCTATAATTACTAAAAATATAAGATAAAATACTATTTAACATTATAACAACTTTTTGTAATTGTATAAAAAAATATTGTAATGTATCAATGTACCTCGTGTATCAAACATCCCTGGTTTTCCCTATAAAAAAAACAACGGAATAAGTTTCATAAGTTTCTACAATATTATGTTATAATAACGCTTATAAGAATCAAGTGTTTGAAGTAAGGAATTTGGATGGTAAAGAACTATCAGTGTGGTTGAATGAATAGATTGGTTAACTATTCACTTTGTGCTGGTACACGTGACTTTCCATTCGGTTTACACTATGTTACAAGTAACTATCCATTTGTTATACCAATATAAAGGTGGCTTAGGAAACAAGATCGAATCAAGTAAGGACAATCTATGTTACGTAGTTTGTTCCAAAATTAACAAAATTGTTTGTTTCGTGTTAATGAAAATATGCGACAAAACGGATCTTATACGTTTGCTTTGTACACCGAAGTGTATCTGTCAGAAAATGTTTAGTTGTAAAGGAAAAGCTGTACTCTAAAGTACTAGTTAATTTATCACTTGGTGGGGTATTCTCATGTCCAAAGATGACTCCTGATTTTATTTATTAGTTATTTCCAAAGAATGCGAAAACATTGAAAATATTGTGATCGAGTAAACCGATCGAGTAAACGGCGTGAAACAGCATTCTTCAACCTACATATTATTATGTATGAGCCAGGGTTCGATATTAGGTTAGGATGTATTGTATAATAATAACTTCTACTTTATGCCAAATCAAAGAATCGAATCGTTTACCAATACCAAGTAAAACTGGAAATACGATTAGCAAGACGGTACAGAAGCAAGATGGTCGCACTCAATGTTTTTCATTTACACGAGCTTATTATAATAGTATGTATAATAGTTGTAGTCGTTTTTGTAAATGATGACAGTAATCATAGACAGCGTGGCCTATTTTTTCAATTATGTTAGGAAAAGGGTCCCATGGTACAAATATGGTACAAATATGGTACAAATATGGTACAACCGTATTTGCAGTCGTACTCGCATTCCTTTCGCTAATCTTCTTTCCAGATTTGCCTAGTACTTACAATTAAAAGCTTATCACTTTGGTTGTTAAAAATGTAATATCGAAACATAATTATTATATGGTTAGTTTTGGAACAGACCACGGCGCGGCGTATCAAAGGCTAAATAACAAAAGTCAGAGACACGTATGCGCAATACATACATACATACATACATACATACATACATACATACATACATACATATATCCGTCAATTCCTTTTAGAAGTTTAATCAAAAATAACATAAAGGAGATGAGATTTTTGATATTAAAACCAGACGATTCGTATAATGCGATATCGGCATTCGACGGTACGTAGAGACTACATAGTATAGAGTATAGAGTATAGAGTATAGACGATCTGGTAGAGCACCATTATACATATAAAAACCCTTACAACTATGTGTGTGCGTTGAATGACTTAACATTAAATTGGGTATCAGCATGCAACAAGGAATTAGCATTATCTAGTCTAGTTAATTATTATTACAAGTAAGATATTCATCAAATTGTACAATATTTGCATTTATGGTTGCATTTATTTCAGAATGAAGCAATAACGGAAATATAAATAGCTATACAAAGTGTAGATATTACCAGAGTTTGAAAATACTTGCTGAAATTCTTGTTCTTCCTTGTTGCACCTTATTTAGGATCCGCTTCATATTAAACGCTACCAACGGGTTAATATCGTGGGGAGAAATATTGTTCCACTTTGTTGGAACAATAATTTTGTTATTTAACCCTCGTCCATACTTCGTGTTGGTTAGACACATCTCTTACGAAAGAGATAATGCTATATTATTCTATTATGTATACATATAATATACATATAGATAGATACATAAAATGTATACATATAATAGGAGAATGCAAGATTGAAGCAAATTCTTTATTAAAGTTCTCCTTTAAAGAAAAAATGACAAAATTATCGTTGTATAAATATTAATTTTTTTATTTGAATAAAATTTATACTATAATTGATTACTTCTTTACCACTGTGTCACTTTAACACGCATTAAGGTGGTACCACCTACCACCTAAACTTACAAGTAGAAAAGATTGAAGAAATTAAAAACTGTTATTCTGATCTAACTGTAATTATTATGTAAAACAGTAGAACTTTTTATTTAGTAAAGTTACAAAATGATGAAGTGATGTAATATCGTTTATCATTAACGTCCAACGAAATTTTGTTAATTAAACTCTGCAATAAAGCTTTGTTTAGTTTCAAATTTTTACCACATTACTGCTTATATGTGTGTATAATTACTTTTAATATACATAAATTATGATTTTTTTGGTATCTTCGTTTATATTTAAAGTCAAGTATTTACAAGGAAAGACGAAATATCTTCTTGGAATAACCGCTATTTCCTTAGTTTATGAAATTACAATAATAAAAGAAAATTGTATGTTATATTAAAGGAAATCTATCTCTGTTAATTAATCCAAGTTAATATAAACGTTTTTTATTTTCTTATATCTCAATCACTTTTAGTGCTGGCTATTAGTTGCATATATGAAACTAAAGTTAATACACTATCTAAGATCCCTTAAGAAACATTCTATAGTTTTACTTAATATTTAGTGAAAAATTAAAATTTGTAATTTACCAACCGTTTTTACCGCCTGGTAAATTGGATAGGATGCCTCTTTAAATTTTCAAACTAAAGGAGGGGCGAGGGTTAATACATATACATGTAGTACAGAGTGATATGTTTCCATCATTTTTGAGGACGAAAAGTGAAAACTTTGAATTTTACGCAATGATTTCTCCCCAAAATATTTCCATCGCCTTATGTATTATATTATAAATTACGTCATGTTTGAAAATAATCACTTGCTCGTCTAGAAACATATTCATATTTATTCCTCGCTGGAAACTATTTGTTTTTGCTAATTCTTCTTAAGATATACATATATATATATATACACCTATATAAAGAAAGCAAACATTTTACAAATTAAGGCAAACGTCACTCGCTGTAGAAGTGAATCTCAGCAAATAGGATGTCATTCGCGAACAAACGAATCCTTTGATAATGGCGCATTTAACGTCGCTTAATCACTTCTTTCACCTGTGTACATACATATATGAATAGCGATGAAAAAATAGTTATCTACGTATCACTTGCTCGACAGACAAGTTTATTTTGAAATTCATTGCTCGTCACCAAAAACAAAAACAGAGAACAGAGAATAGAGAACAGAGAACAGAGAACAGAGAACAGAGAACAGAGAACAGAGAACAGAGAACAAAGAACAGTAATTATTCACTTTAAGCGATACCATCCTTTGATCTTAACATTGTCAAGAATATGACGCTAAAACAACTTTTCTTTATAATTTAATAAGTAATCTCTTGTAATTTCTGAGATATCCAAGATTAAAATTTGGTTTGTGTTATATCACATAACGAAATAAAACCAAATTTTTCTTCTAAATACAATAAACAGGTTTAAATAGTTGGTTTGTTAGATGCGTTATTTATGTGACGCAATTGGAACGAAATTTGTGTTTCGAACCGGAAGTAGGTTTTAATAGTTCGATAACGTATTTCAAAGCTGGAACCACGTTATGGACCATTATTAACAATTATTAAGTAACGGGGGGCTATAACCTAAATTTCACTTTTATATTAAAAATAGCTTTGAATTAGGTCATACTATGCCTTATATATTGTAATTAGAAGTATTATGACTGTTTCTGATCTAAAGGTAACGTTTGGTGTGTATTAGTATTAGAATTATTATATAGAATTGGAACTGATCACGTCATTACGTCAAATATTATGTCGTTCGATTATGAAGTTAAGATTTACGAAAGGTTTTTCAAAATTCTTTTATTCGTTACTTCAAGCTTTTCGACATCTTTTCAGGGTCATATCCTTTACAATATACACATTAAGGTAAAGGTCATGTGTGTGATATCCTCTAAAGTAAATAACTACCAGAAAGAACAAAAGCATACGTTGATAAATGAAATATTGAAAAATCAACATTTTATGTAACCAAATGTAGGTATATAACATATGTGTATTATGTGATAAATTAATGTGTTAACTAAATATAAAATTTTATGTAAAAAGATTGTTAACAGATGATACATTTAAATAATACATTTAAAAAATAATAATGCAATCCACCTTGACCCTATATTGTTAATTACAGATTAAAAAAGCTGCTGAATCGAATCTGACATGGGATGGAAAATGTTGTGTATACATACATACATACATACATACATACATGTTTGTCGTTTTAAGAATTATTTGAAATAAATAATTAATCCACGTTTCATGTTTGTTTACTTAATATACATAATACTTATCGTTAGTTATCGTTAGTGTTATGATTTATATTTATATATAATTTTATGTTTTATCTTTACGATTATAATTACTAGTGACCTTGGAAAACGAAATCGAATGTATCTTTTTGCGATGTTTAGAAGAAACGTGGTTAATTAAGCTCTCCATTTACCTCATTCTCGTTTAACAATGGAAAGGACACCACTAGTTAATCCTAGAGCAGACGTGGAATATCTTTAGTAAAAATAATTAAGGGGAACGAATAACTTAAACATTAAAAATTTGGTTAGGGTTAGGAAAAGTAAAGTCGTAAACCAAAGTAAGTTAATAACCATATGATTTTTTCACTTCGATTATAACTTATAAATTTTCGAATCTAATACTTCCAGAATGAATAGATGTTTTACACTTACACCGTACCAACTGAAACTTCTTTTACACGTTAGAGATGATGTAGCGTTAGAGATCAAAAGTAAATGAGTACCCATTATTCGATATTTAATTCATAGTTTTTTTGCAAAATATGCATGTAGGTACATCTATTAGCAAAATTTACGAAGGATCCCGAAGCATAAAGAAAATGAAATCCTGGTCATAATTTTCTTTTGGATTTCTTTTTTATTCGGAGGCCATGTTATTCACAACGCGCATACTTTCGAAAATATTAATGTTATATCGAAAAATATCAAAGATTAAATAAGCGTACTTATAAATATTGTAGCACTTAATAATTTAACCATATGAAGCAAAATAAAACTTTTAAAAAAACGTATAAAAATAAATTGTGTAAAAAAGTATCTTTCATTTTTTTTTTGTACGTATGTACATATCCATTTTTTTTTTTTTTTTCTATTGTAACTAATCGTTCCAGATTACTTTATTGTAAAGATTGTTTTGTAAAGATTGTCACATTCGTAAAAAAGTTGTAATATTACTGTAGCTATTCAAAAAAGTGTTATTTTTTTTTTTTAAGTTTAAAACAATTAATTGGAATGGCGATAATAATTACTAAACGCAATAATAAGGCTCAATAATAATTAAAATGTTTAAAGTAAAATCACCTGATTGATCTATGAGACAGTAAGTAACTGCTCTAGGATTAAAGTTTGCTCACTTTGTAATGGTGAATACATACATATCGTGTATATCGTGTATACCGTCGTGTCTATTATAGCGGAGATAACATTACTTTTTATTATCGTTTGCTACCGATGAGAAAATTGGTAAAAACTTTGAACGGTAGATGATTCCCTTTCACGATGGTTCACTCTGTATTCCTGAATCGCAGTAATCATCGATAATCGAAGTTATATAAATAAAATGTTTAACAATAATTTTGTCAAAACTTTGTTGTAATTCGATGAAAACCAGAAAGAAACACAATGATATTAGAGGTTTATTATCAGTAAATTACTCATTATTAGAAAACTCATTATTAATAAACTCATTATTAGTAAACTTATTTGTTAATTATTTTGTAGCTCGAATTTGAATATATGTACATACATGTACATATGTACCTATTAGATGGTCAATAGACCGAATAAATATGCAAAACAAAGTTTCCATTTTAATTCATTTATTTTGCAAAATAAATATTTGTTAGAACCGTCTAATGACAAACAATTTCTATTCAAATGGACAAATTCGCATAGAACTTACAATTAGCAACTTAATTATGATTTACAATTTTCGTTATATTTGACAGAAACTTATCCTCGCTAAAGTTTTTTCATTTATCTTAATATTATTTTTCATTATTAAATATGTAGTAAAATTGTTGTTATTATCTTTTCTGTTATTAAATTATACATATTGACACATATATGTATGTACAGCAGTGGTCAATGAAAGTGCACCGCTTTTTAAAAGCGACGTCTGTTGAACATTGCATACGTACATTCGTACATACGTACATATGTATGTAAATACCTATGTATATGTATATGTATGTATATGTACATACATATGTGTAGACATGTTACAAATACGAGTGATGTGTCAGTATTGCAGCAAAGAAGTTTAATGTTAACAGAGGACTTGTAGAAACACACACGTGTTCGATCACACGTGAGATTTCAAATTATATTGTTAAGAATTATCTTTACATGTTGGTACATTTGATATGTAATAAATATAAAGCATTTCATTAAGAATGAATGAATCGCGACAAATTAAAATGAACCATTAGTGAGATTATGGTTATTATTTATTCGTGTATGAATCCGCAATGAAAATTTTTCTACAAGTCCTTTACAAATGCAGCCAGCAAATACTTATATTTTTCGTGGTTTGTTCATTTATGATAATGCATTTAGTATTTTATTCGAAATATAAATGAAATTTCTAATATCATTATTACTTTTGGTCAGTTTTGAACAGAAAACATTGCTCCCTTAAAGGTGGTGCATTTTTTATGGCCACTACTGTACGTACACTATTCTTTGTTAGTCAAGCATAACTTGAAACTAAAACTGGCCACCTACCAAGGTACCACCCCTCTTGTGTTCTAGGAAATCCCAAGTGTTTTTCTCTGTTAAGTGTGAGTGAGAAACCAACAATACCTGACCTTACTTAATATGTTTCTTTATATGTATTACTGTCTGTGTTCAGTTACCTTACGATTACACTAATTAGTGCATTTCATCTTTTGTCAAGAGTCAAATTAATTTTCGAAAATGGTTCAAGTATTATCTCTTTACTACGTAAAAAAAAAAAAAAAAAAAATGATAAAAAAGTCATCTTCTGCAACTTTTTCTACGATTCTGATCAATTGTGCAGTTGATCTGAAAGCAATGAAAATGTTTTTAACGTCATTCAATGTATTAATCTTTTGTATTAAATTTTGTAATTTTGAATAACGTACGGACAGTTTTATGTTTCACTGTATTGTGTATGTAATTTTAATCATTAATATGATTAAATAGCTAAAAATACATTCTCATTTCTTTGCTGTTATTCATTTTTTTCATTTCGAATTTGTATATTGATGATCTATTAAAAACCGACTTCTCAACTCGAGAATAATAAAGAACACGCTAAGAATCATTTCTATACATCATTTTTTATACATAATGCTACTAACCTTTCCAAAATTATACCTTTAATAACATTAGTATCTTTTCCAAAGTTATTTTTTTAATATTATCAGTAATCTCTTCAAAATTATTTCTGCAGTAATATAAATAATTATTTCAAATATACAAATCATTGTCAATTCAAGACCCAACGATAAGCTTTATTTCGTTGATCTACATTCTACATCAATTTATATGAATATTAAACGAAAATCGTTAATGCATTAAAAGAAACTATACATATCACTTTGCATACGTTTAATCCTTTTTATTTTTATTTTGAACAACATTGTTTTTCTTTCTAAGAGATATGCTTTTGATTGTTTACTATAAATTTAAAATTCTTTTTTCTTTGAAATATTAATGAAGAATAAATAGGGTGTTAGTATTTTCTTTTTTTTTTCTTTATACATATATATGTGTGTGTGTGTGTGTGTGTGTATATATATATATATATATATACAACTTGTAAAAAGCATTAAATATTAAATGGAAAATTAGTATATTGTTTAATGTTTCACTTTGTCGTGAAAGGTTTGTTTACTGCCATTCAGGCTTACAAAGTGAATCGCGTTCACGTACTACAACGTGAATTATTTAATAGAATAGAAAATGTCGTACGATTCTAACAGCCTTTCTGGGAGATTAATACGATCAAATATTTCATCGAGCAATTATCTTTAAATTCGATAATATGTAACTTCCCATTGGGAATTTTATTTATTACGCTCACTTCCAGCAACCTTAACGCCTATGGACTAAGCTTAAACAATGTTTAGTAAACATCTATTTATGTTTCGTTATGTGAAGCACATCCTTCATAATATTCGTCTCTTGGTATGTTTCAGCGTTCGTGGCCTCGTTCTTCAAACCGTCACAAGTTTGAACCACTTTCATTTTTATTAATTACTTATTCGCGGATCAGGTCTCATGATTCTCATATTCTACGTCGTTTCACTTTTAGTACTACTTTACAAAGGTGAATCGCTTTACGTTTTGTTCACTTTGTAATTCTTTCTGATATCTTTCATTGATATTCTTCTCCTAATGAAAACGAACGTTTCATGAGTTTCTAAACGAATGATTTGTTGAAAACATGAAGATAAGTACATACATATTGCGGTGTCTCAATGAAGCAAGTGAACCTGATGTAACAAATTCAATTTAAAAAGTGCTGATCTATACATGTACATACACGTACATAGTAGCACATGTACAACGCAAATCTTCGTTTTCTTTCTTATCTTTCTTTTTCATTTGTTGGCTGTACAAATGTTTTATGAAATATATTGTCGAACATAAAATTTATTCGTTTGTTGGAACACTCGCCTTAAACTTTAAACTATTCAAATATTCTTCTTTTCTTCTCATTGACGTAGTTGTTGTATACATATCTTTTGCTAAAATCGATTCAATCGAACACAGATACATACATACATGATACTTGTTGTTCTAAGCAATCAGTTATTTCGTGGATGTATTTGGATTTCGATTGGATCTGTAATCAAATAAAGGTTAATTTATACTATACCGTAACGTCGTTGTAACGTCATTGCCTATATTATTTGAAATAAAAGCCAAAAGTTACTATATTATTGTCAAAATTAATATCTCTTTTTCGATTTGTTTTCTTTCCTTTCTTTTTTTCTTCGAAAACTTTAAACCGTACAATTTTATAATGCAGAGCAAAAACTAAGGTAATTGGTGAACGGTGAACGGTGAACGGTGAACGGTGAACGATATATATCGATATGCTTGGACAATTCAACACAATCTATCGATATGGTTTGAGCAAAATGAAGCTACGGGTTTTAATGTATAACTAATGATGTTACTACCGATAATGAAACAAATTTCAATTCTTCTTCTTCTATGGCGCCAATTAAACAGAAAGGTGTAGTAAAGAAATAAATATAAAATTGTTAAATAGTTGCGGAATATAGGGGTGGTTTGTCTAAATAACCCTAACCTAACCCATATCATTGGAAAATATGATTGGTTACATTTCCTATTTATTTCATTCAGTGATTATTGTATGTCGAGATTACGAACAAGCTCGTGTTTGCAAAGGAATGTTGAAGAAAAACCCATAAACCGAATTTTTCTATAGAAATCTTCAAACTATTATTATACGTAATATTAATGTGGTTATCTTTTAGATATACATATTATACATATGTATATACATACATATCATGTTGATACAGTAATATTTCGGAAAATTCAACTAAACTAATTAAAGATCATGAATGTTTAATCCCATTATGATTAAGGAAAACGTGTTTGGCGATTTTAGTATAAAAATCTCACAATCAGTAAGAATAATAAATACTATTTAATCCGTTAGTATATTTCAAATCCGACTGTTACCAGTCAAAACAACAGAAAATTTCCTACAAAACTGTAAAAGTAGTTCCATATGTGGACAACTGATTCTGTTTCAAACGAAATTCATGCTATACCACAAGCGATTCTTAAAATTGATCATTTTATTTTTCAAACTTAATATAAAAGAGCTAGCTGTACATCGTTTAGAATACTTCTACATACATATGTACATATGTATGTATATAGATAAAATCTCAAACAGTTAACATGTTAAAAAGTTATTACTACTTTAAACCAAATATAGTAACTTTTGGCCCAGCTTACAGCTACTTTTATGTTATGTTGATGGTGCCGTCTAGTATAAATTAAACTTACGTCAGGCTAATATTGTAAGAAAAAGCGGTTGCAAGAAAGAATGCGAAACGGATGGGATTATTAATAATAATTCATGGTAACAGGCAGTAGTGCTCTGTTGTCGTTATCAAAGATGATTTGATGGAAGAATTCTTAATTCGTTTATAAATGCTCCTCGTTCAAGGTTTCCCCTCTGTAACGAAGCTGTTCCACCGAAGCATCAATTTTTGCGTGTATCGTAACCGAATGTCCCATTTAAATTGTTTACACCTACGACTCAATACTCGAAGAGATATGTGTGCAGTACATCACGCGAAGGTAGGTATTCAGTATGAAAGTATTCGCTAACAATAGATGTATTACCGACGAGTGATATTAGGGCGCACCAAGCCCTAACTAAAAATATTATACAAGTATCTCTGTAGGGTGTCTGTTGACTGCTTAACAAGGCCGCTCCAAGCTACGTGGTGATTCGTTCGATCGTTTCCAAATCGTGTTGGAAGGTAGTATAATTAGCAAATTAATGACGTCATGACTCGTACTATAGACAAATGGAAATGTGTGTGTGGCCGGGGGGGGGGGGGGGGGGCGAAAAACGTTTGTCGTTTTGTTTCGATATAGGACGCCGCAAGGTTTCATTCGCGTCTCGCGTGTAGTGTAGAATGAAAGTAACGGGACGTCACGTTTTCCCTTGTGAGGGAATTAGCCTGGTAACACTGTTTTCGCCGTTGATACCTCTTCTTGAGGAATTATCTGAACGAAGCAATCAAGCACGACACGAATTAATCTAAATTTTATACAAAACATTTTGACGATATTATACAATTGATTTTTTTCCACGGTACATTAACACGTTCGCTGTACATATGTATACCATGCATCATACGCGATACACGTTGTTATTATATTCTAACTTATTCCTCTGATATCGGTCTGCAGGACGCATAAGAGAAAGATCACTTCGTACGAGGACAGTGAACGTGTTAACAGGTATCGATCTGTCGAGTCAGACTTACATATATCTTGACGATTTGAACACAATGAAATTCCGAATGAAATTACTTCTTTTTTTTTTTTATGATAAACGATGTTTTTTTTAAACAATCAAAAACCTTCACGTGAATCTTCAGTCGTGAAGCAGCCTTCGATTTGCTGTTCCTCCTTGATTTTTTCTTATACAAAGATTCTTTGAACGCATATTCGCACGAACAAAAAATTAGACGAGCCTTTCATTTTATTCGCTAGTTCAGTCTTAAACTAATACAATTAAAGGCAGAGTGCCTCTTTTGAGAATCAATCTGATTTCAAAGCGCTTTTATACGACAATAAGTGATCCACCGATCCACTTGCCAAATCGATTAACTCTGTTTACACAAAAATTGGTCAAATATAATGTAAAATTCGTTTGAAAGTTTGAATGAAAATTTTCTGAAATAAATGACATATTTATTATATTTCATGATGAAAAATATGTTTTTCCATTTGGTGGTATTAAACCCATTAAACTATTAAGGTAATTTATTGAAAATACGTATACAAAGTTAAGCGCTTTGATATGAAAATTGAACAAAATTCCAAAGATGGAGTTAATCACTTTGGCATATGGCACATTTATGTGATAAACGTTTGGCGTTGATATTTCCGAATTTTTGCGATGAAATGTTAGATATTTTACAAATTCAGATCGCTCAATCGTCGAAATGAAAGAAAGATTCTGACCGACGCGACGCGACGCGACGCGACGCGACGCGAGCGACCGTTACAGAAAGCAAACGATTGTTAGGTCCCCTTTTTTTCATTTTATACGAATTAAATGTGAAATTTTGTTACTCCAGCTACGTCGAAATTCGTGGTAAACATGGTTGCGCTGATTCTTGAAGAAAATAATTCTAGAGAGCAAACACTAAGCGCTTCTCTGGTGGTTGAAGTTTCGACATTCGATCAACAATTTCCTTAATTGTCTGGTGGTAGACTTTTCACCGATTCACGTCGACACGAACACTTCTTTTCAGAACAATTAAATCCACAAAGTCCACGAAGCGGTAATGAATTTCGCTTCGGTTTCAGGTGCTTACCAAGCGATTGTCCCTTCCACCGGTAACAATTTCACTCGATTCCCATAGGGAGGCTACGCTTGCACAAAGCTAACGGGTAGCGTGCAATCTTCGTAGAAAGAAACAGTTTTTGCTGCGTGCACAACGGTCGGAACTGATTCTATAAAGAATGAGGCTGACGGTGCATCAAATTTTAAACCAAACTGTGTTCACGAGAATCGTAACGATGCGTGTAGAGAATGGATGAACTAGTTCCTGGCGACGTCGATGACGATGGCGTGTTCGAGCACGGTGGTGATGACGAATGGGCCTTCTTCGAGGCCGACAATACCTAGGTATTGTGACCCTGTTTGCGGATTTTATTTTCCAGGTTGGAGGTTGGTCGGCCAACGAGATCCTCTAGCTCCTCAGGTGTCAGAACCGTGAAGTCTCTATACAACAAACGTACGTAATGTATTATTATTTTTGCCTTCTATTTTCATATTTCTTCTTTCATTCGTACAAGGGCACTTAACCATTTTACTATTTGTATTGAGTATACTTGTTACAAAAAGGTGAGAATTTCTTATTTAACCCCTTGTCGTATCATTTTATTTGACAAGTGCGTAAATAAATCTAATGTGAAAAAACTATCATAGATATACATATGTAAGTGTTTATTTAGAATTTAGAAGCAGGATTTACAGAGGCAGATGTACTCCCATTCCAATGAAATTAAGCAATGAAAAGAGGCCGTGGTGCAATCATTAGTGCTGACATTTACCAGCTCGGTCACTCGATTCATCACCGATAGGGTACTTTTTGGGTTTATAGCAAAGTTCTTACGCCCGCAGCAGATATGAAAGAAGAAATACGGAGCACCATACATGTTGCACCATAAATCGCGGAACTGATATAAGAACTTATCGTGTATAGACGTGTATCTTGCTATGGGCGATCAGTATTTTCAGTATTTTCAGTATTTTCAGTATTTTCAGTATCTAACAGAATAAAATGATATTGTCCTTTTCGTTTCATTATTTTTCCATTCTTCAAACTGAAACTAACTTTTTCACCTTCAAGGTCACGGTGTTTATATTCATTGAATTTATCTTAACGTCAACTACCATATCGCATTATTTAAAAAATACGTTATTATGCAAAAAAAAAAAAAAAAAAAAAAAATACAAAGGTCTTGATAAAATATTTTTTACCACCGTCATATACACACCTTAAAATCATTAACATCTTATTTAGCCATTTTTTCTTTTTTCTTTTAATAGTGGCGGAAATAATTTAGGTGCCCACATAATTAAAATGAACACATTGTATAAGAAAGAACAGGAAGTTTATTAACTTTTGAACATCTATATTATATTGAAGTAACTGATTTGTACATTATAGCACGTATTCGACGAGTGAAAAATAAGATCAACCATATTATTTTACAATGTGTTTATTGTTCGCCAATAACGCTTTGCTTAGTGTTTTGATGTAATTTGACTGTAAATTGAAGTTTTTTAACTTGACTTATTGTTAGTTCTCAGTTTCATTTCTCGTGGGTAACGAATCTGAAGATACTGACGGAATTGCGTGCACCTAGCTTATTATTAGAAAATTAGAAAAAAATTTGATGTTAATTTACACGAGGGAAATAATATCATAGATTTACAGTCCCTGACATACATATAATTTAGTATGTCGAGGCTCCTTACTCGACTGCGAAGTTACAAAAGAAAAAAAAAAACAAGTTCCGACAATTAATCTAACCCTCCTTGAAAGTAATTTTCAACCTTCTGCACCTTTTCAAATGAAGCTACTTACTCGTATATCTACTATACACTTTATACTGCTGGTATTAGACGAAGAAAAAGTGTGAACGAAATAACAAGTATCAACTATTTTCATTAACATTTTCGTGAAATTTATCATCTCTATGAAGTTAACAAAGCCTTTGTATGAAGATGATTGAAAGTGATATTTGAAAAACTGTTCACTACTTAAACCCTACATGATATACAATACCTACATTTGTTCTGTGCCTCACGAATTCCACGCGGTTTCCGTTTCCGAAGTTGTAAGGTTCGGATCCTCCCTTTCGATAACGAGGAACGCGGTCGTCGTGCGGCGATGCTTCGAGAAATTAATCAGGAAGCAAAAAGTTCAATGTATGTATAGACGAAACGAACTAACAAGTATAAAACGAACCGAAAATTAAACTTAGTATAATCGAAGCGAACGAAAAACGATAAATAAAAACGATGACGAATGAACTCTGTCCCGAACGTTGGACTGTTAGGAGTTTCCTTGATCCGATTCTCCGAGTTCGTATGAAAAGTTCCAGCCGAACGATTACTCCGAGAGTGTAATGGGAAGTGTCGGTTAAAGTCGCGAAGTTCTCTCGAGGTGACCGCGGTTAGGGCACCTCTCAATCGGTAGTGGGTGCTGATTGGTTTTTTCTATTTTCCAATAGCCCAGCACGTTAAAATATGTACAAGGCCGAAGCGACGCCCTTTGGCCCAGCCCTCTTGACGCGGTGAAGAGGAGGAGAGGGTAAGAGGCCCCGTTCGGGGGAGTCCTCGAAGGTTCCGCGATGGTACGGAAATTTCCTCCAGGTTGACCCCGTTGATGAACGGTTACGCGCGAGGTTTCGGCCGACCCTTCGGAAACTCCGCGTTTACGATACGGTCGGTAGTTTGGAAACGCGAAGCTAAAAATTACCATTGTTCGACAAACTGAAAAATTTACTGAAATGAATTTACGATTATTGGGGCCGAATTGCACCCTATAGAAAAATTAAGTAAAATCTCTAAACTCGCGAAATGAAATTTGTCACGTCCGTGTCGAACGGACCGTAAACGAACCTTCGAGGATTTTCGTCGTATTATATGTACACTAGTAGTGATTTCGTTTATTTTAAATAAGCTGTAATTATTCGGAAATGACTATAAATACAGAATAATTGTAATACTTTTACTATATAGGTATATTCTGTATTTATAGTCATTTCCGAATCACTACAGCTTATTTATATATGTATATATATATATTGTAATATAATGAAGAAACTGTCATAAGAAACTTACGAGTAGCAAATAAATAAATTAATGTATCGATGTAGTCCTATTATCGACTTTGTCTTTTCTTTTTAAACATAACTAGATTTAAATAAAATTGAATTGAAGATAAAACTTGATCAAAACTAATATGAATATTTTATATCCTGCACGTAAATTCCAACATTAATGATATAATATATAACAATAAATAACACTTGTTATTCTCGACTGCGTATCGATAGCTTAATTAAATCGTTCAAGGGTGCAGAGGAAAGTGTTGTAGCACGTAAACAACAAATACATATATGTATAATACATTAGACATTTCGTCTCATAATATCATAATACATGTATAATATCGTTGATCGGCTTTACCGCGGCTTTACCGCGGCTTTACCCCCTTTAATACATGAAATATATTCACACTTAAAGTACGTAGAAAAATAAATTAAATCACTTTCCTTCTCTCTTAAAATTATGAATTTTAAATATAATTATTTTAATATTTCATAAAACTGTAGCAAGAAAGCATTTGTTTATAAAAACAACGATTCAATTTCAATATGCATTTACAAACTTTCTAACAGTTATAACGCTTCACTCAATTTGTTTATTAATATTGTAGTCAGTTTGAAATGACCAGTCGTCAGTTTAGTATTCAATTAAACTTTCATTCTCGTGCTTTACCTTATTTTTTATTGCAATCAATTGTATAGTAAATTGTTATTATCTATTTATGAAATAGATAAATAGATAAATAGATAAATAGATAAATAGATAAATAGATAAATAGATAAATAGATAAATAGATAAATAAATACATTATTCTTGTAGATATATTAGCATCGATTTATTAAAGTTAGTTATTAAATGAGCAAAGTATTGTATAATGGTTGTGTGTTACCTGTGTTGAGCAAGAAGCATGTCTATGCTAGTGACACTTCTTTGGTGCGTTCCATCCTTCTGGGCAGCCTTTTGTTTCTTTATGCACAAAGTTCTGAGCGGTGCAAGTAGTACACCGACTATTAGTAAACTGCATCCCACGGCGATAAGGGCGGTAGAGTTTTGTGCAGCCTCAGCTCCCGGTGCAAGCTGCACCAGGCCTACCACCAACACCACAGCACCGAGCAGCAACGACCCAACCACCACATGCAACGAGTTGACCTTCGAAAATATTGAAAAACCCCAATCAATATCTAATGAGCTTCATCGCTCAAGCCTTGTATTACTGTACAAGGAAATTTAATACAAGCGATCCCCTTACAACACTGATTTTATGTTGTAACCCTAACATACTAACAAACTAAAATAGCAGATTCTTTTGAGAATAAAACTGAGAAAATGAGGATACAGGAAAAATATAATATGTACCTACATACCTACATATAATAAAGGAGGCCAGAAATAAGAAAGGAGCGGATATAGAAATCTTTCTTAAAGATTTCAAATTTGCCACAATTTCTCTTTTCACATTGTTTAAAAAATTGTTTATGTACAATTTTAAAAAAATAAAAAGTAATTAAAAATTTGGTTAACAGTTATTTTTATAACGATATTTGTTTAAAATCTTATACACTTGCCCAGTAAATGTTATGTAGAAACTAAAAATGATTAATATTTTTTTTTTGCTCTAAACAGAGAATTGTGTCAATGTCATCGCGAAAATGGTCGTTTAAAATAGTGTTGCATTTAGAAGATCAAAGTGCAGCCATTTTGTAAAAAAGTAGGAAAAGAAAAACAGACAATTATTCTTTACTACCAGTACAGCAACGACTATATTTCAGTTCTTTTTTTCTTTTTTTTAATTTCGTTCCTTTACTAGAAAATATTGAAGAAAATTGCTATGAATTGAACGGGTTCAGAGTGTTTTCACTCCTTAAGGAATGATTTAGTGTCGTGCTGGGTGTATCCCAACCTTCAACCTTTAAGTGTTAATGGTATTTAGCAGCGATAAAGAAGAAAACATTATTTAATATTACATTGACATGCACCGTTAGGAACTAGTTCTTGACCAGACATTAACTTTATATCAGTTCGTGAAATATATCGTTGTGTTAAGTTTAATATCAGCAAATAGTTGTTCGAAATAATTTTTGTAATAAAAATTGACGACATAGTGGCATGTATGTAAGTAGTTTCGCTTGCTTGATTATGTGTGAATTATATGAAAGAAAGAAAGAAAGAAAGAAAGAAAGAAAGAAAATTAAAAATAAAGGATAAAGGTATTGTAAGTTGTAGAGTTATCGACAAAAGTTAGCTATTATTTTATTTGAAAAATTCTTTAAAAGTGGAAGAAGAAAAATCAAATATTTTTTCTGTCTAAAGAATGTGCTCGCGGTTTGTTACAATTAAAAAATATATCTACATATTATGCTTGAAAACAATTAGTATTGTGAATTTTTGCGAAAATAACTGCACAAGTAGCACGCTTGCAGTAAGTTCGTGATGCTTTTGCAACTGAGGAAAGTTATTTTCATACATTTCATTTATTACATAGTTTATTTATAACGTAGATTCTACGTAGAGTAAGAATATTAATAGATATATGTATGTATCGTATATGGGTGTACACCATTTTGATATAAAAGTCAGCTGTAAATTAATTCCAATTTTTTCTCGTATGACTATACATATATGTATACATATACATATACGTTTTTGATCATTTTAATAGTACACAAGTTAGAATATCACAAAATTATTAAAAACTTATTGAATTTATATTATAATATTAGCAATAGTAAAAATAAGTTTATCCAATACGTGCTTTTTGAATTACGATAAAAAATAAACTGATATTTTTGTTATGTGTTAAGAACTAACTAAGAAAGAAACAGATGGAACTGATAAACTGAAGAAAAATTTAAATAAAACTATAATTCAAGCAAAAAAATGTAAAATGAAAAGTGTAAGTATTTTGTTTTATATTTTATTCTATTTATTATCTAGTTGATTCTACATTCAAAACTATTTTATTCTATATTTATTAAATCTATTAAATTTATTAAATGAAAATAAAATAGTTTTGCTAATTTTTTAAATGTAATTATTATTATTATTATTATTATTATTATTATTATTATTATTATTATTATTATACAGTATTAGTTTCTTGTTCGAAATAATACGCTTTCAGTATTGAGTAAACGCATAACAGACCGCACCTCGCAATCGGAAAGATTTTCAATTTCCATCGACGTTAAACGTGTGAAATAAGGCGATATTAATTGTATAAGTACGAGTTGATTTAGTAGAATTTATATAAATATGTATATGAACGAAGCTAACTTTTTAAGTAACTTTCAACAAGAACAAATGATTTCATTATTTGATGTCACCTGTCTAAATGTAAACAGGTATATGTACAATATTACTTTCTAGTCATTCTAGACTCTAGACGATCCTCCTGTAAGGTAAATCTCTATAAATATACACATATAGGACATTTATATTGTTAGCCGGTCAATTTTTCATGTAATCAACATTAATTACTTAAAAACCATAAAACAATATTATACATGTATGTTATTACTCTAAAATCTAAAACGATATTATTAACGATATTTTGAAGCCTATCAGCAAGAAGAAGATTGTAGCTTAAGTAGAAAAAAAGGGGCTATATTTAGTTTTGATTGTCGAAGAACGATGTTGATAAAATGATGTATAGAGAACGGACAGATGTATGCGTGGGAAGTAAACTTACTATACATGTATAGTAGCACGTTGCTTTTACAAAGCGTTCACAAGTTCTGAATGACGTCATGCTACTACTCATTGGTTCGCTTGCAGAAATATTCCAATTTCCAACAAAGCAATTTGCAAATCAATCGTCACGATAGAACCCTAGCTCGTGTTAACGCGAACAATTATGCGAATGATGATCACCAATTAATGCAACTGCCATATACCCCCGCATACGATTCACACGCCGGAAATGTTTCTTTTCATCCGGTCTTAATCAAATTATTATACTATATCACAGGTACTTATGTATATCACAGATACAATAGTAGAACCAATATTGAATCTAATGCGAATTTCGAACAATTTTTCCCAATTTCTAAATACGAAAATTTCGCAATACGAATTTTCTTGTGTGCAAGCTGTATTGTAAGAAATAATATTTTTCGCACGATGCTTTAAGTAGCGTTTGAAAATAAAACAATTTGCAGCATTTTAAAATCAATACTTTTATGCAGAAAATGGTTAGATTGTTAATACATTTGTTCATTTCTAAAACGAATATCACTACAAGTAAAATAAAATTCAATAAATAAAGAAAAGTGAAATGTGATAAGTACTTTTTGGGATCGTATGTTTCTCGATTTAGCACCAGAAATTTACCAGGGAATTAAAGAAAGAACGATTTTTCAGCAACTATTCAGTTTGTATTGATATATTGAACAATTTTACGGACTGTCTCGAATAAATTAATGAAACTTCCTAATATAAATAAAATACATTGTCAACATTTAACTTTATTTAAATAATGATCAACGTGAAAGGAAGATCCAAAACGCACCGAACTTTACTGACATTTTCCAACTGATCTAACTAAGCATATCACACGATAGAGGGGAAACATTTTAAGTTTCATTGTTAAGAAAAGCATTAAGGAAATTCTGGGTTCATAATAATGTTTTGTTTTCAATCTAGAAACATAATAATTTTGCTCTAAACAGGGTATACATACATGTATAGGGTATGTATATGTACGAAATTTAGACTAGCGCCTCTATAGGAGTAAACGTAAAGCACGGGAAGTTAGGATTCATTTCAACAACGTAACAACGAACTGACTAAAAGGCGAGTTTCCGTTCCTTCTGCGCATGTTAACGCGACGCGCATACGCATCGAAGAAGCAGATGCTTTTCTCTGATGATTTCAACACGCTGAAAGTATACACACGTACACACGTACACACGTACACACGTACACACCCGGTGAGCAGAAAATGTTATGATACTTGTTCACACTATGTTTCATAGTATCAAGTTCATTTCTTTTTTACTAACCTCTTATATTTCCCTAGGCTACCAAACAACGCATAAACTGACAAAAAACGCATTACAATTATGATATTTATATTCTGAAGAAATATGCCGACCGCGCTGTAGAGTTGATTTTTTGGAAAATTATATCGGAAGAAATTTAAATAACACATTTTCAAAGTGAAAAATGCACAATTTTTGTTTAAGTATGATTTTCTACAAAATTGTGAGCACTACGAAGAAACTGCTTGTGGATTTGAATGATAAAAACCAGATCTATAAAAAATCGATTTACTGGTATGTACATGTAACAATACATTGTACCAATACTTTTGTGTCTGTATAAAATCCTCAATAAACATATGTATATTTATTATTATTACGTGTTGTATCCACTTTATGTATGTTATTTCTTGTAATTATACATATACAATAAACTAAGATAGGCAACATACAAAAAATATGTATAAAAGTTTGTTGCTTGATTCAGTTTATTTAGTAATTAGGTGCATTTATATTCTATCAATTATGGTGTCCTAATACATATAATAATTATGGGAGTAACTGTATGTATTTCTAGTAACGATACATATGTATGTGTCTGTATAATTCTACATATCACATTTACATAATATGTACATAATATGTACTCGTATGTATGTATAAAATATATAAGGAGAGAGTGGAGGGAGGGGGGTGCCCCTCCCAAATCTATGTTTATTTGTAAACATATCGCTAGCTACCACAAAGTTGTAAAGTTAAAAAGAAACAGTTGAATTTTGCATGATACCAATAATTTCAATTAGTTTATAGCGTGTTTTTGCGTGCAGAGGCTAGTTTTATTTTGTAAAATTCTCATTTTATTTTTTATTATCCTTTCAATTCTGATAAATAAGTTACAACAAGCAGTGATATTTATTACTGAATACTATAGATTAAAATGTTTCTTAAAATATGTATATTTTCTGTTATTTTAAAGGAAATGAAACTATTACCATTCATTTTGTGTGAACATTATTCAATTAGAAGGGGAGACACGAACTGTTCTTTGTAAAAGGAAACTAAATTTGAATCGAAACGGTGATAAAAAATGCAGGAGAGGAAGGAAAAACTGAAACTTACCCTTTACCAAGACAATGTCGTAATTATATTAAAGCAAAACACCGAAGACGGCGCTAAATGCATTTTCTGCGGTTATTTGTTTTCTGAATCCACAGAAAGGTGGGTTTATAATATCACCGCTGGCCTCACTACATGTTTGCTGGAGAAATATTGACGATATTGCTTACATGATGTTACGATATGTACATACGTACCATACATGTATGTGTACATATATACATGTAGATTGTGATGTAACGGGCAATTATTTTTATATTCATAATTATTTTTTTCCCTTTTTCCTTATTACTTATTACTTATTACTTATTACTTATTACTTATTACTTATTACTTATTACTTATTACTTATTACTTATTACTTAAGGCATTCGTTTCGGCATAGCTTTCTAGCTAAATACTAACATTCTATTCGATATCAACACTTTATTTACCGAAAGCCGATTAACCGGTTCTTCGATATTATTCTTCTGTTAGCTAAAAACTAATTATGTAGTAAATCTTTGATTATTATTTTTTCGTCTATAACATTGTTGAAATAAAGAAAGTTAAGAGCGATTTTAAAAGTTAAAATTAAAGAAAAATTTCAAATAAGGGCTATTACTCCTAATTTTTGATTAATATTAACCTATGAGGCGATAGTGTTCATTTCTGTTATTTTCGAGTGGTAAATACAATGTTAATTACAAATATATTAAATAAGTATAATATTTAATATAATATATATTAAATATATTTATAAAATATACATATATAAGTATATATGTATATATATATATATATATATATATATATATATATATATATATTTAATAAGTATAATATTTTACATTTTACAGCGATCGCCTTTTAGCATCCACCACCTTGCCGTCTCCCCCTCACCCTACCACTTACCACTACTGTTTATCCATATTATACACTTTGATCTATGTAGAGAAGATCGGGAGCGATAGTAACACGTTAAATAATTTAAAACATAATAGATATTAATATAAAGTTTAAATATATAATGAAAAATAACCATCTTTTAGCAATGTACACGAGGATAAACACTAGATTTATACAGCAAACCAAATAACTTTTTGGTACCCTAAATTTTAGGACTTGAAGCAACTTTTTCTTGATGAATTAAAACTGTATTCAAAAACTGTATTAAAACTGTATTCTTTTTTATTTCCTATCATAAATTAAATAAATAAAACTTTAATTGAACAAAGTAAAATTTGTGTTACTATCGATCCGACAGTGTAGTTAACTACAACCGATCTGTAGTCGAGAATGGTTGTAATGTTTTTTCCCGTTTCTTAGTTTTTATTAATAGACTGATTGTGAGTATTTTATTTATTGTTAACAGAATCACAGAATCTGTTGCGACTGAAAAATGTCAGATAACTATGTAACTACTGTATTTTGATATAAGGAGTGGTGTTGTAAATGTAACAGTTTTTGCATAAGTGTGTTGCAATGTCAGAGTACTTCTACCATCTCCGGTCTCCCCTACAAATGCTGTTAAGTGTTGCTCTTTGTACAACACTTTTACACTTCAGTTTTGCTACGAAAAAAATGAGGTTAAGTTTGACAGCTGCTTGCGCATGCGTATAAATATGAACAAGCTATGAAATTCCGTTGTATTTATGGAAACTCTTTTTATGGAAACATCTTTAAAATATTACAAAATTGTTTTAAACACTGTTTATTTACACGTAGCATCGAGGAGCCACTTTCATATGAAACTTGTACCTAATTTAATTCTTACAAATCATATTATTATATGTATATTGAATATACATATATGCATATGTATGTTTCTAAATAGTAATCGTTCTTTAACATTTGGGAGAGGAAAATTTCGAATGAATTCGTTGAAATCATAATATAGAGTTTAGAAAAATATTAACTAACAATTTATGCATATAACTTACCCCGATCTGTTCATTAGTTTTTACTTGTTTTTCTTCGCGACCTGTTTCAACTAATACGAATAAACTCACAAATAATAATTATTGTTAATTTTGATTTACAATTTCAAGTTCTTATCTTTGCACATTTAACCGATTTAACGATTGTCATTAATCTCGATTATGACTCGTCGTTGATCATACATAGAGTAACTTACGAAACAACTTTAAGGTACCCACCCACGTGAATGTTCATGTAAAAACAATAGCTATAAAAAATGATCATTTTGAAAGCAGTATCAAATTTTGCACTGAATTTAAATATAATTATATTATTTGATTAATTTTCATTCTACATCATTCGTTGATTTTTGCAAATTATTTACCCCCTATTATATTTTCGTTCTGTACAGTAACATTTCGTTTATTTTCGCCGAAATAACTGTACTGATCGAGTCCTTGAAGAATAAACTAATTCTTGGATATGTATTCAATAGAAATTTCTTAAGAAATGCCTGTCGCAATGAACAGGTTCAAAAATTAATTATGATAACTATGTTCAGCCTTTATTAAATGGCTTAGTTCAAATATTTGTTAAGTGATTTTTATTTACAAGATTTTTTGTTTGAATTTGATCAATTGCGAAAAAGGTTTACCGTTATTAATGAAGATCCATGTACATACATACATGTATGGTTTGTGAACACGTTAAGAAGTATTTGAAACAACGTTTTGGTTTCTATGTTTCTTTTTTTAATTTCCTTATGATGAGCGAAAAATCTCAGATATTTTCGATGTTATTATCAAAATCAATAACCTCGTACAATTAATCAACTTTTCAAGTACTTGAAGAATTGCAATTACGAAATCTTGAAAGCAATGTTAATTTTTTACCTTCGAAACGTGATTATAGGAATTTATTCAACACCATATCAGTTGGTATAAGGCTTTTAGAAGCCAAGTAAGTGCTACAAGACATGAAAGGTGAATAAAACAAGGATTGAGAAAGCCTAAGGTTAAAATTCTTAATCATGGTCACTTTGTGGACTATGCTTCCTCTGACTCTTTGTTTCAACCTTCACCTTTTGGAGCCTGGTAGAAAATAACGAACCTTGTGAGTGTGTTATGCTACACGAGATTCTTCTTGCTTTCTTTGCGCAAGAAATATCGATCGGTATTTTTATCGGTATCAGGTATAAGTTAACCCCCGTATAACACGATATTTTTAAAACATTCCTAAAGGTTTTGATCTAACGCGGTTTCAGAATTGGAGACATCCGCTTACAACACATTGCGTTCCTACCACATGCTTTCTCTTTAACAAATCAAACTTTCAAATTTTCGAAAAAGTCTTTAATCATTTATTGCTATTGTTACGTTTAATTACTTATTGTTAGGTATAAGAATAAAAAGGATATAGTTTTTTCTTCATTCTTCGAACTTGACCACCCTATTTTTTGTATTTACTAGTTTCTCCGCGTTTCGCGTAATACAGCATCTTTTCGAAACTTAATGACCGTATTGTATAAGGATTAGCAGTACAGTGAAGACTCGATATAAGCGAAGGCATTCAGACCAAATTCTCCTTTAGATTCTGCAGTTTCTCCTTTTTTTTTCTTTCCCCCCCCTCCCAGAAAATGACAGCAAGTAAAAATAAGGATGAAATTACGAAATCAAAGCAAACCTCATTATACTGGTGACATAAATGGTGAATAGTAAAATTAATTAATTTTCTTATTATTAAACTTGCACTGAATATTTATAACATTCTTCTGATAAAAAAAAAATCGAAAAAACGTAAGCTTGAGTAAAACTTTCCATACAATTTTATAACAACCTAATTTGTTGCTAACGAATACCGTTTTATTCGATAAACTGATTTACTAAAATATTTATGCTGCAGATTTGGTAGAGGACGGAAGACGGAAGACGGAAGACGGAAGATGAAAAATGGTGAAGAAGAAGAACCAATCAATTGCGTAAATGTAAATTCATATACATAAATCGAGAGAGCGTATTATTGTAATTTGGATCATGCTTACTGCTTACTATGATATACATATGTATTATGCTTCACTTATGAATTAATGTAAGTATGATCAGAATTCTATCGTGTTTGAAATTATTGGTCATTTTAATCAGAAAAATCTCACAAATATCCCAATAAAAGGTTAATAAGAAAGAAATAAAAGGCAAAAAGGTTTCATCGTTATATTCGTATTAATTGAATTTATCGAGGAGTAAACTTGTGCGTGTTTCAAGAGATAAATTCTTTGCTTACATCTTCATAGAGTATACATATGTAGACCTTTTCGATTTTTATCGAGGCTTTACTATACATATTATACATAGTTATCGAGTACGTAACGCTTCTATAAAGTATTAATTTTTACGTCATTTGTCTTGTGAACAATTCAGTTAACACATATTATGTAAGAAAAAATGAAAAATGAAAAATGAAAAATGAAAAATGAAAAATGAAAAATCGTAGTGATCAATTGATTGATTGTTTCTTACTTTGCCACAGAAGTAGTATTCCGGTGGTTCCTTGTCAACTAATGCCAGTACCGCTTCGCTTTCAGCTAAAGGACTTCCAGGTTGACTGCTCGCTATTCTGGATCCTTTTTCTTGATAATACGTTTTGTGGAAGACCTTTACTGAGGGCACTGGCAACGCTGTGATCATCTTATAAAGAAATCAAACAGAAATTCGTTAGTCATCAAGTCATGATTATTTATAATCAAAATTAACATATTAACTTATTATCTTAAAATATTAATTCGCAGGTTGCTTTGTTTTTATTTATTTATTTATTTTTTTTTCTAATATTTAGGTTCAACCAGAATAGAGAAATACTCGGAAATTTTATACGTCTGTTGCTTCTTAATACGTACATACGTATATACATATTATAATATGTATATTATATGGCATTTTTATACATATTTCCTTATTATCAATTGATTATACGGGTAGGGGTGTCCGCGCCAAACTGTTATAATCCAATTATTCCATAGTTATTGATCATAGAAAAAAATTATTTATACGAAAATTGCATTGCAAAATAGAAAGCATTTTTTGCTGAAAACGAATTTTTGTTTAAATTATTACTTTAAGAGATACGATGGCCAAGTTTTGTTTTTTAAATGGAATAGTACATTACTTTTTAAATCAGCGTTTTTAATAACAGTGTTTTTCAAAACGAATTTATTAACCTTCAATGCATTTACCTAGTTCTATTTATCTATTTGAAGAGGGCGAGCGCACCGAACGCGTGTGGCCCTTATCGTATCAATAAAGCCGCGATTCGAATCGAATCCTTCCTTCTGCAAATCAGCAAATTTCTAAACATTCTGTCTCGAAAACTAATTAAAATCGGCTAAATATTACCTACCTATATATCAAAGTCCAATAAATTTGTTTAAAAAAACACATGATATTCTATTTAAAAAACGAAATATGGTCATCGTATCTCTTAAAATAATAATGTAAAAAATGCTTACCATGTTTACCGTGTGGTTTCTAGATAAACATTTTTTTTCATATAACTTTGGAATAACGCTTCGGCGTGAACACCCTGTACTTTATACTGTATTATGAAATGAAAGAAAAGAGCTCTCCCCGTCACCCAGTTTGTGTTGGAAACAGGGTGTTCCTAATATGGGGAAGTCAGGTGGAAAAGTTTCATATCAAAGTTTTACTACTTTTGTGTAACATGTATCGCCAAAGGCTTAATGAACAACTATATAACGGCTTGAGAGTTTATTAAACTGTGGTTTTAAGTGTACAAATCATAAAATACAATTGTTTACATTTGAAGAAAAGCAACAGAAGTAGTAAGAAGTGTTTGAAAGTTTGTATTAATCGCACAATTTGCCGGCAGAGTATACATATGTAGGTATATCTTTCGCATGATTATACATATTTTAAACTTCCTTATATGTATTTAAAACTATACTGCATAACAGTAATAAATACAAAAACTTCTGTTAAAACATGTATCATTACATAGGTACTATTTTGCAAACTGTATTTGTAAACGTATAGAAATCATATTTTAATTTCGCTAATGATGGACAGCTAAAGGGTTAAATTTCATACGTGTTACATATGTAGGTATATGTAGATTATAAACTAATTGTAAGTATTCGCTGGAAAAAATAAGAATTGATACGAATCTTTTTGAGTGGTCTGAATCACGATTAACTCAGGCTCTGCCATTCGAAACTGCCATACTTTTTTTCAAGGTTTATGGGTTATGGATTATTTGTCGAGTGCAATTAAATTAAATGAAGTATATACATACATGTGTATGTACCTATATTTATATCTTTGAGGAACATCAAGGCAGCCTTTGCCCAATCAAGGTTATTTACAATATTTATTTTTTGTAGAGGTCTGAAGGGAAATTATGGCGATTCCTTTTTTCCTAACATCCGTGGGCACTTCATTAGTAAGTGTTATGTGTTATCTGTTATGCGTTTAACCGACAATGAGATATTAACTTTACAGGTGTCACACAGACCTGTGGGACAAATTTATTTATTAGTTGTAGGTGTGTAAGGTTTATATGTATGAGCAATTTTTAATCCGGTTAAAACAACTTGGTCCCGTTTAGACGCGTCTGTTGAAAAACCCTTCTAGGACTTAATTTGAAGACATTTTTGCAAGCTGATGGATTGATAACGTTAAAGATTTCTTCCCCTTCTTTTATTCTTCCTTCGCAATTTTTCAGATATAACTTCTTACTTCCTTCTGACATATTGGTATGTTCTGATTCCTATACGTGTACAATGTGGCAGCTGATTTCGCAGCTACGTCAGCTTTTTCATTATCATCAAAGTTCGCGTGAGCTGAAATCCCTGTAAGTAGAACTTCAAATTATGTGTTTCCAGTAAGTACCAATATAGTTGTACCTATATGTATTTTTTAATTATTTGTCTGATGAAACAGTTATCAGAATTTGTATTTTGGTTCGCTGAAAGCTAATATTACATATGTACATATACATATGTATACTTCTTATTGTTAGATATATGCATATTTTTCAGTATAACATAGGTACATGTGTACATGTAGTGTCTGGAGAATTGTACAATAAGTTTTATACGAGGAAATAGAAGACTGTTCTATAAGCATAAAATGTAATATTTCTCTCCAGGAATTATGCCTTATGCCTTTTTTAATGCTCGTATAAAATAGAAAATAGAAAATAGAAAATTATTTTTTGTTTTGTGACAGAGAAGCGATTTGATGAATAACAGAACTTTAAGTCAACGTATCAGATTAACATGATTAAAATAAAAATGAATCTAAAAATGACGAAACGAAAGTTATACCTATATTGTATGTATGTATGTATGTATGTATGTATGTATGTATGTATGTATAACACACACATAGGAATAATGCGGTTTAAAACGTACAATCAAATAAATATTCGTAATTCAAAGTTTTTCTAAGAAACATGCGTGAATTCTAAAGATACACGTTCAGTAATTTTCAAATAAACCACTCAAACGGTCATTACCTTTTTTTCCATCTTTAATATTAATTTTATTTCATGTTATACAATGAGAATGATTTTTAAGAATTGAATGTACCGATTATGGACATTTCAATGGAATATTATTATAGTAATACTTATGTATATTTGGGTCATTTAAAAAAAAAATGTTTATATATTTATTGGATTGGATGGATTATTATTAAAAGTTTGTGTTGAAACATTGATTGTTGGTTCTGTATAATGTTAGCTGCGTGTAATATTAAATGTAATATTAAATTTGAAATCTTGAGGGTTTTTATAATTTACATACGTCTAAATTAAATTCAAATTCATAGAACTATGATTTATGTATGTTTCTAGGATTATGTTGAAAGTACAGTGCGACGGAAAAGTTTCCTCGCATTATGTATATTGGTTGACGAGTCATCTTTGGAAAAGTTCATAGTTCAGATCTGTGTAATTTAAGCAACAAGTGATGTGAAAGGAATACTGATGAATTTACATAAGTAGAACTACAGATAACGTTAAATGTATTTCCCTTAACTCAACTTTGTTCTCAATGACTTATTTGAAAATATTTCTTGGAATGATCGTGTTTGTAACTTCTTGATTAAACAATTTTATCAAGATCACTGAATTCGCTTTTGGGAAATTTTCTTTTTACATTATTTCCTTCCAGATCACGATTATTTATCGTTACACTGAGAGGTATTTAGTTGAAAAAGTTCTTTTTTGTTCTTTTTTTCCATTTTATTATTATACAAAGCAGATTAAAGAAGATTTCTTTTTATACTTAACATTTGAAAATGAAATATTTTCAAAAATATTCATAAATACGATGTGAAACTTATACGTATTATAAAGAGTTAAAGATTAAAGAATAATAAAATTGGGTTTAAAGTTAATGAGTAGTATACTTTTAGTTTTAATATAGGCTTGATATTTACAAGAACACACACGAGGTAGTTTATCGATTCAAAATTTACTTTAGTGCTTTACTTTAGTGAAGTGTTAAACATAGGTAAGAACATTATTTTTATATTCCTTCGAATTTTTCTCTTGAAAACTGTTCATCCTGTTTCGATGTTGTAAAATTATTATTTTAATGATCATTTATTATTTATTTCGTGGTACTTAATTAAGGCAAAAACTTCATTTCATGAACGGTACAATCAAATTAATTGAACCTTCCCATTTTATACTTGTAAAAAGATTCAAATATTAAAAATTATTTTTCTGGTTGTGAGTGCAGGTTGTTTTATGATATTCCTCGATTTCCCTCCTACCTTTTGAATAAAGAAAAGAAAAAAGAAAAAAGAAAAAAGAAAAAAGAAGAAAAAGAAAAAGAAAAGAAAAAAGAAAAGAAAAAAAAGCATTGCGAAGCATTACAGTAAATAAGTTGTATAAGCAGAGACGATGTTGTAGTGTTAATAATACACGATGATTCGGGGTGGTTGTAGCAGTAGCAATGATATTGATGGAGGTGGTGGAAATGCTGGTGGCGGTGGCCTAGATACGCTGTTGGGGCCGACGGCCGTTGCACCTTGGTTATCGAGCAGCACAGCTTGTGCATGGGGTGCAGTTGCACCGCTATAAAACTATCTTAGACCTCTTTTTGGCGTTCTCCTTGATTCCCTTTCAGAATCGATCGGTTACGTTCAATGTACAACAATTTCAGCCTTCGAGCTCGGATCTATCGTCTGGTCGCCGTGCCGGTTCACTGTTGCTCTCAACTTTACTTAGGGAAATTAAATATTCTTCATTTTTATATTGTATTTTCGGATAATATTTCACAAATAGAATTCAATAATACAAACTTTAAGTTTAGAAACCCACCGATTCAAAAAATATGTGCACGTAAAACCAGATAAATATTCAACTTACCAAAAACAGGAAACAGAAGATATAAAAAAGAATAAATAATTGTTGTATCCTCTAAAATAAAATGAAACCTAATGTTGCATCCAGGATCAATATGAAGGATTGCGTCCTTATATCGCATATCTACAAGGTTTTGCAATAAAGTTTTGTAATTACCAACATTTAAAATGAAGTTTTCGTGATGCTTTTGTCTTGATTCAATGCAATTGTTACAATTTGAAAATGTTGTAATTTCAGCTGCATTAGTATTACATATATTATATTTATGTATCCTGTTTGAAAACTGAAACACGGTGGTTTAGGATATAATAAGAAGTAGAAATATCTAATACGTAAAAATAACCCTAGCTTATAAGCTTATAAGCTTATAAGCTTATAAAGTTTAATAATCAAATACCTAACTAAATTTGTTACTATGAGATTTTTTATTAGAATATGAATAATACTTTTTCAAAGTATCAGTTTTACGCTATTCGGAGTGGGACATTAATTTGACATTAACAGCTTTTTTTATCGATAGATGCCTAAAAGGAATATGAGGATTAACTTTATTCTTTTGTTTAATAAACAAAATGACATACTTTTTTTACGCGGATCGATGCTTTGGAGTATTTTGTGTAAACGGTATAAAAATATGATTTAAAAAAGGTCAATAGTTTATGAGGTGAGGTTATATATCTTCAAAAGGAAGATATAAACTCCCAAATTATAATCCTTTTTAAACGAAACAGCCTTTGTGAACAAACATTCTTCATATCTTGCAAAAATAACGGAGATATTGAAGTGGTAAATTTTACTGGAAATTTTACGCCCTTATGCTAAATTTAGAGCAGACTTATCATATTCCAAAAGATGACTCATCGATTGAAACGCTAACAAAATTTTCAATACAATTAAAATTTGATAAATATCATGTATCTTAAAATATCTGATGTGTATAGCAGGTTCGCTATCTTAAACAATTGAATGCATACAAAAATTCCCAGAATTTCCTTTCATATTATTCAAGGCTAATATGTTTACTGAAAGTATGAAAAGGAGTTGTTTGAATATATTAGGAAATGCAATAACTGTGAACTCTAACAACATTTCCAGTAAAAGTCTATAAAATTCAAGTTATTTTAAGAGTTTAATTCTTTCGCTACTAACAATAACGTTGACGATAGTCTACGCTTTGACACAAGGCGCGTACGGGTGTATTTCGAAATAGTGTGGCCATAGAAAGGAAATTTTCAAACGACAATTAAATATAAATTTAGCTGTTGTAAAAATACAACGTTGTAAATCAAATTTTCAGGTTAAAGTAATTTTAGCCGACTTTATACGTCGAGCCAAGTAATTTATAATAGTATACACATAGCAAAAACGTGCAGAGGGTTAAGATCCAGATTTTCTATTTGTATTTTCATTAATTAGCTTTAATACTTTACAGCAACCGCAGAAAAGCGAAGAAAGTTGTATCGATGTAACAACTCAAAGAAACATAGATTCGTTTCTAGAATTTTTTATCTACGGAAACTTCACAGATTACCGTAATAACACAACTTATGGAATTTATTATTATTATTATTATTATTATTATTATTGTATAAGTCATATTATTATTGTAATGTACCTATATGTATATTTCTATCTTTATTTTACTATCTACAATCTACAGTATAATAATTAACATTGTGCAAAGTATTAGTACCTATATTTTAATATACTACTATAATATAGTATTGTTATTATTATTGTTAAAGTAACATATGAAGTACATATGAGAATGACTACACAACACTGATACTAATATTACTAATATTACTAATATTACTAATATTACTAATATTAGCGATATTAGCGTAAGGTTAGTATAGTGTTGCTATGTGATAGAAATATTAGGTCGTGTGTCGGCCATAAACGAAATTCCAAGGTTTCTAATTGTCACCAGAGGGCTCGATAACACGAATCGTGTGGAGTGCGGACGTCTTGGTTTTCCAGCCGGAATCATACAAGTTTTGCAATGAGTCGGTTACGTGCACGTCGAAGGGGTAACCTTTATTGCTCGGAAAGGCGTAAAGTAGGACAGTGGCCTGATTCCTGGAGTCAGGGCTGCAGCTGCATGTAACCGGGCAGAGTAGAACAGCTATAGACACACAAAATGTGCAACCAGTACCCTGTCCTCTCCTTCTTGGATTTTTGCCAACAACTCTACTCCTGATAAACGAACAAAAAAATGAAACGAACAAAAACAACACACACACAAAACCAAATACATCAAATTGATATGAGAGCGTGAAATATAGCTACATATTTAATAGTATAAGTGGAATCTTCGTTTCAGAACTATATTAATTTTGTTGAAAAATATCAAGTGTATAATAAGGCAAATATTTCAGATAAGAATGAGTACCTATGATAAAATGGCAGGCGACTGTAAATATGATGAAAACTGGCCCTCGAGAGTTTTTTCTTTATAACTGATCTAAAGGAAACAGTGTGTACATGAATAATCCTGAAACAACCGGTGCGATTAAAAACAATATTAGATATTGTAATTAAGAAAACGAAACCTCCTTTACGTTAAACCTGAAATGCTAAATGTCCTCATCGGGTTAAACATTTATAGGAATAATCGAGGCGATCGTTTATTAGACATTGTGTTCCACAATTGACTAATGGTAAAGCTTATACTTTTAATCTGAATAATGACTTTGACGCTTAAACAATATAGAAAGTTATACTTCTGATTGAAAGAGCCTCTAAGTATATGCATACATGCACACATGCACACATGCACACATGCACACATGCACACATGCACACATGCACACATGCACGTTGTGCGAAGACAGTGGACTCGTCTATTTTCCATTTCTTTACCTGATTGATGGAAACTAGCCGTGAATGTGAATTATTTTCTTTTCATTAGCAACCTATGTATAAGTAGAAAAACGAACGTCCGATCGAAGAAGAACAATAGAAAAACGTTGGAAGAGTTTCTGTGTTTTATTAATACAATGTGTTGGTTGACGATCGGTGTCAAGAGGCACTGAGAAGTTTTATACATACGTATTTCAACACTTTCTTTTACAGCACTCACTTTTAGACCGAGAATGTATGTAAATGTTGGGTACATGTAGAACTTTTAATCTTACTCTAACTTCCTATTGTTAAACTAATTACTTTAAATCTCAATAAAGTCTCGTTTTTTCTTGCTACTGACGTTGAGCGAATAGTACCCAAATCATCGAAACTAATTAAATACTTAAACAATTCATTCATAATTCATTCTTTGTATGAAAATAGAGCTAAAATTAACATTTTTGCATACCTCTGATAATTAAATCGATAATCGATCATGTATTTCGTACGCAACGAAATAACTGATTGAGTTTAAATACTTCCAACTAAATAATTAAATAAATAAATAAATAACTGATATAATGTAAATATAAAACCCTGAATACTCAGTAACTACTACTCTCGTATATTTTCAAGAAAAAACATTGATATTTTTAAAATATAATATAATTTTAATACCATAAAATATTATATTATAAAATTATAATATAATTTTGATGATCACTAACACGATTATACAATAGTATAATTTTTTCATTTGTATCCTTGTTAAATAAACAAATACTGGACTATTTTCTTTTATTACGATTTATTGCTGGTGAAACAAGTTGAAATACACGAAACCATAAAAGAGCAATCGTGTCTACATATGTACATGTATAAATGGCTATGACTTTGTCCGGTATCGTCCATTTTAGATGCCAGTTGGCTTGTTTTGAAGGCAGAGAATCATACCTTCATACGTTGGACGCCAAAATGACCAATCTTCTTACTTGCGAGTTATACCCGTTCTCAAACGTAAATGAAATTTGATCATTTAACGAGACTCCCTCTCTGACAGGTTTTATCATTTAGCTATCAATTAATCTAAAATTTTAACAAAATCGCCAAAAATGGAAGGTTCAAGCATTAATAATTCGCTTTCGACTTGAACAAACTTTAACGAGTATTAACAATGTTACGAAACATTGAATTTCGACCATTTTTCGGCCAGGAGTGTATATTTAAAATTCTCCAAAATAAATTGTACAGTGTCGTATGCAGTATACCATACATACATACATACATACATACATACATATGTATGATTTTCAGATCAGTAAACTAAGGAAAAGTCGCCGTTTCATGATAAAGCAATTGTTTCCAAATTTAACTGTTTTCTACAAAATAAGAATTAAAGGCTAACGACCCAGGGGATTTTTCATAATTTAATCGACAGTCTATTTGAACTAATCACAACAGAAGGTGCAGTTTAAACGCTAAAAGAAAATAGCTTGGGAAGTATTTATGCAAATACGCGGCTTCGAATTGCATAGTGCATGCAATTCACTTTTATCGAAGGTGGCACGACATTAAGGTGGTTCACCCTTTCGCGGAAGGTACCAACTTATAGGGGTGTTACGTATACTACGCGAAAATGAACGATTCTTGTCAAATATCAGTGTCTTCGATAACAGTGTTAGTAAATCAACTTTAACAAAATTTCTAGATATTAACAAACTGAACAGCCTTTCCTGGCTTCGTATGCCGTCCACTGTTAACCAAATTAAAGTGCAATTTTCATTTCTTTGAAATCATACAGCTTGCAAAAGTAACCACAACACACGTTTTAACAGAAGTTTTATCTTTTAAACTATTTCCAAATTTTATGCACCTACCATCTGTAAAATATGTTTCTAGTCTTACCGCCACAATAATAAAGCTAATGTCTAGTGCAACGATAAAGATTAATGGGTACGTTCGCTTGAACACCTCATTGAGGGATCATATCCCTTAAATAATTGGAAAAAAAAAAACAACAACAACAACAACAACAACAAACGATGATGTTTGAGAATTTCTTTCTGAAAAAAAAAAATATAAGACCTTTTCCCCAAAAGCTTATTGTTCTTAATACATGTTGTTTTTAAGAATAAGTCAGATTTTGTACATTTAGAAACATTAACAGACAAGGAAGTTGAGGGTATTGTCCAGAAGGTTTTTTTTGCGGTGGCCATAGCTATTTAAAATCTCGAAAATATTTATATAGTATACTAAATCATCTACTTTCTGAACGAAGGATTTTTTTAAACATTGTCTGTGGATTAAGTGGCAGACGCTTGAATATTATAAATTGCGATGTTTGAAAAAAAATTCGTTCGCATTTGATTAAAAGAAAACTCTTAGTTTAAGGAATAGATGCCTTTTAATACTTAACTAGATTAACTAGAAACAACTTCGTTGTTTGGTAGTATTTTTAAACCTAAAAGATGTGATCTATTGTTAAAAGTGATCTGTTTATCCAGTTTGTTGCTCAGCGTGATCTATTCAAAGAAATTATGAATGATTTCTCGTCTCCATCTGAGGAATGAGAAATGAGAAATGAGAAATGAGAAATGAGAAATGTGTTACGTTTAAAAACTATATAGTTTAACAATCGAAATTCTTTGTTTGATCGAAACATGGGTCTGTTTGGAGTGAATCATGATTGAGCGGACTTCGCCGTTCGAAGGTTAATAATGGTGTAAATTGGATTATTTGGTAGATTGTTCGTAGAATAGGTTCGCGTGAAATGTAAAGCGTGAAAGGCTGAAATCCTCGTGACGATCAATGGACGCGTTCCAAACACGATTCCTGGTACATTGACTCACGATTTCCAGTCGCATCATATGCAGTCGCAACTTAGCCTGGCTCCGTTCCAGTACTACGCGCGGCTCTATATCTATTTCGATAGATTCGGTAATCGAGGTCAGTGTACCTACACCTTTCGCGTATCTATTTGCAGAGTAATTTTAATACGGGCTGCTGCCTGCCAGTACTACCATCAAAGGATTAAAAAGTGGAATCTTATGCGTAGAAGAAAATCTCGTTGAAACTGTTGAAACATTGTTCGAATTTGAAAGCTTTAACTTTCATTTCATTTCCTGAATCGAACCTGTCATTTCGAAGTTGTTTGAATAGTTGGGAAAGAAAATGGATTTTCTGATGTATAATTGTCGTCTATCATTTCTAGAAATAGTTGATTAAAATCTGGAGAATCGATAAATGGGTCGTGTCCAGCCATGGATATCTTACGTATCCACGATGAGTATTCGATTGTCAACTGGGTCATTCGATTGTAGTGAAAATAGGCAACAGAAAGTTGCCTAAATGTTTTCAACGATCATCTACGGCGTGAACAATAGCTGACTATAATAAACAATTCTATGACAGGAGCATACGCTTGTTGAAGTGGAAACAACGGTCTCGTGTACTACACATGAAAACACGTTCGAAGATGAGAATGTTGCACAAGCTACGCTGTCACGAAATGACGCGTAATTGCACAGCTCCTCCGTTCCTCGGATCGGGTTCACTGCTCGACGCAGTTTAAAATCGTCGAAATGCGTTCGGTCGAATCTTCAGGCAGCATCGACACACTTAATAATCACTTTCGATATACATTGGCGAGCTGGACTTACTTTGCTGGTTGTTTTCGACAAGCCTTAGTGAAGTTTTCACGACGAACAGAACATCGAGGTTCACGAATCGAGGAAAATCGCACCACGAACCGGTTGAACCGTTCCCGTAAAAGATTGCTTTAGACAGGGTGGTGGTCCCGCGAATACTGAGCCTCCAGAGCTTTGTATCTTGGTCGATAAACCACCCTGTCGCCCACCCACTCAGCTTTCGCTAAAGGTACGGTCACACCTGCGCTCATCTCGCCTAAACCTCGCCTCGCTCGTACATTTACAATATATGTATGTATGTATGTATGTATGTATGTATGTATGTATGTGTATACATATATGCGGTGCACCTTTAGCTTTTTCTATTGACCGTTGATACAATTGGTATACACGCGTCGATTTCGAGCCAACAATTCTTATTTCGGCGGTTACGCTTTTGCTTGCTTGTAATTTGTCCGTTTGGACGAATTGTTTCTATTTACATTTCAGCCCGCTTCAACAGGCCGTCTACATACATTGTACGTGTTCTTTGTTTACTGTGTACCACGTAACCAGTAACCAAACTCTGTGTTATTACTCGCTGCTACATTTTCTAACATCGAATTTATTATTTCGAAATCAGTCATTTCGAGCAACAAGTAAGAACACCTCAAACATTATTTTTTCTAACTGGACCTCTTAACAATTTCATCAGTTAGATATTTCCAATGAATATTGTTTAGGATTTTTACAATATTTCGGTGTTTCCATTGTATTTTTCAGAATTTCTAGAAACAGAACAAGCAACGGGGCCAAGTTAAACATTTTTCTCTGATTACAAGATTCTGAGAATCAACGTTTCTTTTTTCGCGTTCCTTTTTTTCCGCATAATACGTGAAATGAATTTATTTGGACTTTGAATAGAATCGTAGCGTGCAATAAGATTATGATTAATCACGTTTTCAGGTTCGCTTGTAGCGTCTAGATACGTTACTCGATTTCGGTGAAATTTTCACCGACTGTACATATAATCAACATAGATCTACAAAATGTATTTGTTTACCCTTTAATTACAGGTTCGGATAAGAAGTAATTGTAAAATACCTTCAAACCATCATTATTTTGTTTAATACTTTCGATCAATTTATTCGATTGTTTTATAATACTTTATAATACTAAATTTAGTAAACTAATCATTCCAGCTTCTCAAGAAAATTCCAGTCATTCGATCCAATTGTAAAAAGGGTATTGCTTTAAATAATTAAAATCACAAGTACTTTTATTCGTCTTATTTTTCACATTGGTAGATAGTTGAGACTTTTAAGAAGCAACAGATGTTGCTGCAATCAAGACAGCGCGAGATGTATTCTGATAAAATAGACTTTCGTAAAATTTAATATTCATTAGGGACTACTTGAACAATTTACCCCAACCGAGATAGCGAAACTGGAAACAGGTTCACCATTAAGCAAATCGATAGGGATTTTTATATGTACAATATGTATGTATCTATGTATGTATGTATGAATGATCCGAAAACATTAAATACGTACCATGTACTATACACCATACACCATACACCATACACCATACACCATACACCGCCTACGTATGGTAGTCTACGACCTACGATATTTAGCAAAGACATATTTTTAATTATGCAAAATAAAGGTATTTTTCGATTACACTTTTAAACACCAGCAGGAACAACTAAAAGGAGTCGTAACACAAATATAATTACAATTGAATACTGCAATTACAGTTTTCGATCTGTTTTGAAATACCTACCTATTTTTCCTAATGTTTCAATTTCACATGACGCGCAATGTGTTAATTATATAAAACAGAGAAAAAATGATGACGAAAAAAAAGTAACTGGTACTGACTTTCATTAACTGAATTAGTGAAAAATTTCAAATATTTCAAATATTTTAAATAACATTATTATTATACAACAGAACCTATAAATATTTCAGAATCTTATTAGAGTAGATTGAAGTACGATTGAATCGAGGTGCGATTATTTTCCACATACAATTTTCATAGACAAATGTCATCGGTTAACATTAATAAATTTGATAAATCTGTTTGATTTATTCTAATTCAAGCTATAATAAGCCAGAATAATTGCAAAATATATTGTTTTGATTTGCGCAATATTAGGAAATAGAAAAAGTTTGCAGCAAAGGTATACGATTTAACGAATTACAAGAAAAATACAAAAATAATCAATTGAACCACACTTCTGTTCTTATATTGCAATGTATATTTTCTTACTTTTATCTTTCAAACAGTGTAATACGAAAACTCTGTTGCTTTTGAAATTTTATAAAATACTTGTTTTAAGAATGTTCAACTTTTTCAATTGTTTACTTGACCTATTAGCAAGTAAAATGAAATTACGCTGGGTCAAAGTAAAAAGTAAATTATATCTATTTACAATTTCAATAGTGTTACAAATCCATGCTGATAGAAGTTTAAGAAATCTTTTTTATGGATAATACATGAATACAGTGATAAAATATGAAGAGTGTATTGAAAATGTATTCAAAATTAGCAAAACATGTAAAAATGACTGGGAAACATATGATACATACATTCGTGTTTCAGTTTGAAAAATTGTCACACAAGTTCCATACTTGATACAACACACATCTTTATCTGTTATAAGTAGATAGGTAATATCAATTTCTATAAGAAAAAGAGAGAAAAGCTGAATAGACAAAAGTCGGGTCTAAAGGATTAAAATGGATGGCGTGGATGCTCCAATGAACTGGAAACAAATACAGTTGAGAAAGAAAATATTTCGATTAACTTTAATGCAGCTGCGTTACTACACTGTGATTTATGCACCACACGTGTGTACCTTTCCTCATCAGCAGACCTTTAACCTTTCTTCTCGACCACTGACATTTTTATAACAAGAGTCAAATCGTTTGAAAATCATTTCAAATGCATAATAATATTGCTTCTTTTTTCCTTCTTTGAAAGATAAATACGAAGATACTTGTGATACTTAAGCTATATGTAGATACATGTTAATCTTATCGATGTGTAGTAATTTGTTGTGGTTATCATTTAAATGCCAACGAGACTTGTGTCGAACACTTGTTCGAACACTTGTTTCTAGTCACCTTTCAGATAAACCTGCTGATAGTAAGTTTCATTAAACCTACTACATTTTAACAAATACAGTTAATTACTTATTTTTTCTATTATTTTAATTAGTTGCTACTTTTTGTTTAAAGTATACCAGTACTAGAATGACTAGTAATATGCAAGGAAGATTGTCTTTTCTTTTTACAGTTTTGTTACATTAAGTAACCTACAAATGTTATTTTTTAATCTTACTGATATTACTTTCTTCGTTATGCTATTTTTACAAAAAATATCATTCAACAATATATGATAAATGACCCACCCTATAGTCGGACACTTAAGAATGAGATCGTTAAAAAATAATTATTTTATAATTACCGTCTTACCTTACCGTCTTACCGTCATACTTTAACGGTTAACGAGTCACTACGATTGAATGTTACAAAACCTGGCTTTTATTTTTTTATTCTTATTAATGTTTGTAATAAAATTATTAGTAAAAATTGCGTTCGGTTGATGTTCCCTTTATCAATCTCCTTGTGTCCTTTTCGACCATGATTTTCTATAGCTATACATTATATTAATCAAATGTGACATTTTGGACAGTCCTATTCAACAGTCAATTGAATCTTTCTCTGCAACTTGCGTGAATTACTATACGAATTTACACATTTTTATTATGAAATTGATGGCTTCAAATGTATGGATTTCATAATCTACTTTGTCATAATTTTACGTCAATGAACAAAGTCTTACACTTATATATTAAATATATTTCGTAACAAGTACTTGAATGAAAGAATAATTTCTGAAATAATAGATAAAATACTTTTAAATTCGATCATTAAACATTTCATTAATACTTAAGCTATCGTTTTATTTGTCACTTTTAATAGTAGGTCGTTGATTGATGGGAACACTTACCTTATATTTTTTTTTTCAAATATACATATCACTTTTTTCCAGTATTCGGTAAGAAGAAACGAAAAGATCCAAATTGTGTAATACGGCGTTTTGCATACACACATTGTATCGTCTCCTGATCTTTCAGACTAAACTTGTAAAAGCTAGTCTCAAAGTTATTTCGCAAATTTTTATACATATATATATATATATATATATTGTATTTTCAAACATTGTTACAGTTTTGAGGTAGTAAATGATGCTTCAAATTTTGTTTAAATATAATTTTTTTAGTTTGATACAAAGAAATAGATGTTTTATTTAATAATAAATCAATCTTGCGAACTGATAGTTTTCATTGGTTTATTCCAAATTTTATTTGATTAAAATCTGTTATTGAATGGTAAGACAGCAAACAGTATGTTACTAGAAAAAATTATAAAGGATTGATAAATTCAATGAAAAATGATAGGTTGCAACTGAACGAATTTGTTAATTAAGTTCTCAACTTGTAATAGTTTAATTGCCATTGTATAAGGTGCTTTTTTCGGTTATTAAAAGTTATGAATTGCGATGATAAATTTCCATTCACTTTCTACTACATAGAAAATTCATGTACATGCATTGCACTTTTACACTTACTTCCGCCAAGTGCAGCGATTATAATTGAAATGTAAAGAAATGTTGACGAAAAATACATAAATTTCCTTTTTCACGGTATGTTTGTAAACAGAAACGCGTCAGTTGAACCGTTCCATGCATGTTCGAATAATGTGCAGATTTTCTATTATCCGTGGATGTCAGGGTGATTATTTTTAGAGCGTGCAGCGTATAGGTCTTACTCTATCGAGAAAATATCGATGAAACCTTCTCCGCAAGGTTGATCGTCTCTCTTCATCGGAGCTTAAAGCGATACGCTAAACCGTAATAATTCATTTCATAATTAACCTTGTGCAGAAACTATCAATAAAACCGTATCTACGAGAACAACGAGAACAACGAGAATTGTACAATTGATCATTTTTTGAAAGTTTACCTCAAGTTTAATATTTGAAATGATAAAATTCGATAATGCATTCATTTATCAGTTTCTGTTCAATCATTCACAGTATGTAGCAATCTAATTTCTGTATTCAGTTCAATCGGAAGGTCATCAATAATGGGTCGTTTTGATTATTTATGCGGTTGGATACTCCTTTTCATGTATCGTTGCATCGGGTTTAGTATAATAGATGTGACTGACTGACTGACTGACTAATTAGAGATGATTCAGTCTTCAATGATGATGGAAGATGATTTTGGTAATCATAAAATGTGACTGACATTTATTAAAAATTGTATTAATTCTTTTACGCATTTCAAAACTAATCATTTTGTTCTTATTTTGTGTATATAAACATTTCCCTGTATGAAATTACGTACTTTCCGAAATTGGTGATTTAAACGTCTGCCAAGTCATAAAATTCCTATATTTTACCATGACCGTAATCCCACATAATAGACCGTAGATGCTACCCACACAGAATTTCATCGATTCTAAACGTTTTCTTGCTTTTTTTCTTTTCAATCATTTTTACGAGTACTTACCCTTTTCCCAGCTGAGAAACTTTTTTTACCATCATCAATGCAAGCAGCGTTATTTATATATCTACATATATATATATATACAAAACAAAAGAAAAAAAGGAAAATAAAGGAAACCGCTTCTCGAAATATGCAAATAAAAACATTTTTTTGCCTGTCCTCGAAAATGTTAACCCTCCTTCGCTGTTTAATTTCTCGTTGCATATAAAATCGTAAAAACGATCTATCATTGGAATGTTTCATTATAATTGCGTCATCACTGTTAATCAAATACTTTGGACTCAAAGTATTGTATGGTATATCGTTTGTAAGTTCGGTTACAATCGTTGTTTCATTTCGATAAATTAGTTTTTATTTTATTAGAACATATTTTTTTGTATTTTTTAGCTCGAGTGAGCTTGGGTTATTCGAGGTGCTATTAACAAACCAACAGTAAAATATAAAAAACATACATATTTGCATATTTGCATATTTGCATATTTGCATATTTGCATATTTGCAACATAAGGTAAAAATAACATAAATAAAAGTAATTTGATTTTCAAAGAACATTACTTTTATCTAGTGTTAGAAATAATTAGGGTATGCAAAGTAGAAGAATTAACATTTTAAAATAATATAGGTACATACAATATGTGTGCGTAGAAATATTTACGTGCTTTATAGGTATGTACATACATAATATAACTTATACCCACGTTTACAGGCACTTCTAGCACTTTAAATGATAAAATATCAAATCAATTTAATCATAGATTATTTATTTTGAAAGGAAAAATATAATGCTGAACTGAACATGATTTGTTATAATTGTTACTTCGTATTTAAACTGAATTATTTGAAAGTAGGTATTTCAAGAAAAAGGTATATGGACCTTTATTTCATGAGACAGTATAATAAAAGTTACAATAGCATTTTGGTTTCTATTATTCGTAGCCGTGTTTTACAATGATTTCCTAACACAGACTATCTTAGGCGCAAGTGAAAATCTTAAACGTAATTTAAGATCAGGAATTAGGTTAGTACATATAAAATGTTGTTTTGTAAAATTTTTGTTCAAAATATCAGTAACATTAAACGTTATTAGCACGAATTTTATACAATTCTTGATACTTTCCTTAATACTTAGCTTACCTCGTCATTCCATTATTACGTAGATAGAGTTCTTGATATGTTTTTCAATGAAAGATCTTCACTTAGAAATCTTGTAATGAAAACTTGAATAATTCTTACATTTAAATAACCTTCACTGAATAAAAAAACTTATTTTGTCATGCACTTTTTACTGCATTATTGTCCAGTTTTGTATTTATAAAGAAAAATTCTCAAAAATCTCGGTTATTCGTATGTATGTAGGTTGAAAGAAATCATTTTTTTACAATTAGCTATGGGTAATATTAACAATGAACGCATTCTTTATATGATCTACATATACATATATATATATATGTATGTATTGTAATTTCATTTTTCAACTGTATTGTATTGATTACCTGAAACCACTCTATTACAATCTATGATTGTTAAGCTTCAGGAAAACGACATTTCATATGCACCAATCTAATCATTTTTACAGATTATGCTTCTTTTTACTTTTCTTTTAAACAACAATCTTGCTCGTGTGTATGTTTTTAATGACAATTTTCACCCTCCGTAGGCAAGTTCTATATATTATACATATGTTTTCAGATTCTGTAAGTAACTTAAGACGTTTTTCAGTTTTCAAAAAAGTCTAAAACAATTCTAAAAATTAATTATTAAAGTCTTTGCTATGTTAAAAACTCGTTTCTTACTTAAAATGTTTCAACTATTAATTATAAGGATAATAGTCTGAAGGACTAAATTATACATATAATACAATACAATAACCAGGATTGCCTACGAAAGGTTGATACAGAAAAACTTGTGGCAAAACTGAAAGAAAAAAGAAGAAAAAAAAAGAAAAAAAAACTTTGTGATATTGTTCTTGTTCTCTAAAATTAGTTTAAACGAAAGAAAAGAAATGAAAAGAATGATTTAAAAGAATGATTTACGTAGTTTGCATTTTGATAAATATGTCTTTTGATTGTTATCGTGATTAAATAAATAGTATTGAAATAATAGTGTTTACGTTTATTTTAAACAGACTGTACATAGTATTCACAACAAAACGTGTGAGTTATTCGTTTGTTTTCAGTAATGAAAAAATTCATGTATGGTAACTTAAACAGGTAATAGAAATGTTCTGACGACGATGCGTTCATCATTAAGAAACGAATGAGCTTTTTCTGTAAAGCATGGCAGCAAAGCAACCATTCGATCGATCGATCAATCAATCAATCAATCAATCAATCAATCAATCAATTATAAGCGTAATATCGTTTGAAGACCTTAAAACCCTTTCAGTGTTTGTGATTGTTAAATACAGTTTGGCGCAGTAAGAATAATTATCGCATTTTCTAGTCGCTAAACTAATCAAATACAAATATAACATAAGCCAGTAAGTATACAATGCATTTCATTTAATTCGCATACCTAAAATCTTGTCAAAATCATTTAAAAAATCATTCAATTATTTGGCTCAAAAGATACGGATTGAAATGAAGTAAAAATATTAGAGTTTTTTTCATTAGATATGCATTATTCTTATATCCTTTTTAAACAGAAGTGAATTTTTTATTTTGGATGGATGTGAAAATAAATTGATAAAAATGATATATTCCAAGTTTCTGCTTCTCTACCAACTTACGTTACAATTCAATTGTTTATCATTCATAAACAAAATTAAACGATATGCTTTAGCTTTCTAACGAAATGTAACATTGTTCTTCAAATCCATTGCGAATTAATGTATTTTAGATGTAAAAATTAAATGAAACGTTCGATACACATAGATTTATCAACAAATTTTCTGACATTAATGACACAAACACATATTTCGAATAAATCAGTTCGTTCGCTTTTTCGCTTAAATTCGCTTTCGCTAATTCTGGACTAGTTCTATCGAGGAATTCGAAAACAAGAGGAAAGGGTAAAAAAAGGGGGTTGAAGATCTCGCATGTAAAAAAATGTACGTTGAACAGTGTTAGTATACAGCGAGCTTAAATTATGAAGCTATTTACACGGATTGCTTAAACGGAAGGTCGAGCTTGTTATGCGTGCTCATCTTTCGCTGTACTTAAACTTATCGACTTACAGTTAGATATGCAGTAAATACCTCATTAGTTCAGAAATAATTCGTGTGTGTGTGTGTGTGTGTGTGTGTGTGTGTGTGTGTGTGTGTGTGTGTGTACCGTATTACTTACTATAATATATGTATTTAAGTGTTTATATGTATGTATATATACTGTGCGTACGTTTCATCTTGAACTGTTTAAATATCTAGAAAAATATGAACGATGCGAAAAAATGTTTGTTTATAAAAGCCATATCGACATTGTTAAATAGATGTTTTTTTATTGCATAATTTTACATTTCACATTCAGACGTTTTGTCATCGAGACTCGTACGATAGAACATTGCATTGAATACTGATTTTTTTTCATTTGAAGTTAATTTCGTTAAAAATTGTACAATTTAGTATCATTTTAATCATATTTTCACAGCCAACATGATGTACAAAATCTGATCGAGCAACTTCCCCGCATCGTAGATCAGGCGATGCTAATGAACTTCCAAGTTTATACATTTATATCTCGATAATGTAATAGAAACGCCTGAATGTCAGTTACAAAAACATGTAATCAAAAATGAGGGTACTCGTTTAAAAATGCCGATATAGCTTTCACAAGACGTTTCAAGATGACCAATGATTAAACAGATAAAGAACAGTACATATGTACACGTCCCTCTCGATAACATGCAAATTTTATCTGAAACATTTTTTCGTATCGTTTCTATTTTTTTTAGACATTTGGTCGGTTCGAGATAAAACGATACAGATACACTGTATATATTTCTTTTTCTTTTTTTATTTCATATTATATATATATATAATATATAATATATATATATATAATATATATATATATATATATATATATATATTATCACTAGCACTAGGTGAATGAGAACAAATTAAGAGATTCGTGGAATTTTTTCTTCATTCGCTTAGTGCCGAACGCTTTGTAAAATTTCTTAAAACTGCTTTCATATACATACATAGGTGTAATTCTTTTTATTTCTTTTTTTCTTTTTTTTTCTTTAAATAACTTTAAGTGGACCCCAACGGTAGTCGAACGCGCACATCCGTACATCGAGAAGAATTCCTTTTTCTTTTCATTCTCAAAACAATTGGATATAAGAACGCAATCAGATACTATAACATTCTTTAACTTTAATTACATTACATGATTGCTATTCGAATGTTGAAGTCGCTCCAACTTCTGAATAAGTATTCGGTGAAAACGACGAAAGTAAAACGGTAATAATATAGTTTTATATTTCTTTATGTTTAAACATAAAGTTTTCTTACTACTTAAATAAGTAGTAAAAGTATACGTTATAACTTTTTTTATATATCACTGTTCACAATAATATTTGAAAATAAGCTTAAACTTAATTCTGTATATTTTTCATTTTCATACATCACTGTTTCATAATTTTTATTTTTTTTTACTTTGGCATATTCGTTAAAACATTAAGAAATAATCACTTAATATAATAGCAATATATATATATATATATATATATATATGTATACTGCTATTTACTTTTGACTAAAGAAACTGCAGAGTTGACTTTGACACATTAAGGCATTAAGGGTTAAATATCAACGGTAAAAATTCACCTTCGAATATAAGTTCTTAGTTTGTCTAAACAAAATAGAAAATAATAATTTATTTAATATGTTATACATATATATAATACAGACTCGAGGTAAAGAAAACTCTCGGGATCGAACTGTTGCTCATATTGCAGTGCAGTTTCTACGATACAAGTGTAGAACGTCCCTACGTTTCTACGGTGTTTACAGTCGTCTGACAGCGAATGAAAACAAGGACGGAACGATGAAACCCAAAGGAACCTTAGCGTATCTGTGACTCGAGTGAAAATACAATGATAAAACTTCTTGTATTTTTCATCATTTTTGCTATAAAACTTTTATCGGGACATTATTGATACGATATTATTCTGTTTAAAGTCAAACCAAACACGATATATGTATAATTTGGACCATATTTACTACGTACCATACATTATGTTTCGATTATTAAATGGTATAAATATATTCAAAATTATGTTATCTTTGATGTGATTTTAATCAGAAAAATCTTACAAACTCCCCCACCTTCAGTGGTGTAAATGAATTTTTCACTCACATTGTACAGATCTTTTTTACTTTTATTGAGTCTTTGCTATATAGTATTTACTTTTTAACACTGGAAAGCGAAAAAGAAAATAAATATAGGAAACGTATAACAGAATTGGTCATGATAAGGGTGATGAGAATCAAAGAATATGTATCTTGATCAATTTTGTTATCTACAGCAAGTCATTTTGGCTTGCTGCTTCTAGTTTAAATAGACGCGAAAGCTCGAACTTTTTTATAAAACTACGTTACACGTATCTGATACATTTTATTCTGTCACCATTATCATTTCATAATATTCTTTTTTATTTATAAGAAGTTGATAGACAAAAAATGATTGGGATGGATTTGCCATCTTTTCTGACTTATGTACGTGTAATTAAGTCGTATTCAAATATAAAAACTAAATCGATAACTATTTATAGACCGATAAAAGTTTAGAAATGACATCATGTAAAACGCATAAAATTGAATACATTAATTTGTACTTTAGATTCACGTGTATACGAAAGTATACATAATTAAAATCATTCAATTTGTTTGTATTAATTATGTAGTTGTAATTGTAATTGTAATTGTAATTGTAATTGTAATTGTAATTGTACCCACAGTGTGTATTCCTAAGTTGGAAGATTCGAAAGTAGGATACTATGATTGATGAAGATTTAGAAACGTTAACATTCTTAATTTTAAAAGATAATCGCGTTTGCTCTGGCTTCACAGATGTCCATGAAAATCTTCTCGATGTACGAGCGCAGAAGAATTTGTAACTGTTTTAAGTATAAATATTGCAGTGTAAATAGATAATTTAAATATCTGTTACTCGAAAGACACATGTAGACCGCGTTTAATATCGTGTCGTAAGACCATTGGAAATACCTGCTACGGTTTCTCTCCTTCTTTTCAAAATTCTCCTCGAAAAAATAACATCGAAATTGCGTATATATGTAGGTGCTGAGTTACAAGTATCGACTAGGTATAAATACTCGATAGCGACGTTCTTTAACCCTTCGTAGGCAAACTACGTCGTTTCTCTTTTTTCAACATTCCGATTTATCATATATGTACATACATATCGTAACGAAATGTTTGCTATGTTATCCAACCATTTACTACGTAAAATGTTTAAAACCTTAATCATGAAAATAATTTAGCAAAAAGTTAACAACCCAGATTGCCTGTGATGGGTTAACTATTTTCCATTTTCCTACCATTCTTTTTATCGTTTCTTTCCTGCTCTTTTTTTTTTTTTTTTTTTTTTTTTTTTTTAATACTTTTTTGTTGGAATCGAACACACTGTTGATAACAAAGATCAATTTCGTACAAGATTGTTTGAGAACGATCTACGTGAATCGACAACATATACATACATATGATTACAAAAGTTCTAACTGTTTGCTATTTTCTTAGCTATGCTGTCACTTTACATTCACGAACAGGCACGCGATTTTAAGCTTTCTTTCATCACGCTTCGCATAGTTTCTTTTGAACACCAAACAAGATGTTGGATAAGCGAAAAAGTCTTTTTCTGTTCGAGTTTAAATTCATAGAAGAAACGAAACTTTCAATCGTTCAACGACCAGTCGTTAGTCGTTAGTCATTAGCAGTATTTTATATCACACAGCTACTTTTATCGCACGTTACAAGTTCGAAATTCAAAGATACAACGTGTTAAAGAAGTTTCTTTACGATATAATTATCTATCAACGTGTCACTCTTAACAGAACTCATAATTCACTGATGAATAAAACGAATTCATGACATTTACTATAACGGCTAATTATGGATTATTACTAAACAGTAGGGATACTTGTATATCTAAAAGATTGATAAAAGATGTTAAAAAGATATCGCATTTGCTCATTACTACTTGATGGAAGATCAAAATTTTAGTAAATAAAGTCTAGTATCATTTTTCGTATGCTAATGAAAAATGGTATTAGACTTTTTTTCTTACATTTTTATCCTTTATCAAATAATGTTGAACAAATGTGATACGATTTTTCATTTGAAACACAATGGTAGAAAATTTATGCGATATACATATATGTATACATATGTATATAAGGTGTATAAGGTGTATAAGGTGTATAAGGTGTATAAGGTGTATAAGGTGTATAAGGTGTTCCAAGCAAAACTAAATCAACAAATGTTATATAAATATCAATTGTAAAATGTTTTCTTACAAAGTTAGAAGAAAGCGTTAAAGATAATTGCTAAGGGTGGTCTTCTGGCCCCCTTTGTGTACTTGAGGTTTGTAAAACAAACTGTGAAACAAAAACCTCGTTATACGTATTGTGCATAAAGCACAGACTTTTTAGAATAATTTTTCTTTGTACAACTAAAATTACTTTGAAGATATTAAAGAAATGTTTGGAAGGTATGCTTGAGCTGAAGGTGTGACTCGTAAATAGATCAAATTCTTTCAAAGAGTCTTTTTTAACACTGTGCAACTTTTTCTAAAGATTTAATTGGTCAAGACTGAAATTTATCAATACGATAATAATATACGCAGATATAAAAATGAAGTTAACAAGTCTCGTACACAATATTAAAAACGTCCTAAATGCCGTTTCCTTCACAAACTATCACCGTATTACATTACTATAGGCCTTGTACATACGTAATTGGTCGAGGCAGATGCTTCTCGCGAAAGGCAAAATTCAAGACAGAGGTAGAAACTTATCGTGAATGTTTGAGTACACTTTTGTGATGAGCACTTCAAACTTCTCATGAATGATCAATACAATTTTCCTATCAGATCTGATCACCAGTTTATTAGATTTTCAATTCAATTTACGACCTTTTTTACTATAACATAGAAATCAACATAATATATCAAATATAGTTATATTTTATAAACCGTTGATTCAAACGGTGCTTATTTTCATTGAAAATTTCTATTTGCTATGAAGAAAAAAGAAAAAAGAAAAAAGAAAAAAGAAAAAAAAACGTGAAGAAAATTGTAAACTTGATTATTTACCTAACATTTACATACATACATATATAATATGTGAATATAAGATAATTTTGTTGATTCATTAATAAGTGTACCACCACAGTGATGTAAAATTTTCTTTCCTTCTCATTTCCAGTAGCAGTAGCATCTATTGTTCTATTGATCAATCATGATTAAGTTTTCTATCGAAACTTCTTTAGTTCCTTTGTTTCGAAATTATATCACGTTTAAAAATAGAAAAACATTGAACAGTTGCCCAGAGAGAGAGAGAGAGAGAGAGAGAGAGAGAGAGAGAGAGAGAGAGAGAGAGAGAGAGAGAGAAAGAGTCAAATAGATTTTTCTTTCGTAAACACGTTTCAATCATTTCTGCCGTCTAACTTTTGTTTTACCATGAACGCGCGTTAGACAATTTACCATATCTCGTAGTAAAATAGATCTTCTAACATAAGTCTTGTACGATTCACTGAGCTGATCGAGAGATATTTATCGAATAACATAAACAATCTGAACAAACGAAACTTGCACCGAACAATATGCTACAACGATGACATTCTACTCAATTCAGAAAGTGATTAGTCCATAGGCATACATACATAATACATGTATATAGACAGCATAATTTCATTACATTGTAATTCTGTTCTTTTGCATAGCATTTCAATTACGTTGTAACTCAATTATATATATTATAATTTAAACATTTCAATTACTGTTACCATGTAGTTACCAATGTAATTGAAATTATCAAGATTCTGCTGAAGATAGATTCTGAGATTTTCTGATTTCAATCTTTACGTGTTTATCCCCACCTTTTTTACCTCTCACTTTTGCTACCAATAATTATTATTTTTTCATTCGTAATTCTTCATTGTAATTGGATTATTTTGTAATTCTAGTAACACATCGATTAGCTTCGAATGCATTCGGTTCGTTATTAATGGTTACGTTTAAAACATAACCAGTTGCTATTTCATTTACAATACAAGTTTACGTGTATCTGTATGCGATTTTATTAAGAAAAAGCTTGACACTACTTACTAATTTCATTAAATACACATAACCTTAAGTGACATACGTAATTGTTAATGTACACCTTTTTCTACTCACTTTCGTAGATAAGTATAACGTGATTGTATTATAATATGTATCATGTATCCGAGGAGAATAGAACCGAACGGGAATGAAGTTAATCGATTCGTCTCTATTCTGCCTATACATATGTATGTCTATGGTGTTTGCCATATTTCTTATTTACAGAAAATTAGTGACACAAGGCCAATTCGTTTTAGATATCTAACATCGCAATCTTAATTTCAACGCCGTATTTTATCTTATAAATATGTTGCTTTAACATGTACACATATGCTCGTACACGACATATGTGTGGAGTTGCATAAGAAGATAATGACAAGAAAGAATATTCAATAGAGTTTACTATCATGATTTAGTGCTATCACAAGTACACAAGTAACAGAAGTATTTAGAAGTTATTACAAATTGGCACGTGAAATCGTATTCAACATATTTCGCCTAATTTTGATAGCATCATGACTCAAACAAATTACATATTCAATTTATCACTTTTCTTCTTTTCAATTATTTTTTTCTTTTCTTCTCTCCTCTTTGCATTCATATTCTTTCTTTTTTCGATATAACTACCCTTTTTCACTAATCGTAAGTACCACGCTCAGACATTTTGTAGTACGTTTCTCTCTTATAAAGTTCTAAAATTCGTACTTTCTTATCTTCTCTCTCATTGTATATTTGTTTGTTTGTTTGTTTGTTTGTTTGTTTGTTCGTGCGTAAACTACTTAGTCATATAAGAAACATACATTCAATGTTGCTATCCTATGTAACATGTTTTTTTTTTGTTTGTACAAAGCTTTGTTTAGTTTTCAAAACCAATGAATTAGTTTTTCGTAGTGACAACGAATTGCTTGCAATTACGTGCAGGAAATGCTTGATAAGAGATGCCACTTTTGTTTTATACGCCACTATAACGTCGTCATCGTGGAAAAACAGCAACATCCAACTGTCCTCTACAAATTTATCATTTTCTAATACTTCAATTTACCTCTATACTGTGTCTATTATTTATGACTCGACGATCAAAGATCTCCAACAAGATACTGAAATGAGTGTCTGAATGAAATTTAAGTACTCCTAGTTCTGAACGTTTCTGGGCCCATGAAAGCATTTATTTAGTAAGCCACCCCAAAAATTCGAAAAATTCGAAAAATTCGAAAAATTCGAAAAATTTCACGTTAGGTGGTTCATTTTTCATCTCTTCTAATTAATGAAGAAAAACTGCAATTGTGCAATTGCAGAAGAGTATAAGGTTTCCGGATTTTCTATACGTCTAAATTACCTCAAAGGATTACGTTTACCGGTTTACCGGTTTACCGGTTTACCGCAAAAACAGAAAACAAATTTTATGCAAATACAAAGCCAATTTAGTGTGATATTTAAAGAAACCCATGTTAATCGATTTATTTCCTCTCCCTTTTGTTAACAATAAATGAACGGAAACTGCAGTGAAACGAATACACGAGAACATACAACTGTTGCCAATTCGGAAATAAATCAAAATAAACACCACGTAAGATTTTGGGTAACTCGGTTTTCATCTACAAGCGAACATATGAATGGCCGCTAAAGCAATATTGAGGTTAGATAAAACTCGAACAGTCACCGTACAAGATAGAAAAGTGCACTTTCCTCAGCGACGTTATAAGCTGAGTACACATTACGCATTACACGTTGCCAGTACATGTATATGTATGTATGTATGTATGTATGTATGTATGTATGTATGTATGTATATATAGAAAGTTACAAAAGATAAAAGAATCGAGTATAATATACACGTACAGGCTGCCCTGAGGGACGAACGTCTCCTCTCGACAGGTTACTTCGTTTTACTTTTTTCGAAAGCTTTATTTACTTGGTGCTCTTTCTTTTTCTAATTTGGTCTGCGACTCCTTCGGAGTTTTTCCTTTCTAGTGGATGTACTTTAATCGTCGATCATTAGGCTTCATCGGAGTGGGAGCCTTGAGAGCTGCGCTTCTTCTTGTAATTATCGTGATGGTGATGATGGTGGTGGTGATGATGTTGATGACGGTGCTCAGGATGCATCAGGGCGTCGGTTTCTGGTTGATTCTGATGGCCTACCAGCAAGTCTAGCGTACCTTTCGGAAGTCCTGGTTGATCGTTCGCCGGTGGCGGAAGTGGAGTTACCATTGGTGACTCGCTAGGTAAGAGTACGCAGTGTAACACGTAACATCTTACGGCTGCCAAAATAATACCTGAAAATATTAACATATCTGTTACGTTCTATTCTCTTAATGATAACTGTTTGATATGCTTTGATATTAACACGTTCACTGTCCACGCCTAAAACCCTAGCCTCTCTCTCTCTCTCTCTCTCTCTCTCTGAAAACAGTCTCTCTCATGAAACATCTGCTGCGCCATACAAAAGTTATGTAGTTAGTGAAATATGTTAGCGTTGTAGAATTCGTTATTCGGGAGAAATTTTTGCTCTCGCGAAAAGGTCGGACTCTCTTAGTTTCTGAGATATTCGCGAAAGAAAATCTTGACCAGCACAGAGAATTCTGCCAAGAGGTACACGTCCATGATAGTGTATGCGTCAGCGTGGTTCAACCGTTCAACTACTGATTCTATAAATATATTACGGTAGCCAGTAAATAATCTACATATATGTATAACGGATGAACTGTTTGAAAGGTGTCTCACAAGGATGAACTGGAAATATGTTATACAAAACGAGGATCAAATGGGAGCTGGTACGAAATTTATGCAAAAGTTAACCAATGTAAGTGTCAGTAACGCGTTTTTGCTTCTTCTATAGCGAGTTTAGACATAACGGCAAAGTATCTTCGGTCATTGCGGTTTCGGTTATCCAACAGTTGTAGCGGATGCACTTAAGCTTGCTATGAGCTATTGTCGTTTCGTCAGCGTCTCAAGGTCGATGCCCGCACTGGCCGAATCAAGATTTTAGCCTGTTGAGTGGGTCAGGACAAGGTCCACACCATAGTTTCGGCAGATGGACCAGCTTGAACCCTCAGCGATTAGCTAGCGATTAGCTAGCGATTAGTGCCACTAATTGTAAAAAGCCAACGTCAAACAAAGACCCTTAACTCCCGTGTCGACGCGTTGAATAAGTTACCGTATAGATCGTGAATGCCAATCTCTACCGCACATCTTTGCTGCCGGTTGCATCCATTACAATTTTATGGCTAATTTCTTCTAAAGCCATACATCCAAGGACAGACACAGTTATACTTCCTCGCACTGAGGAAGGGGGTGTACGCTTAATTTCATGCTTGAACGTTGTGTGGTCTGCACTAGAAACTAGTCTCACAATCAGTCAGATACTAATTCCAGGATGACTAATGACAGCTCCGCCACTCACCCTCAAACCCTTGCTGTAGACAAAGGAAACCGTGTTACCGACACTGATATCAATTAAGTTTAATCTTTGAATTTCCCTGTTATACATTTATTATTATAATAAATTTCAACGGCTATTACCGTGTGTGTTTGCAGAAATGAGGGATAAACATTGGCTGAAGTATTATCTGTAGTTAGAAGAATCCTCTTGCTGCCAATAATTCGAAACTTAAGAGAGTCCGATCTTTTAGTGAAAGAAGAAAGGTTACTTAAAATATCGAGTTTTTTAACATATTTAAAAATCATTAAAATTCGAGAGAGAATTGGAATATCTAATCTTCAAATTCACCAAAATTTTCGTACTTAAAGCCATTTTATGTTGCGCTGAATTAATTGTAAAATTTTATATAATGAATAACGAATACAAGCCACGTTTATTTTGTTTACTGTTTTATGCATGATTTTATTAGACTATGTAACCTAATATCGTCGTGCATCGCATGTGATGCACGAAACAGTGAACGTGTTAATTATAGCAGAGTTTTTAATGCTGGTAAAAACTCTAGTTAATCAAAACTGGGTGCAGAATATTAATATACATATAATAGGTATATAAAAAGAAAAATTTCAGTAGAAAGAGAAATAATATATTGTTATTCAGAGATTATACAGAGTGGAGCAATAATAATTTATCTATACATATGTAGTAGAGGCAAACGTTCCCGAATCTTGTGTTTGCAGGAACAAGTTTTTCCTGCAAATGTTGAAACAAAGACTCGGGAACATGTACATACATACGTCGCAAACCTTACGGGCTCTCTCGAAAATGCAAGAGGGCCCGTAAAATATGTTAAAGACTCAAGGGCCTCAGGAAAGCGCTCTTTCTTCCCCCTTTGACCTTCGCAAAATTTCCTTTGTGTGCCCACTGGAAAAAAGATGTGAAAAAACTCTTTTCCAAATAACGTATCGTTCTTATTTCCCCTTTAATAAGCTTTAAGTTCTTATGTCACTCGTCTTACTTGACACGATACGATAATTTGCCAAGTCCATCACTCGTTTTACTTCGTCATTAAATCAATCAACTCTCATCGAAACGAATATTAATCTAACTACATAATGCGTAGTGATTCTCAAGTGGGTATTACACCAAATGCTGGAACATTGTTTCTCCGTGACATCATTTTCTCTAGGGAAACCTACTGTGCTTGATAGTGTATATGTATACATATGTATGTACATATACTAATTGTGTAAGTAACTATGACTTTTCCGTCAGATTAAAATTACTCCGATTGTGAGTGAATCACAATCTTCTCAGGGATTTTTAAAAATATTTTTTATATACTTTTATATTATAAATTGTAACAGAATACAAAACGTAAAGTATTTGCACATCACAAATCACATTATAACTTTCTGTAGATCGCGGTATGTGTATACGATACATGCATGTAAAACCTCTTACTCAGAATCTGTATTTTTCAATAGAAATGCCATGGATCTTGCTGGCAAAGAATAGTTGTAATTTAATACATTCTCTCTTTATACGTCCATTGTTTATTAGAACCGAAAAGAGATACTCCATGCGTATGTATTCTATTCTATTTACAGATATTCTATGTATAACAGTCCCCTTTGTTCTTTGAAGACAGTGGGATCAGATAGTCGAGGGTAGCTTACGTCATAATAAAGTTATGTTGAAGTCGGAACATTTTATTACATCTGCTGGATATTGCAATCTTTTAAACTGTAATATTAGTATTATATTAGTGTTTTAGTATTATAGATGTATGTGCGAAACCACAGGAATACCCTTTTAGCCAAAAATTCGGTCACAGAAATTGCCATATAACACACACGCGTGCGCGCGCGTGCGAGTTACTTAGCAAGTTGAAACTCATAGCGACGGTTTACCTATAAGAAGTTTAACTACGTATCGAATGACAACTGTTTTCAATTCCTTATAATTAACGATGAGTTATTGCAACCTTTTGCGGTACGAGTTTGGTTCTCTTCGCCTCGATAAAGATACAATACCAAGCACAACCTAAATATGCAGTTGGCCGTATTTATTGAAATGCTGAATTCTTGCAAGCTTCGAAATATCTTTCTGAGGTGCTCTTCGTGCTCCAATTTATTGGCGGCAGCAATCAAAGTATCGGCCACGTAGCAAAACGCAAAGTAGATACCTCTAGTAGAGAATTACGTTCGCGAAACACTCAAAGGTTTACACAATGATTTTAAGACTGAAGGTAATTGCATTACATTTGAATAACCTAAATGCCCTGGGATCCAAGTCGGACAATAATGACTTTGCCATACAACTGATTGTTTAGTGAAACGTATAGTAACACTTACAAAATAGAGCTGTTAGTCAACGCAACGTTGCATTTCTTTAAAAAATATGGCCGCTGTTTTTAAAGGATGGTTACGAAGGAGTGGACAAGGTAAGGGTGTTTTTGTAGAAAGCAAACTATTTTCGGCTAGGATTCATTCTATATTTTGTGAACAGTGAGAAGGTGAATTGGGATGATGCAGTTATGTGAGCAATATCAGCTACGCGTCAGGGCAAGCTGTATACTGTATACTGTACCATTTTCAAATTTTCTGCTCGAATTGTAATTATTTTGCTTTCCGCTTATCTTCGTTTTATTTCAGCTTCAGTCGATCGTCGGTCGTCGGTCGTCGGTCGTCGGTCGTCGGTCCACTGTACATATACTTCAAGAATACAGATCGCGAGTGCAGAATTTGCTCTCGTTTCGGGGCCAAGGCAATTTGAACGTTCGATATATTACAATTGGTCCGTTTTGGGGCCACTTCCTTTCCATCCTTCCTCATTTTCCCCATTTAACGATTTAAAGGACCCTGTTAAAAGCGATAGCGAGCGTGTAGTGAGAAAACATGTGAAGTGAAGTACAGTGAATTCATTGACTCGGCCGGGCCGTCCAATCAGCTGTTCTCAGCTGCAGATTACTACTCGCCAGGGGACTGGCGATGACCCACTAACCGCAGTCTATTGTCATCGCAGCAGGCCAACTTACAAGTAAATGAGTTAGTGCAATTTTAATGTTATCTCCACTTTTTAACATTTAACGCAGGAAATCTTGAAAATTCTCCTCCTTTCTAATAATGAACGGTATTACACAGCTTCCACTTATTCGTTCTGCCGGCATACCGAATAATATCCCTACTTTTACTCACAATGTCAGTCGGTCGTAGTAGTTTGAAGAAGCTTACTTGGTTAATATTACCCGAATTTCATTTGGAAAATGGGATCCAGTAATTAAGTAATAATACTATATTATTACATTGATATTCTAATAATTTCAAGCACTCTCTACTAAATTTCATTCCAACCCTTCGCTTTGTTCGTAAAGTTTAATGAACATGCAAATAATATACAGGTTTCTGCGCTCGTGTCCAGCTTAATCCTTAATCCGTATTAAAAGCTTTCTTACAAAAAGAAATGCGGAACAACATTTATTATCGTGATCAGCTAACTAAATATCGAACTATACTTTTATCATAGTACTTGACATATTAAATTCTGATTGCCTCCTATAATTGCTTCATGTTTTATTCAGATATATTTTCAACGAGAATAACTTACCAAACAGAAAACTGTGAGTTGATTTAAAATACATAATTCTACGGTTCCATCGTCTTTCTATCGATCCAGCTATTTTGAATAATTTATAGAAAACCGAATATAACATTCTGCTTATTTTCTGTGAAAAGTATTTAGTAATTACTGGAAAATTGGCATTTTTTATTATAAACCGTAATAACCGTAATAACCGTAATAACCGTAATAACCGTAATAACCGTAATTCCTTTCGACGGAACAGTGTATTTCCTGCTAATAATGGAAAAAGTTACTTCCAAATATCGCTAGTTACTCTCAACATTTTGAATAATTAAGTACTTACTAACTAACTAATTGCTTTAGTTATTCTCAAATAACTGATGCAAATTGCTTTAAAGCTCTTATCTGAAAAATAATAAATCAAAAAAGTTATATTTATGTATCATTTTTTAAGATTATTGTTGCATATTAATAAGAATATTTACAAGATATTCTACATATTATAGTGTTTAATATGAAATACCAGTTAGACTTTATTAAAGAAGAACTAAAAAACAGATACGAAAACATTGCTCGTATATAAATATTCCACAAAACGTTAATTAGTTCACTTGTAATGTTCTGAAATTTTTCGTTCAAATTTGAATCAAGAATTTGAATAGATTATAGGAATGAAGCACGGTAACTTTTTATTTCACAAGTATTAAATGAAACAGAGCAAAAGCCAAGTAGCTTGATAAAGCGATGAAGATTGTGCAAGTTTTTCAGATAAAGAAGCAATATTTTCTCATAATGCTTTTTTACAAATATTTCTTGTATCATTTCGTATAACTACAATTTACAACAATCTTTCAACCAGCGATATTATATGTTCAGAATCGGTATTTTCACATGTAATATATTATGTAATATATTATGTAATATTTCACACAAAAATTATTGAAAGAAATAAAATAAATTGCACGAATTTCAAATCATATTAAAAGTACTTACTGTTAATTAAAAATAATTTTTCTCGAAGGTACCCAATCCCCGCAAAGAAAAGGAAAACCACTTGATTCGCAGGTATGTATATTGATCCTGGCCGAGTCTCAGTCGAGCGCATCTTCAAGTGGCGAATAGGAGGATAACCAGGACTTGAAATGGATCACCTCTACGTGATCAGGATATAGTGATAGGTGGGCTTGCAAGGGACATTGGCCAGCAGGTGTTGTAACAAATTCATAGAACGTAAAAACCCTTGAAGAACAAAGGTCTCGTCGTGGCCCAGCTCCCCAACCCAAAGTATAAACAATTGAAAACTGGATGGCACTGAGGCAGTGGTATCGCGAACAACGCTCTTGAGGTACCAGGCGTCTTCTCCCCATTATAGCCTTACCCTCGCATGGCAGACTTTCCGGGGATGGACTGTTTTTATGAAAGAGACAGTTCCGGCAATTAAGCATGTCGAAGGCATTGTTACGGCATTGAGGAGAGGGACCCTGAAAAAGGGGAGTATCGAGACAAAAACTAAGGTGCCGCGACCTGCAGCGGTTGATACCGTTCTAGCCACTCTCTGGTAGAAGCCGAGAAAGCTGATAGCAGATGAAGAAAGTGGTAAAACTGTCAAGCCGTCCTCCGTAAGGCAACAATAGGAGAAGAGGGTGAACCGCAATGGGGGGGGGGGGGGGGGGCAAAAAGAATTGACGGCGGGGACTACTACTTGGGAATCGAATTTCTCAGTGACGCTAACTTCTCCAAGAACAGCACGGATAGTATCTGGCTCAGCAACCAGGCATGTCTCTTTCTCTATATCAGGCATGGAGTTTGCCACTACGGAGTTTAAAGGCGAGTTCAAAACAATTTATCCCTCTTTCTCAATTTTTCGAGGTCATATAACAGGTCTCATTGTGTTTCTCTTTCGATTCATTAATTCGATTTCTTCATTTCATTCGTATCATCCGTCCTTGCGACGTCTTCCCACTATCTTAAGATAGCTATAGCCAAATAGAATAGCTAACAGTTTCCAAACAAGTCCGACATCAAAGCCGCTGCTCTCCGAGCAGTTTTTGTGTTCAGTCCTGCCTTATAGAAACAAAAACGAGCGAATAGGGAAAGGGGGAAGGGGTTGCAGTTGCAGAGTTCAAAAGAGTCCAGTCGGCTGACAGCCCTTCTGCCGTCTTTGAACTCTGCAACTGCAGCCCCCCTGCTCCCAGCAAAAAAAGATTAAAAAGAAGTAAGATGTTTCCCAACCCTAGCTAATACAGAGAGAGCCTTGTTGACGTCTGGAGTCAGAGAACCTGAGGCTATTCTACAGTCGGAACGAAGAAACTGTATTGCCCATGCCCTCGAAACGACGTTGGTCAGCATCTCAGAAAGGATGGAAGTAAAATGTAGACATTTTGAAAAACATAAGCAGAAGAGAGGATGCTGTGCACAACCTGCTCCAATAAGACGACCAAGGACTGGCTACAGATCACGTTGGCGAAAATTAAGCCCTGGGAAAGCATATCTCTCCAATTGTTGGTACTGCAGTATTCCTACGCACTCACATATAATATGATACTTGTTCCGTCCGATGCGGAACAATACGACGAAAATCCTCGAAGGTTCGTTTACGACACGGACGTGACAAATTTTAATTTCGCGCGATTAGAGTTTAACTTAATTTTTTTACAGGGATTTTTGAATTTTGTCAGACAATGGTCAAGTTAGCTTCACGTTTTCCAAACAACCGACCGTATTGTAAACACGGAATTTCCGAAAGGTCGGCCGAAACCACGCGCGTAACGGTTTCTTTAGCGGTCAACTTGGAGGAAATTTTTGTACCATCGCGGAACCTTCAAGGACACTCCCTCACCGGGCTTGCCCTCTCCACCTCGTCAAGAGGGCTGGCCAAAAAAATGGGCATCGTCCGACCTTTTTTTGTCATTTTCGACGCTGATTGGAAAGCGTGCAACTTCAATCAGCACGCTCGTTAGAAATTTGGGATGCCGCCGCGTCCACCTCGAAGAGTAAGTTTGCGACAAAAATCACTTCTCATTCTGACGTTAGAGCAATCGTTCGGCTCTACTTCTCTTTACACTCGCGGAGCATTCGTTCGGCTCCAACTTCGCGACAGTACATTCTGAGTATCGTCCGACTCAGCACCGAGAAAACGCATCTCGACATACACGGAGAAGTCCTTCTTCATTCGTTCGGGAGAAGAAAACCTGGGCTGGTCCTCATTCGTTTCAGAGACCAGCATCGAACCACAGCGGATTTTAATTAATCTTGAAATTCGCGGCATCGCGTTTCACTAACGAACCTAAAGTTAAGATCGGGATTTACAACCCCGATCGAGGAAGTAAATCCGCGTTAGTAGATCGCGTCCGAGCACTCAACGTCGCGAAGTGCTCGTGCCAAGACTAGACAATACTGGAAAAGGACTGACAGGTGGATAACAGACTACGTAGCTGTTATGCTAAAGACTGTAATAAGGGAAAGTTGGGAGAGTCTTATGGTGTGCTCAGCCTACCTGCCATATGACTTTGAAGAATCTCCTCTAACTTATAGATTACTGCAAAAACGAAAAAAGAGAGAGGTAGCGATATCGAAGTACCTCTCAACTATGCATTTAGAGATTCTAAATACAGCATCGAGACCAATTTTTCTTTCCTTCGGGCGGCAGGAGGTAGTAGATATCAAGTGAGACTCTAGAAAAGTATCCCAAGTAATAAAGGGTTAGCGTGCGAAAGAATAGGCAACGCTATCAGATCACAGGCTGATCACATTTAAGCTGTTGATAGAGCACCCTCAGCACCATCAGTTGGCTCTTCTATCATGAGAGGTTAAGAGAAGCGTTCAAGGACTGTGTGGGACCTTGGACCAAGGGCAGGTCGAGGTAAGCAGCAGCAGCTACGACTGGACAAAGTTCTTTAGGCTTATCAGTCTGGCATCCTTCTTTCTCAAAACGCTGGAAAGATTGGTTAGCGGGTATAAACGTAAATGGTGTTCTGTAACTGGTGACACAACCGGCAAGGAGGTGATTCTATATGGAAAAATAACTAAAACATATTGGACAAAATTTATTTCCATGCGGTCTCATTTTCAAGAAAATTATGTTTCAATATTCTTCAAGAATATTAATATAAAAGTAAAACAATAATTTACTCATTTTTTCCAATAATTTAATATGTAATGGATACTAATTAATAAATGTAAATGTTAACACTGTTAAAATATATTACCATCCAATATCTTTCAGTGATGGATCTAGTTAGAAATAGGATATACAATGTAAATAACATTATAATGAAAAGCACTGACAGACGATTGATTTTAACAATATTAATACGATATTTCAAAGAATTTTCAAATTCAATTTTCTCAAAAATACAAAAATACAGCCGCATATAAAAAATGTTATTCTACACTTTCGATTTCTTTTTTTTTTTTTTTTTTTTTTTTTTATATAGAATCATCCTCTTGCCGGGTTTCCCGGAGTTAGAAGACACCTTGTATAAAGGAATATGCTCTAATGACGAAGTGAATGCAAGTTTCCTAACATAATTATCAGGCTTCAGCAGCTAGTAGAAGTGATTGAAGGGTTCTGTCGCAGAGATTTGATCGTAAGCGTTTCTATGGACATCAAGGAGGCAGGCATTACGTGGATCCTCGCCATATTACGGACAAGGACCTCAATAATCAGCGTCAATAGGACTACGTTAAGAACCCGAGCTGTGACTGGTTGCCCACCAAGGGGAAGGGGGGAAGGGGGGAAGGGGGGAAGGTGCTGTCCTCTCTGCTCTGGACATTAGTGATCGATGCAAAGCTCCCTTGGAAACACCACATCAATAAACAGGCACAGAATGCAATTAGTGCTTAATAGGCGTACAGAAGGATGTTAAGAGCTATGAGGAATCTTAAACCATGCACGGTCAAATGGACGTATATGATTATTAATGACACTCTGAATAACGTACGCCTCTATTGCGTGGTAAATCTCTATAAAAAGGACTACTGACAGGACCTGTTCCATTTCTTGGAAACGTACATCGTCTGTACACTTTCGGATAGAGGCTGAAGCGAAAGGAATGGTCCTGAAGACTATATTATTTACTTTGCTGAAAAATGAAAAGAGCTAGCTCGAGACGAGACACGAGAGTTCTGCAGGAACGTGCAAACCTGCAAAGTGTCCTAAACTACCAGACTGTTGTAATCCGCTTCACTATTTTTGGTATAACTTCCTAATGCGTACTTCATAGAGAATGAGAATGAGAATGAGAATGAATAGAGTGAGTGGGTGATAAACTTGGAGGGAGGGACTGTTATCTCTGGGAAACTGATCTGGTGCACAAACGGCTCTAAGACTAAAACTAGAAGCAGAATCAAGATATAGAATAGAAAGTCTAGATTGGAATTGTCATAAATACTCTTGGTCATCGCGTATTACTAAAAATCTGAACCGGGGACAAGGAAAGGCACATCTTTTGCAGTGATAGCAAACATTTGCTGTGCTTGGGTCCTTTCAGACTGCTTGAAGTGAGATCCAAGCTGGCACATGACTGTACTGACACTCTCATACAATTCACTAATAATAATAACCGTGTCAACCTGATCTGATCTCTTGGACACGCAGGAGTTCAGAGCAACTAAGAATTAACCGATTAGCACTGGAAGGCGCTGTGAGACTAAACCCAGACCCAGTTTACCCTATCAGCGCCTCTATGAGTGTGGTAAAGGAGGAATTAATTAAGTGATGGGCAAGGTTTCATTTTGGCCAAATTTGTAACGAAAGCTCTCATTAGGAGGCTGTAGAAACATTAAGTCGCTTAAACAGATGCTAGATACGTTTAGTCGTTGTGATACTAGTCATGTGACTACTGTTGGGCTAGCACTGTGGCACTGGCATAAAGATCGTAACGGAACCGCTGTGCCAAACATGTGACGCGGAGGATGAAATCTCTTTCCACCTGTTACTGCGATGTGTAAGGGTTTAGAGGCTCAGAGACTTTCAGTGTTTGTGACTTGTTTCTTTTAATCCGTATACTTGAAGAACATTAAAGTAAGCAGGCTTCTAACAATAAGTAGTAAGTTTTGCATGGGAGGCAGGCCTACAAATATAATACATACATATGTGTATGTATCATATGTACATATCTCATACTGTAGGGTTGCGCGTATGGACTTGAGCACAGTAGTCCTACAGAAGCTGAATGGCCGATAATTATCTCAAGAAACAGTAAGTAGAATTATTCTGATATGAAATTTATTTTTTTAATATTATATAACAGATGTAAAAAGGACATCGAAATTTTCATAGAAATATCAAATTTATGTTGATATTTTGATGAAAGTATGAAACTTTATTGTTTGTAAACTGGACGGAAATGAAAATGTTTTATGGAAATATCTAATTGTAAGTTTTATAGAAATATCGAACGGATATCGATATTTTCAAGTAGGTATTAAAGATGTATCGAATCCCTTTGATATTTTCACCTTTGATCGATATCGATAACATTGAAATTCGTACTTACAATTAGACTAGTATTAGTAGTATCGATATCATCACCACTCATATTCGCAGTATTCCATTCACGCGATTTTAGTTTTACTAGCAACGAAAGCTGTGCAATAGTATGAATAAAGCAGCAACTGCCAAACAATTCTGATAAACCAGCTGTTTTTACAACATTTTAACATTTTCGTATTTAATAGGAACTTTAATATAGCGATCGCAGATAATGGCGATCGTACATATGCATATGTACGATCAGAGAAATCGTGTTAGTCTAATGTATCTGTGTTATTGTAAAACGTTAGATTGAACAGAAAGATAGTATTTGTAAGTGCGTATGAAAAAAGTGTGTGTATGAAAAAAATGATTATTCATCGTGTTCAATTTTTATTCGGTACTGTTTGTTTGAAAATAAATACATAGATGGTGTATCGTACACGAACTGTTTAATTGCAGCTATCATTGAATCGATACCACTACCTGTTGAGCAATTACTAATTATTGTAATCATTCCTGTAATTCATTACCAAACGTAATCGTAGTAATTATGATAATTAATGAATAAAACATTGTTAAGATAAATCTGTAATTATAAACAACTTTGTAATTTGTATCGTTAAGTGAATAATGAGTAATTCCTAAATCGTTTAATTGCTACTATTATAAATACGTTTTACTAGGATTGAAAATGGTATCAAGTGATTAAACTACATATGTATAATCTAAACCATGTAGATAATAAACGTGTATTTTTGAAGAAATACATATAAGCAATTGTTAATTACTGATTGTCAATTACTGATGTGAACTTAATCAAAAGTGTAATTATCTCATAGTTAACGAATAGCAAATTAATGAACGTTTTGATTGCAATAACATTGATTATTTCTTTTACTCATTAATTAATAATTACCAATTACCAATTACTAATTATTAATTAATCTTTACATCATAATTGTTTCCTTAGTTTGTTCTCGGCCAACTTTTATTATATTTATTGTATATTCCCTGGTTTATTACCTTGTTTTTTAAGATTAAATTCGTTTTGATATCTGTAATAACGCTATAATCGTTATTTTTATCTTTCATCAAATAATTTTACAATATTACTCTATCTCGTAAACATTAAACTTTTAAGCACAATACTAACAATGATTAAGTTTGCATATATTATAATTATTGTGTTCGAACACTTGATAAGAAACACTAATATCGTTAATATTCATTTATTCGATAAAACTGTTTCATACTGATTTGTTTTGTTAATTGCACGATTCGCCCAGCCAAAGGTGATTTAAGAACTGTAGAGAAACATAATGTGACTTCATAGCGCAGAGGATTAAAATAACCAGTAGTTGTGATTAATAAATGAAATTTCCATTAATTATACTTATTACTTACTTATTGTTAGTTCTGATGAATATATATGTACCTATTATATCAAAATTAACTACATACGTATGGTGCCAATTAATTACATATGTATTATACATATGTATGTATAATCTGTTTAGACCGAGCGTACCCCGCTTAATCTAGTACCCTGTGAATATTCGTTTAGCTATAATTGGAAACGAAAAATTTTGGGAAAATTTTCAAACAATTGGTTAGGGTTTAAAGTCTGAGGAAGTGAGAAAAATTGGCTTACCTAAAAGAAGCAAAATAGTGCCCGCTACGAGGAGAGCGAGTCTATGGTCGGTAGTCGTAGCACCCGGGGCAAGTTGGACTAAACCAACAACCAGCACCACTGCACCCAACAATAGGCACACCACTACGGCGTGTAACGCTGATATCTGTGAACAAATACTCTCTCGTTAAATTATTTCGCACAGATAAAAGTTATACAGATAGATCATACTGATGATATTTTATATTTTACATTTCACATTTCACATTTCACATTTCACATTTCACATTTTACTGAATAAACTTATTCGTTCATGATTTAATTGAGGAGTTCTTTGGATTATAGACGTTCCTGAAAATCTTCTTTTCTTGCGATTATCTATCATCGATCAACCTTACGTATCGATGTTGATACTGTAATCGTACACTAATTGTGAGATACAAGAAAGTTAAATAAAAGAAAAGTACGATCTCGAGAAATACCTCTTTTCAATTGAATATTTGTCAAGCCTCAGAAACGATAGCTTTGTTTCTAGCCAATGTAAACGGTCTTCTTAAATTTATTTCATCAGTACTGACAATGAGAAATTTATAAGAAAAATAGAAAATGCAGATGGGTCACAGCATCAGAAACTAACAAACTCAACGCAAGTATTCTCACTTTTCGCTATGTTTTCTGGTAAATAAACATGAATACAGTTAAAACCGATAAAAGATGTGAAATATTGACGAAGATTAATCATTATCTGCCTATTTGTTATTGCATATTGAAAGTATAGTAGGCCATATATCTGTATATGTACCTATATGTAAATATGTATTATAATAATACAATACATATTATACACGATGTTAAAGAACATCATTTACGTACCTGATAAACACCATCCGAAGATGGATGGAAATGTAATAAAAAGAAGTGTAATAGCATTTTCGAGCATCGATACGATGCATAGTAATTAATCATTGCAATTAATTATTGAAAATCAGTCAATCAGCATGAAGCTGTAGGAGGAAATAGATAGCGCAACGCGGAAAGCAGAGCTTGCTGCATCAATTCCTCGCTTCCGTGCATCTGACCGTTTGATCCTGCAGTTCCGCGCTGATAGGTTAATTAAATTCATTTTTAATCATTCATTTCGCCAAAACTATGCATCATATTGCAAAATTGTATTGAACTATTTTTTTAATTGTCATCCTCTATATTGTGATATCTAACTTGCTGATCGTTTGCCGAAGCTTTTGGTTCGTGAACCAAAAAGGTGGTTTATAACTTCTGGGGTAGACAGTGTTTACGAAATGATGAAAAAAGGTCCTGATACACATGAGTTGAAAAACTAGTAATTTCAAAGTTATGAACAATTTTTTGTTTCGATTGCAGCAAGTAACTTTTCCGCTTTAAGCCCGCTCTACACTCTCGGCGAAAGCTTCTCGTCGAAATTCTCGGGCGAGAAACTAATAACGCGAGATTACACGAGACCCATACTACCTACACTCTCCTTTCGCTTCTTCAATTCTTCATTGAATTCAATCAAAACGAATAATATTTAAGTCACAACCTGCTCGTTATGTTATACGTTTTATAATTATATGCATCTTTTTTCAATTTAAGCATCAATAACATTTTTAACCATCAATAATTAATTAAATAGTTGTTTGAAGACTGTTTAATAGATTTTTAGAAATTTTATCGTTAATTATTATTATTATTCTCGTGAATTTCCAAAATTTGCAACGAATGCCATTTACTGATTTTGAAGACTTATTGAATAGAACTTTACTCATGACTCGAAAACAAGAAATTCGATTAAAATAAGTAATACCGATAAGAATACGCGCAGCAATAACTTATTTAGTTATTGTTATCGGCGATAGATTTCAAAGTCTTCATTTCTTGTTCAAGGTTTCTGATCAATGAATATTTAGAATTATACCAGAAATATGTGCTGTTTTGATTAAAGCTTTAAAGAACGAAATAAAGATAAAATTTAAAGAATGGTTATATTTCATCTTTGTTGATTATCAAACAAGGAACAGCATAAAATTCTGAGTGATGTACACTTTAATATATAAAATAAAAATTGAAAGAGAAAGTTTCGTGTATCGATAACGAAATAAATGGAATTTTATTAAAACTACAATATCAGCTTTTCTAAAAACGTTATAAAATGATAGAAACTTTGATAAGATATATGTACCTGCATATGTATTTATACGTAATAATGGGCGTTGTTCATCGACATGGGTTTGTAAATAATTAGAAGAGTGGTATTGTAGTTGACATTGTTAATTGCTCAAATATACATATACCTAATTGTCGCATATGTTAAGGTGAAATGAATAAATTCACGCTAATATGTATATTGTAATAATGTTATTGCGATGTAGAGATTGTGAAAGAATTACCTTGCCACAAAGATACAGCTCAGGCAAAGGTTCCAAATGACTGTTGTGCCCGTGAGGGCTAGGAGTCGGTGGCGAGCCTTGAGGTGGTGGCATCCATTGCCCTCCTAGGTAAAGCTGACTAGGGCGTTTCAATCTTTTCTCTTGCCGCTTGCGTTCGTGGCGCACAGCCACCGCTGGCATCGCACCGATCATCCTGCAAAACAGTTGCATCAAATTAACATGTTAACATGTTCAGTATATCTGTTGATTTTACAGATAAGAATTAGGCTTTGTTATTACACGTACATCCGTCTGTCATAGAATGGACAGCAACCAATACTAACGCACCTACATATGTACTGTTATGAATGCTCTTGATGCAGTTGTGCTGGCATCAACGCATAGTTCTTTGCAAATATCCTGGGAACTTGGCAAGTTCGGTGATAATATGTATAGAAAACACTGATTCTAAATCTTCGTTTCTATAACATATTTCTAAATCGATAAAGTCTGTAAGGTGACACTTTTTCTACTTAAACTATTTTATTTTTCACCATTTTCTTAGAAAACTTAAACTACTTTTATCAGGATGTTTACCACACACTATTTTCTTTTGAATGAAATAACAACAAACATGAAATAATATGAATGGTATTTAATTATTCAATGGTTTTGGGGGAAAAGATCAGGGTAGAAATGGAATGGTCTTGGAATATCACGAATCGGTCTTTCAAGCGGAGATGCTTGCCATCTAAGCCTGCGTCAGATATAATCTGAACCGAGACTACGAATATTTTTATATCGGAAGTGTATCGGCAGCAAGGTTGCGCTTAGGCCTCTTCAAATCACGGAAGTGAAATCCTGGCTGGTACAAAACTGAACTGAAAACTGGATTGAAAACTGAACCTAATCTACCTTATAACGACGCCTCTATGGGGTCAGTAAAACAGGTAGTGAAACAGTATGTAAAAGCTCAGTTTAGCTCAGTTTCTGAAACGAGACTCAGAGTGTAAGGCGTGCAAAAACTAAACTGTTGTTAGAAGGCCTTCAAAACAACTAGGTATGGCGCTAAGTCGCTTAGACAGAAACCAGTTCTGCTTATCCTTACCCGTTACCCAGTTGGGCTAATCAGAGATCAGACACACGATTTAACACACGAGGAAACACTTGATGCACCTAGGAAATAAATGAGAACTAAGATGTCAGAGGATAGCAGTATAGCAAGTCTAATGAATTTCATTCTATTTCATTCTGTACCGTAAATATTTGGAAACTCAAGGATTCCTAATACTTGAAACTCCTCCACTTCATTCCGAGTATTTCAATGATATTGAAGTGGGCAGGGTTCTAACAATAAGATCTGCATAGAAGACTAACTGTCGCTGAACGACACGAAATTCGGACAGTGGACAATATAAAACTTTACAATTACGTAACAAGAAACATTACAATTTGTATAATAGGCACCACAAATATAAAACATCAGTTTCATCGAGCTAGGGTTATATTGTAGTTTTCCAGTTATAATATTAATTAAAAACTTTCAATATAATACAATGGACGTATTCTTAAAACTTTCTTTTCGAGCAAGCAGGATTTGGAAATATGCCGTCGATAATTCCTGCATTTTGACATCCTAAAAATTCCAGGAAGTGGCACGAAGAATACCTACGCGCCTACTGGCGCATTATGTTCCCCTGATACAAAACTTTACTTTCGAGCAAGCAGGATTCTGAAATATGCTTTCGGTAATTCCTGGAATTTGACGTCATTAAAATTCCAAAAAGTGTCACTATGCTATCACCTCGCATATCATGTTCTCCTGATACAATTTGTCAAAATCGGGAACTTGGTTTCACAAAAAGAGTTCTCAGAAATTCCCGGAATTTGACGTCACTAAAATTCCAAGAAGTGACACGAAGAACAGTTGTAGACACTTTATGATTTTCACTAATATGTACCTACTTTATTAAACTCGGCCGAAACGTATTCACGGCCGAGGTTTACAAAGAAGTGGCCTTTTTCAGACAAAAACGTTAGCTGTGAGGACGCCTAGCCAATATGGCCCTTGTTCGACCGTTCTATGACACTTTGCCTTCGGAAAAGTACCTTAGATAGAAGGAAAAACTATCCCACTGAAAACGCACAAGGCCTGTTCCAGTGGTCCATATTTCTTTAATTTTTCAACATAATGCATTGTAGAGTTACAACTAACTAGAGTTAGTATTATAGTGAATAGGCTACTTTCATGAAAAAAGCAGATCGTCCCCAGTAATGTATAGCAATGTATGTACATGATTATGCAATTATTTGCTTTTATACAAAGCATTTGTTAACTAATTTTCAAAGAGAAGACCCGGAAATTACGTTGAAGTTTAATGTTGTTTTGTTGTATCACAACTGGAAATGTACAGCAATTTAAACTTAAACGTACGTAACGAAGAATGGTTGTTAATAATTAAAGTAATAATTATTAATTATTAAAGATATTCTCGTATGAAGGTTTATTTATGTATACTAGACTGTGTCTAGTATACAGAGAAGATAAGGTAAAATTCATTACTCTGACTGAATAGCAGTCGATATGTTAAATGATTTTGTACAGCTGCGTGTAGCGCTTCAAACTTACCTCTGTTCATTTTTTCAAGTACGAAGGTATGCGATAACAACTCTGTTTACTCTATTGTAATTTTCAAAGTTTACATAAGATTTTACCCTTTATCTTCCAATATATGACGCGTAAAAAGGAGATATCATATTTCATAGTAATAAGGGACGATAACACTAGAGATTTGTGTGCGTCTACTTTACTTTACTTTTTCTTTTTCATGAATTTTCACTAAATTAACGCAAAAAATAGAAGATTTCGTAATGCTTTTAGATTATTATATTCTTAGTCACATTTAGTAATAAAAATAAAATAAATTTTGTAAATAATTGAAAGTCAAGTAATTTTCTTCTTCCGGGAACAATTTCATTTTTGATACTTAACGTTCTCTTAACAGTAAAATATCTTTTAGACAGTTAGACAATATTCGATTTAATAACAAGATGAAAATTCTCGTTGAAATTGAAGTTAATGCAATAACTGCTATATCCATTAATAAAATGTAAGCACATTATCTCTGCCTTCATCATTTCAACGTCTCGCACAAAATTTTAGTTTAAAAGTGACCCCCTACATGCCCTACATTCTACATCATTTGATATTGCTTGTTCAAAAACAAGTACATACATATAACATTGCACCAGCAACTTAATTATTCTAGTTATTAGATGTATGCAAAAGCTTCCGTTTCTAAGGTAATTTTTCTTAATAATATTTTACAAATAGTAAAATATTCTTAATTAATACCTTTTATTATTTTCAGTTAAAAACAACTACCTAATAAAAGAAAATGATCGAAATTTTATACAAATATACTTTTAATTTATGTATATACTTCTAATGGAACTAACTCCATTTGTTGCAAGCTACTTAATTAAGTTAATTAAAGAAAATATTGCTTATAATACCATATAATATTTATACCATTGTCAATTTTTTCAACTTATTTAACACAACTCACCATTTTTGGTTTAGAGTAGTTCACATACATCTGCTAGTATTGATTATTAAAATCGGTGACCTTTCGAGTTTATGATTACGTCATGCGTAATAAATTTTGACAGGATATTTGTATTAATATGTATCAGTATTGACGTAAATGTTGATTTTACACATCTTAGTCATTTGAAATTTAAAAAGAAAGATACGGATGTGTTTGTTATTTTATTTCAATATTTTACAGTGTCCAACTTAAACAAAATTTAAATATTGGGAAACAATTAATTACTGCTTTTATTGCTTTTACTGCTTAGGGCTTAGAGTATAACTGAAATGTACATACATATATATTATATTATATTCTTGCACTGTTACACTCATTGTCAATATTAAAATGTAATTTATATGCAAGGCGAATAAGAAGCGGTATAAGATACGAGACTATGTTCAAGATGAAACGTTAAAGTATGAAGTGTTTAGAAAATAGGTAATATTCTTCTGGAACATAGAGGTTTATAATATTATAAAAGAGCAGACGAATAAGGCGAAATCGTGGCAGCACCGTCGTCGAGTTGGTAAACTCGGAGACGATATGAACTTCGGTGACCCCAACTGACCCCGTCGCGTCGGTCGATACGTTACTACGTTCACCTCCTTCACCCTCTGGGCTCATCAGTCGGCTCGAATATACCCGGGTTTCATAGGGTTGCGTGCACTAACCGTAAAAACGAGGTTATCGTCTTTTTACCACTACACAACTATCAAACAACTTAAAATCTCTTCTGTTTCAAGTTTTTAATTTATCGAAAACTAAGAAAAAGTGTTGTAAAAACACTTTTTTCAAACAAATTATTACTGCTAATACCCAATTTTTTCAAATACTTGTACATGTATACATATATATATATATATATATATATGAATAAATAATAATTAAAAACATACAATTAATCCTACAAAGCACGCATTGGATTTAAGAGGTTCTTATAATATTATGTTTCCTGTTATGAAATCTTATAATATTCTACTACACCTTTATAAACAATCAAGTTGCTCGAATTTTTACAATAAGTATACAACCCAAATTGTATTAATCGTTGTAAATGAACAGGGAAAGACAGTAATCTTGTTAAATGTAATATGTTCATTGTAGGGTTAAAAAGAATGAATTTCATTTGTAACGGTTGACGTGGGGAGCGTATAGCTCGGTGGGTACTCGAACACCACTCTCCCTCGGCGGGTACAGGGGAAGGCCCCGAAACGGTAGCGCGGTCACGGTTTCAAAGTGCGGATTCCAAGACAGGTCCAGTACGCACGCAGCCTCGGAATGTTTTTACGTTATAGGTTTATCGCGAACAATAGGCAAAGGTCTCTGAGAACAGAACAGGTCCCTAGCTCGAGGCCCGGATACAAGCCCTGCGCAGAGTCAAGTGCCACTTGAGTTTGCCTTCTACCACGGAACAAGTCACTGTACTCGAAGCCCGGATGCAAGTTCTGTGCTATTTATACGACTTTGTTGTAGCTAGGCCTTAGCCAATCAGCGTTGGCGATAAGGTCGCGTGCCGAAGTTTGTGATTCTAGGCGCCGCGCCGGGTCGGGGCGGGCCGTCGATGCGCTCGCTGTTCGCCCGAGCGAGACGCGGAAAAATTCTCCCGCGTTACAAATTTAATTTAATTAAAAAAAGTCAAAGCATGAAATACTTGTGAATGTTGTATGGTTGTAAACTGGGCTGAAAATACTTTGGAGAAGAGAAATTTGGAATTTTCCTCTCTTTGGCCCACTGTTTCCTGATCATCAGAAATATTCTCTGTCGCGTACCAACATATCCGTTCGATGTGGAAAAAAAAATCGTAACAAATAATTCTTTACCCATCGACATTTTGATCAGATATTGAAGAAAAAGAAACAAGTAATTTTTATTCATTCAGAACGAAATAGTATCTGTTTAAAGCAACAATTCACTCGTGTTACACAAATTTAAAATGACTATAAGTTGATGAAATTGAACAATTTCAGTGTGTATAAAATACGATAGAGAAGAAAACAGTTACATATATTAATAAAAAGAATAAAAGAAAAAATAAAATAAATCATGGATATTGCTAGTATTAAAGTAATACTAGTGCAAAGTACCAATTTGAATGTGTCTTACCACACACGTCTGTTTTCACTGTACCAGTCAACGTGTTAAAAGTGACCTGTTAGCAATCCTACTTTTATCGGAATGTGTGTTGGCTGTTATCAAAATAAAGAATAATAATTATTGCATTAAATTGTAATGCATACGAAATGTCCAATTCTGTCGTATCAATTTTTTCAATTTCCCTTCTAGATATTTTATGAAATATCATACGGTGTGATTTACTTGAAAATCACAAAACGTTCTGATTTGTCGAAGAAAATGTACAGATTCTAACGATTTTTATTTTACAATCGAATTATGATTTATTGCGATAGATGAAAATTTATATTTTTTAACGTGTTTCTATTCAAACGCATAACATAATTAAAACATTTTTATAGTTTCAATCGAAAAATATGCAGATTCTAAGCATTTCTGTCTATTAATTACTAATATTTAATATAAAAGAAGCCATATTATATTTTTTATTCTTTATTTGATTAGTTCTATACTTTCAACGTACATACATATGTACATATGTAGGTAATTCTGATGTTATTTACCTCCATATAACATTTAACAAACATTTCACTTCAAGTTAGTAGCAATTCCTGATATTTTGTTGTTCTCTATCAACCCTTTAATGCTGAAATTTTATTCCATATTCAAATATTATATACATACATGTATATTATAGTGGTATATATGTATTTTCTGCATTTATTCTTTTGTTGTAGGTAGGTATATTTTTTTATCATTGATTATGTTTGTTGTAACTAATATTTCATATAATACTATTGAATAAACTTTACTATGAAGGGTGCAATTTCAACTTTCAACAAATTTATGCAAATAGTATTAAAAATCATAATTCCTTTGATTTTAACAAATCAAAAATATTATATTATTTATTTTATTTTATTTCTGTTTTCTCATTTTTTGTTTTAATATAAAATTCTTGTACCGTGTGAAACATATCTGTCATGTACGTTTCATTGTTAATGAAGTTATCGAAAACACTGGTGTTCTGGTGCATCGTGTTTCAAATTTCTTGTTTCAGTTTTTCCAAACATACAACAGTTGATAATTGTTCTTTACACAAATCCTCAACATACAAAACATTTTTTTATTATTTTCATCCTGTCACAGTTACTGGAATGGGTTGAAAAATATACTTGTTCAAAATTTGTTAAATTATGTAACAAAAGGCTTATAGGTAAGCCGTAAAAAAATTAATCAATATTATGGTAAAAACCAGTTGATTTTATATATAAAAATATCAAAGAGTAAATGACCTACTTATAATAATCGATTTTACGTTCATTATATCAAATATACCCCGCCACGTTATGCTATAAGCTTCCCAGCTTAAGAGAAATTCCATTTTTTTCCCAGAAAGATAAAAAACTACCGTTTAACAGTTTACGTTATTTATGCCTGTAACACTGTTCAATAATTTTCGACATTTTTTCAATTTTGTGACCTCGAATATGTATTTCTTATAAATTGTAACGAGCTTAATACGAATTTGAAGCCCGTTTCTCTTCAGAATCAGCAGATTTTGAAAAAAGATGACAAATTTTCAGGTATGTAGTTGCTTTTGATATGAGAAAAATCGGTAAACTCTTACTAATAAAATGATAAAAATGATTAAAATGCACCAATTCTTGCTGACGTTTCTCAATTTATTTCAAAAACTAAGGATTTCAGAGAAAATCTAACTGTTTAGAGCAGACGATAGAGAGCAAACATTTCTGCCATGAAAAACATGAAGCAAAGTTAGAAAATCATGTTTGGTTTTTAATAGAGAAGAGAAACAGATCGATGGCGATAATAGCACTGAATGTTATTGCTTTCTACTTCTACACCTGTCGTACCGTTCATTAAGCGGTATGCACGGCAATTGATGGTACAAGTATCACTGCCATCATACCATGTTTAACTGAATTATTCCATTTTTATATTGATAGCAATATGTATGTATGTATGTATGTAGTTCTACCTGATGTTTCAGCAAAAAGTGTCTGCTTTATCGCGTGATATAAGTAGCTTTTCTTCTGAATCGTTAGTTTTTCAAATACATTCAATAAAATCAGCGAAAATTGGCATATTTTAGTTCGAAAATTTTGTTCGATATCAACTTCAGCTAAATAGCTGGAACGGTAAAGGCACAAAACATCCCGAAATTTGTGTAAAAACTGGATTCTGGAGAGAAACGGATATCATACTCGCATTCAGCTCACTAATATCTAGAAGAATGATCTATTGGAGGTTAGAAAACTTGTTGCGTTAAACAGTGTAGTGTAATTAACGAAATTTATATGGTATTTAATGTACTTATGTTCCTCTCTGTTTCTAACTAGGAGGTGCATTATATGGCATCACGAACACTCAGAGGAGTCATAATACCATCCTCTCCTCCATTATTAAAATAAAGTGTCTATTAAGATTTATTGCGTGTGTATCTTCTTAATGGAATTTCAATGTTAATTTTCGCGAAAAACATGTTTTGTACATACAACGTACTTTTATTCGACGTTTCCAAGATTTTCGTTTTCAAAAGAACAGAGTTAATTGATTAATCATTAGGGATGTGTGCAAATGTAAATCAATTTTCCTTCTTATAATAATTTCATGTTTCGCAATTATCAATTTGTTAAAATAGTGATTTTGCAGCGTATTTGTACGCAATATTGTCTCCTGTATTAAGTGTTTGTAATTAGCATAATAATTTTTTAATTTTTATACATATTCTGGTAACGAAGTAACGATTAAGTAATTATTTCCTAATGATCTCCCCCTTCCCTACTAACCCTAGTTAAACCCCCCCTGTTAGAAAACACTGATTTAGAGAAAATAATTGAATAATCTCAGGGCAAGATACAATAAATAAAGTCTCGATGTAGAAATCTACTCGTGAGCTACCACTTCACTCGCATCGTGCAGTTTCTATATTTTTTCGAGTTCACCGACAGCGGCAGCCGCAGAAAAGAGCCGCAGCAATTGAAAAGAAATACGGAACAATCAAAACAAACTAAACCAAACGAAACAAACGTTAGCATATCTTTTTGCTATTAAGCTTTTATCAGAATATTTATGATGCTTCTCTGATAAAGCTTCTCTGATCAAATAGAATAAAATTGATTTTATATCGTATTCACTTTCATTCCGAAAAAAATAAACGTTCACGTATAAAACAATATGATAATTTCATTAAAAATATATGTACTACATATATCTAAACTTCTATGCGTTTAAAAAGTTTCTAAAAATGTACCTACATAGGTAATACTTGTTTTTTCCTTTTTTCTTTTTTTCATTTCTATCGAAAGATATAATATTTGTAGTCAGAGCGAAAGAGTTAAATAATGTCTAATATAATCGAAATTGTGTCAGGCTTTGTGTGATTGTAATAAAAAGAAATGTGACAAATATATGCAGACGAAATGTTCACGAGAACACGAGAATAAAGTTTCATCGCTACATTAATATTAGATCACTGATACATACATATGTACATACGTTCAAGAAGCGAGCTGCTCGGTGTCTCCGGAGTATAGCCCCGCCTCCGCAATATTGTGAGAATGAATCATCCCTTCTGTCGTATAGAGACGGTTTTCACTTACATACGTCGAGACTTTACTGTATTTCGTGAAATGTAAAAAGAACAGCCAAGTTATAAAGACTGGAGCATTTCATAAAGATTTATTCTCGAAAAGTCGTGCATCAAGTGTATATAAGTGGTACAATAGAGAAACAGCATAAGAAAGCCTCTTAGTTTCTATTTTATAACAGTTGCGGTAGTAATAAGTATTGCAATAATATATGCCAGAACTATAATCATAGTAACAACGATGAAAATCGTCATCGCCCATCTTCTTCCTTATCTTAAATCGTATCTTAAATCCTACAACTTGTACATATACAATCAATTTAGATGTTCAATTATTTACTTTCGAAGAGACTTCGATCGTGTGAAATATTCTCATTTATCGTTTTTTTTTGGTGTCCGTTTCGTTTCGCTTTGTTTCGCTCTGTTTCGAACGATGAAAGCACCAGAACCACGAGATCCCTTCGAAATTTAAAAATATATCGCTTCCAGAAAATTCTTCCTTCAGTGAAGTTGCCGTTTCGCAAGATTATCGGAGAGTCTTTAACCCTCGAACGAGGAAACCAGCCGTAGAAAATGTGTACCAGGGTAGTTCGATCGTTGAACAATCATATTTGTAAACGTAACATCTTTGTACAATTAAAGGAATAGTTTGTAAATTATTAAAACCGAAAGAAAAAATAATTGAAAGTTCGATTGAAATTATTAGTTCTCTCGGTTGTCCATCGTCCGTCGTCCGTCGTCCGAGGGCTAACAATAAGAGGGAACGGGTCTAAACAACGGTTCACAGCTTATCCTTACTAGTGATCGACGGATTCTTTACTACTACGACATTTCCGAGTTCGGCTTTATCAGGGAATTGTTTAGCCTGACGGGTTTGATTTTCTGTTGAAATCGTTTCGCCGTCCGGAACTTCGAAATGATAGATCGTAAGCGGAAAATATCGTATATGTATAAAACATTCGTTCCATTAATTTTTCTTTTTGGAACAGCTTACGTGAAAGAATAACAAATTTGAACAATTTCAGAATTTATTCGTACCGAAAAAATGTCAATATCTAAAGCAACTCGTATGCTAATTACTAGCGTTTGGTGCCAATATTTAAGGACCTTAAATCTAAGAACTTAAATGTTGTAAAAAAATTGAAATTTTACAATACAAAGGAAACTTTGTAAATCTTACAAGTCGCGTTTTAACTTGTATTTAAAATACAAGTTTGCCTAGCACTTTTGCCAATAATTCGATACTTTACCTTACACACGTACGATATATGCTATTCGCGCGAGACTGATCGTCCGCCCTTTGATTAATCCAACAATATGTCTTTTATGAGTCTTAAATTTATGATCGCGAAAAAAAAGTAGTCGAGCGATTTATAAAATCTTGAGAAAATTTCTTAAAGACTACCTCGTGCTCGAGGCTCGTTTCGGAGCACCCCGACCTACTTCCTATTTTTCTTTTCTTCTTCTCTTCTTTTCTTCTCTTCTGTGTTTTTCAAATTATTTGGAAAAATAATACATGATGTACAAAGGTGTTTGTATAATCAAATTAAACAACGAATTAAATATAGAACATCTGTATGTTTGAAAAATCATTAAAAAATGTTGTAAAATATATACCTATTTCGTTTCTTTAATCCGTTCAATACGGCAATACTCAACCAATAAGTGCTCTCGTTGTTCGAAAAATTCTTTAGATTTATTATAGAGAATTAGTCGAATAGAAATTCTGGTTTGTTAAATTTCTTCCACTTTACACATTTCATTCTGTAATTACTGTAATACATGCTCGTATTTCGCTTTATTCCATTGTTTTCTCTACATATATCGTTTGGTAGATAGCAAGCGATTAATATTGGACGATTACAGTCACCCTTAATACACGATGAGCGTTTAACGATGGGTGATTATAGTCACCACCCACGATGATAAAAGGGTTAATCTGTTAGAAAGTATTTCTAGATAGAAATTGCATCTTTACGCAATTACGCATTTACGCATGACCTTATCATTATTATAATATTTATGCTAAGGGTGTCATCTACTGTTAGAGCTCAGAAGCTCAGAAGATGTCACTCGAGATGACGCAGGGGCAAGAGGACTACTACTCCACCCTTACTCGTTTATTCGTTTCATCAAACCACTGAATTTAATTAATGCAATCGCTTCGATCGATAATCGATATTGTCCTATATTCCGGCCAAGTGATATCTTCTAAGCCGTGAATGGTGGTACATAGTTTAGCTATTCATATGAGTGTGGGAACCTTGCACTGACCAAGTAAGAATTCAGAACTTCTGAAACCATCTGAAGTATGGTAAAAAAAAAGATTGTAATCAGAAAATATAAGACGATACAACAACTTTCTGAAGTATAACGTTAAGATGGGTGCATAAAGGAACGGTGATAAAATATTAAGTACAGCGTATCGAAGAAAATAGCAAGGGTTTTCTACATACAGTACAAATAATGCATTTTATGTTTTATGTTTTATACATAAATAGACTAGACGTATGCATCGTCCGCATATAAACAACGATACGAGGTACTTCAGTAAACTTTATGAGTTTTGTTTCAGTATATTAATGTTCATCGATTTACAATAAAAAAATTGCAAATTTCAAATATTTGATAATAGTACTTATAAATTTTTGTTGAAGAGCATAATTATCGTTCAATCGACAATTGAATGTGAACTCCGAGAAGTTGTAGCGGTTGAAAAGGCTTAGAAAAACAGACGATTAAATTGAAATAATTCGAATGAAGTGAAGCATTTGCAAATAAAAAATTTCTTTTTGAGCAAGTCTACTTCTTAAGTAGTGTACATTAGTAGTGTTAAGTTTGTTTTAAATGTCAAAACATCAGTTTAATTGGTCAATTTGTTGTTACAATAAGCTGGTAAAAATATTTACGAAGCAAATTTGATTGTATGCAGAAAAATAGAAAAATGAAGATTATCAATATTTGAAAAGTAAGTAAAATTCTGAAGGTTATTAACACGTTAATCGTCATGGTAGTGAGACCGATGCTGCGATTTTAATTAAATTTAAAAGAAACTAATACTTGAATGCTTTTAACATCAATTTAAGCTTTTAACACCTTATTTGACACCTTATTTGACACCTTATTTATTTTATTATTCGCATAATAAAATCATTCGTTTCTTTATTATTTTTTTATTTGCATATACATATATTATAAAGTTCTGGTGCAAAATAGTCTTACACGTGAAACTTTGTTTGCAATGTAATATTGTTGCAACAGATATTTGTATATTTAACTGTAATTTAAACATATCTGTTCGATCGCTATTATTATGAAAAATATCCACTCTGCAACTGTTGAGAGTATAGTCGAGGTTAGTATCGAAAGGAGTAAATTCGGAAGATTGGAAATCGGTAACTCCGTGACATCGACGTGTTAATTACTCACTTATTACGGTGTACTTGATAACGGTAGAATATTATTATTGTTTTTCGTATGATAAACTACGATCTCGCTAACGCTAACGCATAATACTTCATTGTGCTATTATTTATTAAGCTAAATCAATTTGTAACTGATATTTAAATCGAATCGTTTGAAATATGAATATAATGTAAAATTATTTTTCTCACCATTTCATTCATGATACAGATTGAAAAATGTGTTTAGATAAGATATTATTGGCCCAATGATACCTCGAAGAGAATCTCGAGAGTAACACGAAGCACACATTTCCTTTGATAAAGCTTCAAGCTTTCACACACTCTACAAGTGTTCGCAAGGTACCTACTACGTAAAAGTAACTGTACCACTTATTTTAAGATATTTTTGTATATGTATATGTTGAATAAACGTGCCGCGGCTTGCCGTGACTTGCCGTGACTTGCCGTGACTTGCCGTGACTTGCCGTGACTTGCCGTGACTTGCCGTGACTTGCCGTGACTTGTGGCGACTTCGATTAATCGCTATCTCTCTATATCGTAAATACAAGATAGATTCCTAACAAGATATAGTTTTCGTGCGTTAAAAATCCATTACAATATGTAGCAATAAAAAGTTACAACACGATATAATGTAGAATAAGTTCACCTTTCGGAGAATATAGATATACATACAATCGTTGAAATAAATACATACGAGAGAAGTACCGAACCGCCTATGATTAAAGATAATTTTGCAATTTCAGCCTTTCAGTTTTGAAGGAATGGAAGAAGTAAATTAATTAAACATACGCTCTTAGGTTAAAAGGTATCGTAATAGTAAATAACGTTCAACGTACAATACTTGATAAACCAATAATTATTGTCACCTAAATATCATCGCGATTGTAATTGAAAGTTCCAGATCAGGTATTAAGTATTAGATCATTTTATAGAAACGATGAATTATTGTAAATTTCTCTTTATAAAGTATCTGAATCTTTTCTCCGAATTTCAATGTTTATTATTAAAAATTTCAAATATTTCAGGTAACAAGCAAACAGATAAATGCTTTAAAAGTTTAATATAGTAAATAAATAAAAAATTAATTAACTTAATTTTATGTATCCAGTGTGATACGTAAAAAACTTTTACTTGCTAAAATTTTGTTGAGGGTAGAAACTATTTACACGTGTACGTGTACGTGTACGTGTACGTGTACGTGTACGAGTTTGATATAACACTAATATATGTATGTACATAAATTAAAATAAACCCAAGTATAGCTGCCAAAGAGTTAATAAACTTAAACTTGTGAACCGTTGGTTTCTCAATTAGATTTCTCAATACTTTTGAAGAAAACTTTTATACACTTTCTTTAAATTTAGATGCCAATAATTACTGATTGCTGTTCTCTGAACATGTATAGAGTGCTTCATAAATGTTTCAGAGAATTCCAGAAGTAAGATATGTAGACATAATAAAGGAATTCTTACAAACATTTTATTTTACCTCGCTCAGAAATTGTAATCGCATTTACATTACAAATTTTCTTTATCGTATCAGTATTCGACAACTAAAAACATACTGTAGAAATACAAAATATGAAATAACAGATTGAACAATTTTTAATTAATTTAATCATTTTGAAAGCTAATTGTAAGTATAATAAATTATGCTTGTGCAGATAATTCTTTATTTTCTATTTAAATATATCTTTTCCTTAACCCTTAAATGCATAAATATTTCATATGCAACAAGATATTTGAAATTTGCCAACTTACGTCTCGTTCACTTCTTTAGTCCGTATCGTATTGGGTGAAAGACGAATACATATATCAGAACTAATAAAGAACAGGTAAAGCTGCATTACGCATAAGTTATGTTAGAAGAAATTATCTTATTTAATATTCGCCTTTCGCTGATACCATATCTCTTAACAATTTTTGTCAATTTCAGTACATTAAGTGGTATATATGTATGTATGTATGTATGTATGTATGTATGTAGGTATGTAGGTATGTAAGTTGCCAAATAGAGACGTTATGCATCTAAAAGTCGACTGTACTACTCCTAAAATGAATGATAATTTATGAAACATTCTATACACTGTACAAGTACATACATAATAAAGTATAGAAGAATTTCGTAGCTTACGTATCGAGTAGCTTATTATAAAAAATTATTTGTGGAACATGTAATCAACGTTATCGATCGTCATGAAATTCTTACTAAAAAGCAATCGGTTCTCTTCAACACCGAAAAGCTACACGGAATACGAAACACATCGCAAAAGGCACTTTCACTCAACATTCAATTGAACCAAATTGATTTTCTTCTTTTTTTCTATCTTTTTGAGCTCTCCTTGTGCAAACCAATCCTCAACGTTATCCTTTTCCTTTCTTAGCTTCGCACGAGCACACAAAAAGTTCGAATTACGAGAATTATAAAAACTGTGGATGTCACTTTAACGCTTCTCTCTCCCGTTTCTTCTCGTTTCTTCTCGTTAGTAAGTACACGGTGCTCCAATTTAAAAAAGGTAGAGATGTATAATAATATATATATGTATATGTATATGTATATATATATATATATATATATTTACAGAGTAAGATTCTTCGAAAGAATGTTATTCATCGTTTTTTTTTTCTCGGTATGAGGTTAATTAATTAATTAATTAATTTTTTCATTGGATCACAGAATGGTAGCGCCCGAGCGTGGCAATTTCTTCTTGAAGACACTCGAAAACGACCGAGTAACGATCTCAGTTTTGCCTTTTATAACGAGTTTGCGAAATTTTCACGCGTGAAAAACAAATTAGCTGATCGATTGTTTTATTCATCGTGCTCCGTTTACGCGAAATTAACCCATTAGTACCCATTCTGCAAGAAATTTGTCACGTTACCTTCTTTTCATTATCTATTTCATTTAAGTAAACATCACTTATGATAATAGGTAATACTTGTACATATAATACAATATAAGTAAAAATTTATTTATTTTGCTACATACAGTGAGTAAAAAAAGTCTAGAAACATGAAAAATTCATCTAACAAGCATTGTTAAATACCAAATGAACTGTTTTAAATTACAAGTGAAATTATCGTGTACAAAGGTTATACCACGTATTACATACGATTTGTTTGAAATAATAATAATAATAATAATGTACAAACAATAAATCAGTCTGACGTTGGAAATTATTTCATTTACCTATATGTATAGCTTTCACGCACAATAAATTAACTTGTAATTTAAGACAGGTCCACGATGAAGATTGTATTTTATATTTAATATTTCATTAAGTATAAATAAAGCATCGTTTATCATTTATCATTTATCATTTATCATTTATCATTTATCATTTATCATTTATCATTTATTATTTTTTAAACAACCTTCGCATTCTTTTTACCCATTGTATTTACAGCTACTTTTTGTTCATAACATTAGATAAAGTACTGTCTATCTCGGAAATAATAATATGTATTTTCGACTCGTGGGTATTAACAGATTAATAAGAATAAATAATAAAACGTGAACGTGAATCGGGTCGTTTTCGATGATCTCGCCGTCTAAAGCTAACATATGTAGTTAAATACCCAAAGTATTATAAAATGGAATATAGCGTTAGTAAAATTACTGACTATCTTAACAATACCGCGCACTATCAGTCACTGGACACTGGATATTCCAAACGAACGATCCGGAACACCGGAGAAACATGGCGCTGCTTCAAGTTCGATTAATAATCTTACCATAAATGCAACATGTATGAGTTCGAATGTTAAATGCACTTGTGAGAAAGCAGCATATATTGTATGTAACATGTATGCAGCGTAAATATAATCAACTTTCAAATGACCAAAACGCAAGGATACTTGAATTGTGTGCTTGAATCTTGATGCAATTTTTCATTTTAATAATTAATTATTAAAGCAAAACCGTAAATATACACAAAGTTGAAAATAATTTAATGATGTTTTAACAACATTCCAAGCTTTAAATTCCGCTACTCATAAAGTGCGTGAGTGTTGATGGGGAGGGGGGTCTTGTCCTCGAACTGGAAAACGCAGCTGCCTTTACGGTGTCCCTTCTAACGCCACTTCCGGTGGTCTAGGAACATTGAAATTTCGTGTGAACCTTCGGATCACATGTCGCTATCGTCTCTACCACGGTCGTTACTATACAAAAATTATAAAGCTCGATTCCAAACTGATTAAAAACCGAAATCTGCTTTTTTGGGGTGAATTTATCTATTAAAATGTTTCTGGACGCTTCAAATTGATAGGGATTCCCATGTCCGTGGTAGCGGCGATAGCGACATGTAATTCGAAGGTTCACACGAAATTTCAATGTTCCTAGACCACCGGAAGTGGCGACAGAAGGGACACCGTAAAGGCAGTTGCGTTTTAAAGTTCGAGGATAAGGCCCCCCTCCCCATCAACACCCACGCTCTTTATGAGTAGCGGAATTTAAAGCTTGGAATGTTGTTAAAACATCATTAAATTATTTTCAATTTTGAGTATTGAGCGGTTTTTTTGTAATAATTAATTTACCAAACCCTTGTATTTAGACTGGTCTGCCACCTTAAATCCATTATCTTTCTCATCTTCGTCATTAAGCACCATTATCACCTACATACACCAATGTATCGTAATGAGTTAATTATTAGATAACGAAACAAATATTTTATCTTCATCACTTGTGTGATTTGCAAGCGTAGATTAACGTATTTAACGTATTTAACGTATTTAACGTATTTAACGTATTTCACGTTTAGATTAAAAAAGGTATATATGTACCTGCGAGAGAACTAAATGTTTTAATCGATAAATCTCACGTTGAAAATTTCCTCTATTGTTCTTTTTATCATCATAAGTACACATACATACATATATTGTATAATTATGGAACACGCTAACGCAACAATGGTCAGATCGGGTCAGTCTTTGAAAGTAACGATGTAAAGTATCCCTTTAACAGTTAACAGATTGACTGCCATGCTGCATTAGGAAGTGTTTTTATTTTTAATCAATTTTATCTGTTATTTTCTCAATATTTCGTTATTTCTATTATTCAGAATTGAAGAAATTTCATACAAGTATTTGTAAAGCTGATAAAAACACGATCGTACAGTATCAACATAGTGTCCATCAAAAATATTATTTGACGTTTTCTCGTCAATGCACACAGTGCATACTTACTAGAGTAATTATCTAGAAAAGAAAACTTTTCATTGATCGCGATCATTTTGCAACTTTTTCCACTTATACAAAATAATAGAAGGAATCGATTGATGCGAAAAAATCATGGAGTAGCATTGAAAAATTGAGAGCAATTACACAACTTTGCACAACTGTATCGATTCACTTCCATGAAAAGTCGCATTACATAGAGTTCGATAGAGTTTAATTACTGATTCTACACCCCCTATTATATATGTATATTTCCATTTTTCTTTTCAACTAATATACAAACCTTCGTCTAAATGCTGTGTTGTTATAGCTGTCACTAAAGATAACTGACACAAATATATGTATGTACTATGTAAAGAAAAATGACTTAGGAATATTGTACGATCGTATTTCAATCGATTTAGAAGCAACCGCTACAAAGTGTTGTTCAATACTTCTTGCGAATATCAAAAAACCACAGTTATACCGTATTGGTGTTGGTATATGTATAATTTTTGTTCAAAGTTGGCTTTTGTGTATTCAATTGATCTCAGCTGACTAATACCTCTTCTATACCTTGGATGTAGCGCTTCAAAACTGTACAGCTTTTCAATTTTCTCCCCATTTAAACAAATATTTACGATATGATATGAAATTCAAATTGATTCTCACAATTATAACTTTCGCCTTGCATCAAGTAAAAAATTGCTCGAGATTCACAGCACTCTACGATTAAATGTTCTCCTTCGATAAATATCTTTCTAAAACTTTCTACAATTCACCCATTCCTTGTCATTTAGAAGAATTTCTGACAATGAGATCAAATTGAAAAAGTAAAGTTACACACTTCAAATGGAATGTTCCTGTGCATAGAATAGAGTAGAATAGAATTTTCATTTGCAACGGGTATTCTTAGAAAAGAAATGAAATTCTGATTAGAATGATGAGTCTTGCGAGCAACAAAACACAAACCATATAAATAATAATAATTACAGCCTCGTAATATTTTTGGTAAAGAAAAAATAGGAACGGTTAATCTGGCAAAGTCTAACTCAACTGGATAGATTACATATGTATGTAAGTTTGCCATACTTCTCTTTAAAAAGTTCAAACTTGTAAACAATTGATATACCCGTAATCGGAGAGCAGTCGACCAGTGTAGCAAGACCAATCGTATTAAAAGTTGACAGAAATTATTTGAATAGGTTGTTGGACAGATAATAGCGATTTTCGTAATTATTTGCTTTATGAAATGCCGCTCGTTGATTTGATGAACATGTATGTAGTCGAAGACATGACCCTGAATTTAAGTTTCCTGTAATTTAACCGGCTAGGGTTTAACCGGCGGCCTCTTATTGTACATTTTTAGATATTGAAGGTTCAAATTTCATTCAAATTGAGATGTACTTTTCATTCCAAAGTTTTTACATCCTCGAATAGTAAGTCCTTCTGTACCAACGTCAATACCTATTGTACATACATATGTATGTCTACTGTCCTTCAACCTTCCTTTATTCGTAACTTTTTAATAAATAACAACAACCGGCTTTAAAACCTTTTCAGCGTTCAACCCAAAGTCATATTCTTCGCAATATAGGTATGTGCACGCATCAAATATCAAACTGTTATTTACGAGCGAAAATTCCCTTAAAGTTAATAATTACATAACTTTTTATTATTTTGATACTTAAGTAAAAAGCTACCTTAAAAAATGGTTAAAACTTAAAATTTCATTCTGTAATTTCACTGATATTGATCATTATCGTCATGTATATGTATGTAGATCGAAAACTTACAATTAGATAGTTTTGGGTTTCAAGTTTCTGCCAGCTTTTATTATATTTGTCCCCTGTGTGCGACTGCTTGATTGCCATCGTTTATCTCCAACTAATTAATACATTAATCGAATGGATCAATTAAGTAACATACTACACTTTCCAAAAAGAAACGAGATTTAATTAATCATTTTCTTGTTAAATAAATTCTCATGCAACAAACATTTACGTATTTACGTACTTACGTATTTACGTATTTACGTATTTACGTATTTACGTATTTACGTATTTACGTATTTACGTATGAAAATGAAAAGAATTATGATTGACCAATTAAATAAAAAGATCGAAAAAGAGGAATTGAAGGATGTATAGAAGAAAAGAGGTGGAATTTCGTTAAAACTAATTTCGATAAGTGTAAAAAGTTGTTATCTCAAGATCTCGTTTCTTTTTCGATAAACCTGACGCATTTTCTTGAACCATAGCCAAATGATTTTGTATGTGTAATGACTGATATCAAACTCGTAAGATCGAGACCCCAATTTTCTTAAACGTTAAAGAACATTTCGTTTGATAAATTGTGGTTTTAAAGACGCATAGTCCCGACCTTGAGTTCGTGTCTTACTTACAATTTACGTAAATATGTATTCGGTATAATGAGTATGCTGGCGTTGGACATATTTTTCTTTAGTTCTCCTTAAACATCTACTAAAGTCATGTTTAGATATACATACATACGAGTGATTAGCGAATAGCGAATCAATCGGTAATACCCCGCGATTGTGGAAATCATCAGCTACGCGGTACTTGCGTTCTCTCTTTGGCACCGCCTTTCTCTCCAAATCTTCCGTAAGATTTTTCTACCTCATTCTTCGAATTAATTATATGCTTGGTCCTTTGTTGTGAATGTTTATTCTTTTGTTCTCTTTTAGCTGACAATCAGTTCTTTGATCGACCTTTTAACAATGACCAAAGTACCTAACAACTATTTACCTCGTCGCATATCTTCTTCATCCCGTTCTTACAACACGAACGACATAAATCTTACCATTCTTTACGTACACCATATTCACGCCTAACTCGACAAGTTATATCGATATATGGGAACAGTTTGGAAAATTTCGTACCTCGAAGGATTTCTTACACCTACGTACTTTCAAGTGATTAGAGAACGTTCGTTAATCCTTTTACGATTTTTCTTCAAGAAATCATCAGCCTAGCGAAATCTTCAATGGACGAGAAGTTTCATCGATTCCTGGATTCGATTAGGATGCGATTTTCCAATCATTTTTTCCCCTCTTCCCTTCGTTGTCTCGCATTCGACGAATCAGCGAGCAAATTCAAAGTGATTCGCCAAATAGCAATTAAAAAAGTCTCTTCAAGGATACTTCTTGCCTCCTATTAACAATATAGGTATGTACGAGTATCGTTGCGTGCGCTGTTCAATTCGAATCGCATTTCTGTATCGTAATTTGTAAAAGTGCTTTGAAATCAAGAATATTATGTTTGCGGCTTACGAGGGACGATCTCCAACATGATAATTCAATAAATTATGAAACTTTGGGGGTATGTGGAACGTGCATATTGTTTTTGAAATTAACTCCTAAAAATTCAACTCTGTTTTGATTTTATTTTTCAATTTACAATCCATCAGAGATAAGAAAAGAATTTTCAGACAAAAATTACTTATTATAGTGAAATATTCAGTGGTAAAAAGTTTGATGAATCGCTTGAATAATTGGCAAGAACTTGTAAACAAAGGTATTACTATAATATTTTTTTAACTTACAATTAGTGTTTTATGTAAAATCGTAATTGGTGGTTTAATTAATTATGAAATTGCGTAGTTCGTTCTTTTTCGTTTAAGTAACTGACCTGAATTACCTGAATTACCTGAATTACCTGAATTCATTTACCATTCGATAGGCCTAATTGAAAAACAATAATTCTTGTCTGAAATTTTCTTCTACTTCTTATACAATAGATTGTAAATTACAAAACAGTTGAATTTGCAGGGGTTCGTTTCAATTTGTTGTAGTAAATTCAGACAATAAAAATAATTGCATAAGAGAATCAACTACACAGGCTTTACATATCCCGAAGTTTGGAAAATTTGTTAATTTTCGGGTCAGGAACCATCCCCTGCCTGTCACTCATCAAATTGAAATTATCGAGATATTGGAATGGTATTGAAAATAACGATCTCACTACTACAATTCATTGACAGAATTGATTTCTTATTAGACATTACTGTTCTCAATTTTCAACTGCTTTTTTTTTTTTTTTTTTCCCCAACTCAAGTATGCCTCGGATGTAAAGAAGTACAGTGTCGAGCTTGTTTTCCTCCCTCCTCGGGGAAAATAACGCCGTAGGGAAAGGAAGTCTTGCCATTCATCTTCTTTTCAAAAGCAAACATGATAATTATCCTACGTCATCGCCGATTTTACCTCGTTACTAAATTATCCAACCAGTTTTGAAGTATTTAGTAAAACAAATACTAATGAATTTTAACACGTTAACTAGCGACCGACGCTTCAAATTTTTTGTACACTGAGCAATTAGTGCAAAAGAAACAATTATATTATTAACATTAAGCTAGGAATGCAAAATAACAAATTGAAAGATTAAATTTAATAATTAGTCGTTCGAACCCGTATTAAGTGGAGGTTTAATATGATTTACAGCACACCAGCATTTGTCCAATCTGGCAATCAACGCGTTAATTTAATCGAAATACAATAGATTTAACAATAGATTTAATGCGTAGTAATTCCCGAATACGGAGACTTCCTCTACAGCTATGTACATATGTACATCTACGTTAATTTGCTTAAGGTAGGTTAGCATGCTCGACAGTTGTTTACGTTCAATATTCTACCTTTTGAACTTCCTCTCAGGAAATTGCTTCGGATTTTGATAAACTGTACCGAGTGGGAAGAAAAATATCTGCTGAATAAGTCGGGATAATTTCTCCGATACCGAAAACCTTGAAAAAAAAATAGAACATACCCGAATTGAAATTAACATATGTAGAAACCGGTATTTTAATACTTCACACATCCGGATAATGTATGTATTTAGCTAATTTCAAGGAATTATATTTGAAAAATGAAATATCATAAGAATTTGTTGGAAATGAAATAATAAATTTCAACAATTTTGATTTTGATGAAAGTTGAAAAAATGTCAATTATACCTTAACCCTGTTACGAATGTAACGTATGGGGAACTTTTAGTTAATTAGGTAATCACTTCACAGTCGATTGATTCTAATGAAGATCGTGTAAAAAATGTATCTTAAAATTTAGTTATTGGAATTCGTAATAATTGGATGGATCGACCATCGCAGATTTTTTCATATTCTTTTCCGTAGTTAATGCGCTATTAATCATCTGGCGCTATTAATAAGAGAGAGTACATCAATATGATCTAATTAAAATGTACAAAATAACAAGATCAGCGTTGAAACAGTGAATTGCAATATTTATAAAAGATCAAGTATAAAATCAGAACGCAATTCAAACTTGAACAATTATTATAACTGATTCAAACTATAATACTACACAGTGTGTCCCACCTAATCAGACCAACTCAATGTTCTTTCTAGTGGACAACTAGTGGACAAATTAACATTAGTTTGCAAAGTTATTCATTCACCAGTTGCCTGAAAAGTTCAATTACCTGAGACACCCTGTATATTTAATAAATAACGTTATTTTTTTCTGTCTAACAGCGCGATGTACATTGCAGTCCAGTACACTAGACTTTGCTAGGGAAAATGACGATGTAGAAGAAAAAAGTTTCACTATTCATTTTATACTCGAAAGTTACAGAGCATTTACCCATTTTACTTCCTTACTAAATTAAATCATTAAGATTATTAGGTTAAACCTAATCCCCATAACTGAAGTATAGAGCATGGCAACTTTCTATAATAGTATAATATTATATGTAGTGAATCTCGAGAAGATAGCTCCGGATTCTCTATTTGTTCGGTTTCTTCGGCCAGCGATAACAGTGATGCGACCACCATCTGATTCAGTGTCAGTGTCATTTTCCTTAGGAAAGCCTACCATACCCGATAGCTTGTGTACATTCAGACATTATCGTGACATGTAGTAATCCAAATAAAGACGGGGTACCCGCATCCTAAACTATTTTATTTGGGTTACTACGTACAAAGATAACGTCCTGATACCGTCACTGTTCAATCTTCAAAAAAATCACTGGAATATTTGCGACAAAAACACGTGAACAAAATCTTGGTCCCACGATTTGTAAGCTCTGTAATTCTTTGACACTTTGACTGCCACGTTATCTATATGTATATGTATAAATGGTATTTGAATTTGCATAGGAATGGATCACCAATATCGTTGGATATTCTTATAACATTAGTTGGAAATAAAAATAGCAATTTCAGACTGGCAGTCAATGTGTTAACTGCTTCATTATTGTGTTGCAAATCATTTTATGTCAGAAATTGATAACGAAAACTAAATCGTAGTGAGATCATTTATACTAAATCAATTTAGCTACCTATCACAATAAATAAATCGGTGAAATCTCGATAACTTCTAACAAATAATCATCCGTAATAGATCGTCTTAGTTTATCGAAGTATTAGTATTCAAAATTTCGATGTTTTGTTCAATTGTTTAACCCACCCTTTTCGGTTTCTCATTTTCTTTCCAACGATTTTTCAGTAAAATTCCACCTCGTTCGATCGATTTGCCTACCCGTTGAAAAAAAAGAAAAAAGGAAAAAAGAGAAAAAAGAGAAAAAAGAGAAAAAATAATGTAAAAACAATGGAAAATACGATGTTCCGAGTTACAAAAAAAGAAAAGAAAAAGAAAAAGAAAAAGAAAAAGTTATCCGCGTAAAAATTGTTCTCCTCGAATTTGCTCCCGACACGAGATTGTACACGCTTGTTTGAAACTTTTCACAGATCTAGCGATCTAGATCCTCGATACGTATAATGGTCGATGAAGCTGTTGCGGGTTCCCATTCTGCTTCGAATGCCGAGGGTTCTGCAATAATTCCCTGGTCTCGCTCGGCGAGCCAGGACTCAGGCTGTTGGTCGTTGACGTTTCTACGCGATCACTGATTATCTCTTCCTCGGTGATCTGTTCAAGGTACAGAGTCGATTGTGCCGTCGGGTGATCCTCGTTTATCGTGGGAGGTGGCGAGTAAGCAGGCGGAGGACTTCTGGGCGGAGATTCGGAGCCTTTCTCGTTCTGCGTTTCGATGGATTCGTTGGACATTACTTGTTGCATTTGTCTCGCCCTTCTGGCGTGCTTCGTGGTCAATCCTCCCGTCTCGACATCTCTCTCTAGCCTGTGTCCCGATCTCGACCTGGTCAACTGGCGCTGCACGTACTCCTCGAGGTCGTTTTCCTCTTTCTTCGCGATCACTCTGTTCAGAACGATAAGGAATACCCCGACGACGATGGCGAACAAGCCTATGGCTACCAGCTCGTTCCACCAGCCGCCGGATGCTTTGGTGCCCCACTGGGCTAGGTCTCCGGGCAACAAGCCGCTCATCAGAAGAAAAGCACCCAAGACCAGAAAGACCACCCCTATGTGAAGCATCCCGATAGACGTGACCACCTTCGTGTCCAGCATGCCTTGGCCAGCGGAACGATTCGGATGTCCGGACTTGTGATGCTTAGGAGGATGATCCAAGGAACCGGTCGAAGCCCTGGGCGATGTCAGACCACTTTCGCCCGACTGCGCGCTATAACGCCGTTCGCGGGCACGACGCTGCTCGTCTCGCCGCTTTCTCTGACGCTTGATGGCCAGCGCCGAATGCAATCCAACCGCGTGCATCCTGCAACACCGGAAAGACAACCCTTGCTCAGTCAATCCTCTACAAATCCCCTTCTCTTTCTCCTCCTCATCACCCACCACCGCTCTTTTTATTAAACGAGCAACACCTTGAAACGAGCATCGTGTCACTATTATTCAAATGTCTATGCGAAAGGACTAAAAATTGATAACTAGTTAATTTGTACAATCTGTATGTATTCTATTACATGTATACAACAAAAAACTGGTTCAACTGGTTCAACTGGTCTACGATGTTTTAGTTTTTTCCAAATTTAGCGTTTCTGAACGATGCTCGTCGTAATGGCAATCTATTGCAGCTGGATATCGTTTGATCAGTCTTTGGAAAAAATTTGTCATTCTAAAAGCTGTACAGGGTTCGCTGACAGGGTTCACAGGATGCACTGCGATAGAATTGCGCATTTCACTAAAATTCACTACTTCACTACTCCACTAATGAATTACCAAAAGTTTCCGTCGCTGCTCTCGGACCTGTAAAAATTTCTTCTTGCTCGCTGCGTTTCGTCGTCCTTAATAACATGAAAGAAAGGAGATCGGATGAGCGTCTTTTTTAATTAATTTCAAATTGTCGTTTCAGCAGTTTCTTGAAATAAAAGAAAAGCGATGAAATTCGGTCGCTTAACAACGAGACTGCATACACGCTGAGAAGTCTTGCGGAGCAAAAACCGTTCAGACAGAATCTCTAATATGCTAAAGTTTAATTATTCTCTTACACCCTATTTCTTTTCTACTGTGCCTTGTGCACACGACCAAAGTGCATGTTCCTTGCGAGCTTATATACAGGGTGTGTCTCGCTGTATATAAATTTGGCCAACTTAACCGTTAAACGACAAAGCTGATTCAATCATGACCCAGATGTACGAAACGTATTCAACGATATTTTAATTAAAATTTCACATTAAGACTTTTTAACAAAACGATTGCATACACCGGAGAAACCGGAGAATAATACTTGAAAAAATGTTGTTGTAAAATTTCGAAAATGGAAATACTGTAAGACATAAAATATTAGCAGTCCGACATCCATCGCGGTTTGTTTTTGTAATCAGTGGACGAACGACATTAATTAATCACACAAGCAAAGTTTTCAAAAAATCAATTGTCATCGCTTTAAAGAATGTTCGGCATCGTGCCATATATGTATGATAAGAAAGATGTTAATTCGTGCACTACTTGCGAAAGAAATTGAGTTAGTATCGAAATAGTATTGCTCGCTTATTATTCGCAGGATCGAGTCCGTGCTGTGAATGTCACTCGGAGAGGTAAGCGTTCTAGGAACTGCTTCGAGTTTCTCGCCCTGCGAGAATAGCGAGTCAATTATAAATCGAAACAAGACTAATTGAGAATGAACGGGACACAATTAGAGCAAGAAAAGCAGAGTAATAAGTTTCAAGAATTAATGGGGGTAGCTCTGTAAATAATAACTGGGATAAAACTCCGAGCAATAAGCGCGAAATACTGCAGTTCATAGATCGAGTTTAAACCACGGTAAACAACAATTTTAAATAAAAAAAGATGAGGTACATAACAATGTCTATTTGTTTGTAAACTCTAAGAAATAACAATTTTATTTCTTTTCAAACAGATCAATCTTCTTGCATATTCTAAATGAAAAATATTATAGTACAGTATTAAAATATATCGATTTTTACTGATAAATTAATGTTAATTTGTTAGTGTCGACACATGTCAAGGTAGTTGCACAAAGGGGCTTTGACCCGATTTTGAGAATTTTCCAAATTTTTTCAGGTGCCAACGTTGGTAGCTAGAACTGCGGCGAATTTTCAAAGCCGCGAGACGCATTATTCTTCTTTTGGCGGTAACCGAAACGCTCGCGCCCCGTGGCCGACGTGGCCGACGTGGCCGACGTCATGACGCTGCGTGACTCGTGCAGAGCGACAAAAGAATCTCGAAGGATCTGGCCACAGAGTGGGGAAGGTGTTGTATCTTCCGGTAAGAGGATTACGAGTACCACTTTGTTAAGAACGTTTGTCTCTAACAAATTCTTATTCTTTTAACGCTAAAACTACCAAGGGGTAAAAATGGCTTGTTATACTGCAAGATCTATCGAGACCCTAACCCTAGCCCCCCCCCTCTTTCGCCTTTGCGAAAATATGAGCTGATTCTTATTAACATAAAGAATCATTCTATTCTATAATTTATTGCTTATTTTGTTTTCTATTTTATTTGCGGTTTGAAAGAAAGTATGCATTAAACGCCGGTAGTTCCAGCGTTAACATTTAACATATCAGAGCGACTCGGTGTGCATGTACAAATTGGAGATTTCGATTTAATTTAAAGAATTTTCAGAAAAATAATTTCAAGCACACACAGTACGTGGCAAAAGAATTATTTTCTTTTTTTTCACGTTGTGGCCGTTAGAACTAAATCTTTCGAACACACGTAATTCAAGGTGACGGTTGCACTGACTTCTGAAAAAAGATTCAAGTGATTTGATGCAATCCCAATAAAGTTGTTCGGTTTGAAAAAGTGAAGGAATACCTTCCGGTTATTACTTATATTTCAGAAAATGAATGTTGTTCCTTGGTACATTTGTCCTGTTTGTAACGAGTTAACCCTTGTAGCCGAGAATTTTTCCCGTTGTAATTGTGTACGCAACGGTAATGATATTCGACAGCCGTGAACAAACGAGGATCTTGGAAATTCCCTAAGATTGGCAAACCTCGTATACGGTTTGTAACCAGCTTGTAGTACCCAACTTCTCCTCCCATGAAACTGGCTATAGAGAAGAGGAGCCGAGGTCGAGCAGCATATTTTCAGCTTCTCATCAGCGGAACTATTCCAACTCTAGAACCCATTTCAATTCTCAAACGGATAGAATCGTTAGAACCTTGCACATTCTGCACTTTGTGCTACAATATAATAGTAGATTTTTGCGTGAATTAATAGTCTGAGTAGTCACGCGCGATAGTGTTAGACATAATCACTGGACAATTCCCAGCATATTATAGTGCGAATTAAATAGTACATCATATCATAGTGTTTTATTTTTCTCTGACGAGGGTAGTCGTTCAATTTGGTAAACACCGTCGACCTACACGCTATTAATAGTAATATTTCAACCAATAACATAATAAAATATAAAGTTTCAGAATGTAATAACACTTTATATACAGTTTCTTGAGGTTATGTAGAAAAAAAGTTTATATTTACAAACTAAAGTATAGTAAAAAGGAGTTCTGGAGCCAAACATTCATCTTCACACATAACTTCAAATCTTACGAGGACTTGAATTTGTAAGCTGTTTGGATTTTTAAAGTAGCTCGCGTTCTTTTTCTTTTTCTTTTTCTTTCTTTTTTCAAACAATTTATCAACTTCAAGTAGCTCGAGGTTCGAGTACTTGAATGAATCGAATACAAGCACCCCTAGCACTAATGTAGAGGTACTTGTATCGTTTTTATCGATTCCAATTTAAACAATTTACGGACATTGGCCTACACAACTCCATATAGGCCAGCTCTAGCGACTCTTTAAATCTATGTATATCCCTTTCACTACATTTAGTATAGTCTTTATGCTACAGGTATTTTACTCACGTTTAAATTGCTACTTTTATTTTCCAATATTCCAAGTTCCTTTCTTGCTTTTTCTTCTATAGAAAATTTATTAGTGTTTACAAAGACACTGTTCCGTCCGAAACGGGACATGGTTGTAAAAGGCCTCTCGAAGGTAGTTTATAACATGATCCGGACAAACAGTTTATTTTCGCGTCTGGTTTTCGTCAACATTTCTTAGAGTTTCGTTTATACAAAAAGCAATTTGGCCTTCGCGATAGCAATTTCTTTTAGCCACTTAGAATTTTTTCAGACAATAGCCTTTAGAATTTCGTTTCGTTCGTTCTAACAGCCGACCATGTGATAAACTCGGAATTTCCAAAGGGTCGACCAAAACATGTGCGTAACGGTTCTTGAAGTCAAGAGTTGACCTGGAGGAAACTTCCGCTGCATCGCTGGGTCTTCGAGAACCCCTCCAACACACACACACACACACACACACACACACACACACACAGATAGCATAGTGGCCATCCCCGTTTGGAAAGGGGGCTGGCCAAATTTCCCTTTCTAACCAAAAAATGCGCTGATTGGAAATTTAGCACTACCAATCAGCGTAGGTTGCGTGCAGTCCGAGGTGTCGTTAAGGGACACTCGAACTGGGACAGATAGACATCCTTAGATTCTCGAGCATTAAACACATTAGACTTTCTTAGATTCTAGAAAACATTAAACAATCACAGTCGGCGATTTTTGAACCTTATATAAACCAGCGATAAAGTCCAATAAACAACAAATTTACAGTCGACTAATCACACATCTTGATAGGACCTTTTGTCTACCGAATAAGTCCTCCGCGTCGTTTATCACCGCGAAAAATAACCGTCGGTGCTGCGACGCATAAACAGATACTCTAATTCCTTATGCTATAACATTTTATTTAAACCGCTTTTCTGACTTAATCACAAATCATTCATCTACATTTATCTTACAACTATTTACTTATTGCCTTATTACGTATAGGTGAGTAGTAAATAGCAAATCGAGTCTAAGCTCCGGAGCTTGGCGACCGGTTTGGTGGATGGTGCCAAAAAGCAACAAGCCTATGCCTCAAACTTACGTAGCCGAATCCCGTACTCTTCGTTACACGATAATACAATGTATTCGTAACACCACTGAAAGTACTTACAACGTTTTCCCACTACTTTAACATTCTAGTTTTAACGATAAGTACAGTAGTTTCCATATCTGCCCTAATACTAATTGTAACATTCCACCATGTTCATTCAGTACTATTACGAGTTTATTTACTTTAATAACCACAATTATTTAAAGAACCACCTTCTAACCATTGCTATTCACGTCAGTCAACTAACTGAAAGTAAGTTCACCTTAACACGTTGACGGTGGTCACCGATGACCGGCGCCTTAAATTTTAAATAATTGAAAAATTAATAAAAGAAAAGATATTTAGATTATTACTAATATTAGGCTAATAGTGTAAAGTAGTAATTTAAATGGTTACATTTGAAAATGGATCGATAGAAATCATAATAATTGGAATTTAAGCATGTCTTGCCACACACATCTGTTCTGTTTTTACTGTTCCAGTCAACATGTTAATAAACGTACATACGTATATGCGTACATTATCGGCCACCGTAGATTTCCCCGGGAAACATGATGATGTAAGAAGAGAATCTTTGAAAAAGTTACTAGGTATTTATGCTTATTATGTACGATAATTAGCCTAAGCCAACATTGATTTTACTTTGTTACCAAGTTAACCAATTCACCCTCGAGTAATTACCGAGCTGAATATTTGTCAGATTTAACCCAATTCGAAGCTATGGATGATAAATTTCCAATATTATAACAAGCGGTGAGCCATTTTCCTTAAGGAAGACTATTGTGTCCGACAGCGTAGAATGCATCTCCAATAAGCACTTTCCGTTATATTCTACCGAATTCACATTCTACATATTTACGTAGCACAGCATTCATTATGTTTTTCACTATCAATTATGTACGTGCGCGATACGAATCCTAAATCGAGTGTTTGCAATTATTTCTTTGTAATTCTGCAGATCTTTCGTGTATGTTAATCTCTTCTGACTCTATTATCATACATCTAGAATCTTCTATATTCTATATTCTATATCATTCTTCTTTATCACCTTTAAGTCCTCCAAAGTTTCCTTTCTTTTAATGGCCTTCCCCTTAGAAAGGAGAGTAATACACATAGTCTGTAAGTTATAAAAATCTTTATTTTTTAGAATAATGGCAACTAACACTTTTTCTCATTTCTGTATAATTTCACATGATTTGGTTATTATAAGCAGAAACTGTTCAATCTTCTATGTTTTTACCACTTCAAAGTTACGATAAGTGTTATTTGCTTCGATAAATTGTTTAATACGATTTAAGGTTTATTAATGAATTGTAATTATACACATAAGAAGAAAATCACACTATTTGCCTTATTATATTTGACATTTATGCTTAGACACGATGGTTAACCTAATTTAACTAATTGTAAGCCACCTACGTAATATGCCATCCTTTGTATTACGAGTCGTATGACATAACTACAATAAATTGAAGAAAAAAAAGATGCTTTCAAAACGGAAAGAAATAAAACACAAAAACGTATATTATATATATGTAGGTACATACACCTGTATAGTGGCGTTCACGTCTGAAAAGTTAAGCAAAGAATTGTTTAACGAATGGTTGACAATCGTATATTTACCAAATACAGAATCTAGGGTTAGGTAGCATTTTGCTTTTAGACTGTAGGACTGGTCACTGTCCATCTACACAACAATACAATATACACATATGTATGTAGCATCTAATCAACAGGTGGAAATATCCACGATACCGAAGGAAACTACAGGAGTGATATAACAACAGCCTGATTTTGTGTCTTCTTTATGTTGTATTTTGTATTTTCTCCGCGTTATTTTTCTCAAACAGACAAGCTTATTCAACACAGAATCGTACACTGTAAGAATTCTAAAAGCTTCATTAATAACGTCATTGAGACGTTATAGCCGTTTTTATTGCCCTTTTGCTTTTAAAGTGGCTCGCACTTTAAGTGGTGATTACTATAGTGGTGATTTTTTGCCTCTTTACTCGATATGTTACTTCCCTCTCTATTTTCACGAGCTCGTAACTATTTTCTTTAACCTAAATCCCAATATCTCCTGAATGCTCACACTATCTCTAACTCAATTGTTGTTTATGGATCAGAATTGAAAATATAGTACTCTATTTTTACATGTATATTTAATAGCATGAGCCTTATACGTATTCCCTCGTGCCGTAAATACTCGGCTTCGGCCCGCTCGCGCAGTGGGGCTACGCCAGCCAAACCCCTCTTTTCTAGAAAATTGCAGCAAATTCCTGGAGTCTTGGGGCTAATCCTAATAACCAGAGAAACTATGGCAGTCGATTAATAGAGTTCCATTAGCGTGTGATAATGCATGCAATACCCGCAACGCCGACTTTCGATCTTTCGATCAATATGAAACATTCATAGCGGAAAATTGCTTCTGAAAAATTCCAAAGAGGAGTTACATACGATGATTCTGATATCATTTTCCAAGACCCTTAGGGATGTACTAAATAGCTTGAAAACAAAAAAAAACACATGCTTGTATCTCGCTTGGTTCACCTTATGCATTTACGTAAGTGAGCTAGTAAGTCGGTGATTGAGTTAGTCAGACGGGAATTTTAGAGCATATGGACATTAATTTACGGCAGGCATAACTGTGCTACTCGTCCAGCCGTTACACACACACACACACACACACACACACACCCCTCCCCACTGCTAAATATAATATTTTCCGCTTAATATTCCCTGGATGGATCAGCGTCAGGGTTACCACTTTATTATACTATAAATCCCTAAGTGTCGCCAACTCCGAGCCGGAGTTTATTCAAATCTAAAGCGTGAGATGATGCAAGTGAAAAGAAGGGAGGATCACTTAGTAGCTCAGAAATATTGCTTGCAATCAACTTTTATCGTATATATGTAAGCGATACGAAAGATAGATAATTCTTTACATACAAAATATGTATATACATACCTATATAGTGTATTTATTATATTATTACTAGTTTAAAATTACAGTAAAAAAAATGCAAACTATTAGGTTTCGCAGTTTATCAAGAAAAAATATTCACTAAAATATAACAAACATAACAAATTGCCTTCTAATAAATTGTTATTTACATTTTGTTTCAATTTCTGATATACAGAAGCATATTTTCTGCAGTTAACGGATGATGCATTATCTGCATTATATTGTACAAAACTAATTTCGTTGGATACAATCCATGTTTTTCGAACTGTGGTTTAATATTGTTGGCTATGATCTCAGAAGTTTCTCTACGTTTTCATCAAATCTATAACTCTGTATTCTATCCCTGTCATTTGGTTAAAATATCTCACTGCAATTGGGAAAAATATTGCATTGCTTTTGTTGCTAGCATCGGTACAAACAGCAAATAATTTTCAGACGTTTTCATATTTTCTCTAACAAATTCAATAGACAGGCTGGTTCGAGCTCTTTTGTAAGTTCGTTCGCCATAAAGAGTAAGCGAAACAGATACATACAACATATGTATGTATGTATGTATGTATGTATGTATGTATGTAGAACGGGACACACAGCAAGAACAAAAAAGACATACTAATTTACTCTCAATCAAGACACTGCACGCGTTTAGCATTCAGTCATAATAAACAATTAAACTCTGCGTTAATTATTATAAATATAGTTGGGATCGTTCCCTAATACTTACAGCAGAATGAAATGAATCTTATAATTTTATACTGAAAAATTGGAATTCTGCAAATACATTTCAGTTCAGCTGAAAACGAGGGAATACTCTGCAAGCACTATACCCGACGTTTGGATTTAGAGTCGAAAGTCATGTTTAAAGAAAAATTAAGCGAACAATTATATTTTGTAGAAATTTTTAGGGAATTTTAGGTCTGTGGCAATACAAAAAAAAATGTTGTTCTTTGTTCGGCACTGTATACTTTTCACATTAGTGTAATTTAAACACGGCCAACAAGTAATAAATGGAGTCGCAGCGCTTTCCAACACTCCGCTAGTTGATAATATCCCTATTATTCAATTTCTCGAGACTACCCTTCGTATGATGTAGTCCCACTTCCAATATCCCATTCACACCATCTGCCCCTACATTTTCCCATCACCTCGAGATACCTCCAACTACATTAGACGTAAGCTCTGAAATTGCTATACGGCGAAATACGACGGTTATCCCCCGCTTATTATGCACAACAAATGTACGAGATATTCGAAACAAAATGTTTTCTGATCAGTGGATAAATCGCGATTGAAAAATTTCTGGTCCAGTTAGATCTCGTCGGATCTATAATAATAAGTTTGCTGGATTTTTTTACAGCTATAAAATTTTAGTGAAAATTCTAGCTTATAATGAGAAAGGAAGGCAGGGAAGAATTGTATACACTTGCAATGCCATTCCTGCAACAATGATTGAACGCATAAAGACAAATTTTCTACTTCGCATTCGAAAATGCCTTAAAGTAAATGAAAATTATTTTGAACATTTGTTAAAATAAAGAGTCATATAAAAAGTCTATTTTACGCTAATTCAAACGGTATAAAGTATAAACGATACCTCGAGAAAAAACATTTCATTTTCAAGTTTACCATTATTGTTACTATTAATGGCACGTAGAATAAAAAAGAATTGAATATGCCCTTTATTCTGCACGACTCCCCTCTTTACTGATAACCCAGCACATGTTATTTTTAAAATTATTTGTTAATAGTCTTGTACGTTTTTGTAAATTCATACTCGAGTTGAAACATCCCTGTGAAAAAATTTGTAAAAATATGTTTAGCATGAGTCAAGTCATTAGTAATGTTCTTTTTAGATAATAGGTCAGTTATAAATTATTCTTCTTCTCTGATGTCTGCTGTAATGATTTCGCTAGTAGCTTTACAATGTTGCTGCAAACTTTTACCACAGTTGTTGATGGTGCAACAAAATCAATTTTAATGTTTTCTACTTTATACATATATCATTGGAGTAGTTAATAAATTCAATGTGTTCGTTGTTTCCCTGATTAAGTAATCAATTTTCTGATACATTATTTGATTGGTTAAAGTGTTAAAGGATGGAAAAAAAAAAACGTCGTATTTAATGCAAATTTTTGTGTTAAACAAATAGATTCCGATATTTTTAAATACAGAATAAAGTGCATCTTTAGCAAATTCAGCAACATTTAAGTAATTCTTTTTATACAGAAACTTTGTATCGAGACTTCATGATTTTAATGTGCAAATAAGATTATGTTTATTATTATACGAGCCTTTTGATTGTCCGGTATGATTAGTTTAGCACGTTTTACAAAGTGCTTGAATAATTCCAAAAAATAATCGTTGGTTATCCACTCTGACTGGTTAAAGAATCCGTAGGAACGTTTCGAAGTATGCGAGATTACAAATGAATGCGTGAAAACATAAATAACAGAGAAATATTACCTCCTACTGTATTTAAAAATATAACGTAGTGAACTAATTTATCCTATTTGTGTAACGTCTGATTCAGTCACTACTTTTTTTTGTCGCGAGGCTACAACCAGCAGAGTCGTTTGCATTCCAAATCAACGATGAAAATTCGTTGAAAAAGTTTTTGCTAACATATTTTCAAGTTATTAAAAAAATTTGTGACAGCTGTTTTACTAAATTCTCTGCTCCTAACTACGAACTAACTTTTACTTCAAATATCCTACTTGACATCTTCTATTTTTCAAGATACATATTACGAAATAAGGGAGATCGCCACATAATTGGATATTTTTCGAAATTCAACCATATCTTTTTTGTACATTGTGGAAAAATAATTAAACGAATTTTTCTAAGATTTTTATACGGTTTTTTAAATGATTTAACGATGCTAAAAATATAATGAATATAAAAATGGCTGTCGCAAGAAATAAATGAACAGTCTCAATCTACCACAACACACAAGCAAACCAATAAACCAATATTGAAAAGTTAGAGGTATAAGCCTTTAAAGTTATTCTACTTGCATACACATCATATGTTTTGCATTCATGTTTTTATTCAGAATTTTATCTACAATTATAATTCTTAATTAAAATGAAAAATATTATGTAACTATTCCAGGGGTAAGTTCGCCGTTAGTATTGTAATTACTCATTATAGGTTATAAAAATGAAGAATACTGCGAATTTTCCTGATAGAATCGATTAAACCGTAAAATGAAATTGTTTATCCATGGTGCAATAAAAAGATGAAGAGTAAGGATAAGTGGGTTGCATATCCGAACAGTGATTCGAATTGAATGAGAAGAGCGCATATCGCTTGGCTCGTTTATTAAATTCAGCGTTTGCCGTACGTGCGACCTTCTTAAGTCGTTCTATTTGCAACGCAACTGTGTGCGTTTGTTGGATGAAGAAAAGCAAAAACGATTGAAGGAAGAAAAGAAAAGATGAATTTGCTTGCTGGCTGCGGATGCTCCCCGCTGGTATCGCGATTCGCAAGGGGTGCGGGACGCAGAATCGTTTCCTTCTCGGCCGATCAATAAACCATCCTCATCCCCTTTTATGGAACGCAAACGCAAAGTCCACGACGACGTCGGATAGTGCAGTAAGTACGTCTAACGGGGTCACATACGTGCACGTGCATTGGCATGTAAGCTCGTGCCGAGTGTGAAATGCTAGGCGCCGCGACGCGACGCGACGCGACGACACTTGCTCAGACGCTCAGACGCTCAGACGCTCAGACGCTTTGTCATTCAGACGTTCGAGAACGAACAAAGAAATTAACCGCCGAGTCTCCCTACGATCACCTTTCCCTTCACGCGAAACACCAGATTCCGAGAGCATTCTAATGAATACGCTGGAAGGACATCTTTTCTTCTTTTCTTCCTTCCTTCCTTCCTTCCTTCCTTCCTTCCTTCCTTCCTTCTGTATATACGCATAAAGAGGATATAAAAGCTCTAAACCAACTGGAGGTAATTATTTACAAAAAGAGTTGACAGTTTTATCTGATATGCTATCAGCGGCATGATTTTAAGCAGCTTGTCCTTACGGTTACATATGGCTAGAAGTCGGTCTATTAGTTTCCGAGATATTTGAAAAAAGGAACTGCCATTATCGCTGTAATCGAATCGCATTCATACGCGAGTATTTATGGCATAGTCATAAACATAGACAACAGGCTCGCTCGCCGCTGGGTAATCGTTTATATGTATACGGGGTGACTTGTGAGAAACAGACCACCCAAATATTTCTGTTACAATTTAAGATAAAGAGTAGTGTTAAAAAGAAAAATATAAAAGTACTACTGTTTAAAGGGCAAACATAGTAATATAAACACATGTTATGAGTATCGCTCTCATCAAGGTTTTTTAAAGGTGATCGATAGTTTTTTAAATGGCACTATTTGTATATTTTCAACTTGTCGTGAGCAATCTATTAGATCTAGATTAGATCTTATACACCAATTTTAAACATTTAATTTAATTCAAATAAAATGATTACACATCTAACAATTGTCGGTACTTTATCAGAAAGAAGTTTTTTATCCAAGCTCGTTTAAAGGTCATAGTATCGTATATCGATGAACTTGTTCTATGATACGATGAAGTAAAAAATATATGATGTATAGTGACAACGATTAGAAGATGTGTCAAACTGTAAAATTATTCATTTTCCTTATACATGAACCTTATACAAGTATATTGCTATAAAACCGTGAGTAATGCCAAAAACCGTTAAATGAAATGCGTATATTCAAAATTTGGTAAGTATACATAGTTAGTAGTAGATATTAATTTGCGCGTGATCCATACGTCTAACTTGTTTACTCTTTTCAGCTTCTGTTGAAAGAAATGGTGGACAATGGCGCAGGGAAGGAAAGGAGACATTAGGAAATATGCGTATGTAAAAGAAAAAATATTCAGTAAACTCAATCTCCCTGAGACATTAGGCTTATATTGAAAACCGAGAACGGTACTTTTCAATTGAAACAGATTGTACAGATTTAATCGAAATTCACTAGTTTTCACGTTTCTTCTATGGTAGGCTGGGACACAAAAACGTTCTCGTCGAACTTGTGAAAAAGCTGCTGCTTGTACTACTGATTGTGAACGGCTCTCGTTGTCAGTAGATAACAGGGAGAGCGGTACAAGGGAAGGGCCGTTCAGTTGAGACGATTACGTACAATTGGGATGATGTACGTGTTACGCACACATCGCTCTTCTCATTGGTCGAAGGAAACGATAAAGTGAGAAGTGGTGAACTATCTTCCCGAGACCTTGACGAATCCACAGAGTGGGGAGTAACCTTTCCGTTTTCGAGCGACCTAAGCTTTTCTTCGAGCTCTATTACTCTACTGCAGGCAGGAGCACGAAAACCGCTCAGAGGGTGACTCTGATCTATCTTTAGGTAGTGGGGAGATATCGTAGATAGAGACAGGGGGCCTACTAATACGCGCGCGGCAAGAAAAACACGGCCATGTGACCTTGAGAAATTCAGGAGTAAGGTTAGAGATTCCGCTTGTCGATTCTGCACCCTACTTCTGCCACCCATGCCTGCTTTACAGGTTTTCTATAAAGCGTTTACAGACTTATGTTTATGTAATATTTTATCTTCTTTTTACTCATATAACAAACTGAAGTTTCATCGTCTAAAACTGAAATAGAGCGTGATAGATTCTGAGAAGACTAGCTCAAGATGTTGGTGAAACTGTGAAACGTAGATCATTAAACTCGAATACCTTCGCTATTATTGTTGGATATTGCACATGTTGCACATGTTGCACATGTTGCGCCATACCGAGAATCGTGAAGAATCACAATCGTTACTTATCCCATGGCGGCCGGCATGTAGCATGCCCCATGGTTTTTTCCTTATTGTACTACGTGTTATTATTGAAAATATGTACCTATATTATATCATATACGGTACGCGAGTGTTCTGCTTCCAGACCATCCCTGAACCAGCCAGGACTCGACAGTTATCATAGCAACTCAAGCCGTAAAAGGTTCAATATTCGTTAGTTAACTGTTTGTTGTTTCAGATTTTCATATTTAATTTGAATTATCCTTTAACGATGATTAAATTTACAATGCTAATAAAATTACAAGCTACTAAAATTACAACTTGTCAATAGCCAATAATAATTTATATTGTAGTTTTGTGAGTATGAAATAAAATACGAAAAACAGAAAATTAAAAAAAAATGAGATAACATCTGGAAATCGCAACCAACAAAAATCCATAGCGTAATTACAAATTTTCACATGAGCAGAAAAGAAAGAATCGTTGTTTCTCGTCTGAGAGCCGGCCCTAGCAAGATTACACAGGGATTTCTTATAAACAAGACAGACCCACCCCCCTTCTGTTGGGAAGCCCTACTCACAATCCATCACTTTTTGTACGATTGCCAACAATTTTTCTCCGAGCAGCTGAAATTTCAAATTAACTCGAATACTACCCTTACTTGAGAAAAGTACGCGTTAGAAATACCGAATCGAATTCCTTAAAATTTAAAGGAACCAACCTCTTCCACATAGTCTAACGTCGTTATTGAACTTGGTCGTTAATGGCCTCGATGTTGATGCGACGTAAAATCTTAAAAAAATAAAGAAAAAAAAGAAAAAAAAGAAAAAAAGGAAAACAAGATTGTAATAATAGATCCATAAAGTTTCTTAAACTGAAGTATGATGTATTGCAACGTAAAATTTTAAGGGTTTACGTTAAAAAATACGAATCTTGAAATGTTATACTTTTGATGTTTGAAACAATGACACATGCAATGAGACATTCAGGTGACGGTCGATTTCGTTGAACAAAGAAGAAAAATCATTAAAAAGTTATTGTAAATATGACTATCTCCAAGGTAAGGTCACTGTCGGATATCGATTGTATTGTTCAATGACACATGCGAAGCATTCCGCGTGTCTCCTACATACAGTAGAACGCACCAAGCAATCAACGTCTTAACTCTGATAAAACGTTTTAAACGTTTTAAACGTTTGGAACGTTTCAACGTGGTATCCAATCTTCTCGAAAGCAGACGTTTTAGAACAAGACGTTTTAGCACACGTTTTACAACAAGTATTATATGTATAAGGGGTTAACCCTTATATAAACTATAATACAATAGTTTCAAAAGCAACGTATTCGAATTTTAGTTAATGTAATATTCAATATGTAGCTACTCTTTTCATAGAGAAATATTTTACATTTTATAATGAAATTTTGTAATATAATTTTTCATATTTTTTGCCACATCGCTCAGAGGGTGGTACAAAACATGGGAAAGAAACGAGCAAAAATTAGGATTCCATGTATAGATACTCGTAGATTAATTCAGTGAAAATAAGCAACAACCACATACGTGTAATAACCAAATAAACGTTTTTTTTTTGTTTTTTTTTCTCGTACATCGCTTCAAATTATACATTCAAAGAATCAAATATCTACATATTGTATTAAGAATTCACACAAATTAAAAACAGATGCGTTTGTTCCATTGTCTCATAATTTAATTAAGAGGCGTCGGACCAAGAAACCGTTTTTCACATAACGCCCAATGTACGCAACGATCGAAAATAAAACAATTTGTGTCGCTTTAATACCAAAGCCGTTCGGTAGAATGGTTAGACTCGTTAGACTATTAATGTATGTTAGTTCCAACATCGCAAAATAATATTACTATAAGTAGAAGAAAATTTAGTATAACGAGAAGGAAAAAAATATGACAAGTATTTTTGGAAGTTAGACAAGCAGTGAAAATTGTATGGAAAATAGGAAAGTGCTTTTGAAAACTTATCTAAATTTCTAGGGTTACAGAAGAGCCAAAATAAAATTGTCTAAAAGTTCATTTCTTTATTCTACATGCTCTCTTTACCATCCCTTTGCAGTTATTTTAATCACTATGCAGGGTAGAAAATTTAAATGGAAATACTAAAATATCTCTGTTATCATTAGTTATCATATGAAAAAACTTCACAGAACAAAGTTATATTTTTTCAGGTGACGTATCTTTTTTTATACGACCTTAAGAGAAAAAGGTTACGAAGGGTAAAATAACAAATTTAACATCCTATAACAATATACCTACCCATCATATTTACGGAATAAAAATGTTCTAGATTTCTGAGCCAAATTTAGAAAATCTTTCACAAAATGCAGCGCTAGCGATAAATATTTGACAGGTATCCAACTCGTTATTCCATACTTGCAAGAACAGTATGGTATTGAAATTTTCTTCAAGACTGAATCGGACGAAAGAGAATTGTAAAATGGTCAGCTTGTTCTACAGATTTCACTCCATTAACCATTACATTTTTTTATTTTAGGGAGATTAAAAAATATTGTTTATTATGATAAACAGTTAAATCTACAACTATGAAGTAGAACATACATACAGATCATTTTTTATGAAATTTCAGTATTATATCACACAGTCATCGTGGTGGTGGTCGTAAACCTACGACTCGAAATTTTCCGAAATTTTCCGAAATTTTCCGAAATTTCCGAATTCGCGATCATGTGAGTCTCTAAACATGTCACTGTACAGAGATGTTGGAATAAACTGATAAAATATTCAACTATTACAGATTAACGTAAAATTACCAGATTTAAATGTAATAAACTTACATTCAAGAAAGATATGAATTGTTCAAGTACGAGTGCGCGAATGCCTTTTTTCTAGTTTAAGATGGTGAGATATGAAGAAGAAAAAAAAAAGAAAAATTGAAAATGACTGACATGATTTAGGCATCTGAAAGCTTCGGATATAATTTTTAGATAACAGAAATAGGTATATACATATACATATATATATGTGTGTGGTTTTTATATGTTTTTATTTACCGTTATATATTTGTACAATATAACTAAGGAAAAAAAGATTAAATAAAACTATTAATAAACGCTCTCCGCGATCAGGTCTGTTCTCTTGCAACTCTAAACAACTCTCTATTCGACACTCTCTACGACTCTCTGTTAACAACTTCTTTTACAACTCTCCGTTCAACACTCTCCCAAAAACTCTCTTCCATACTCTTTTATACCGTTCTTTCTCTCAAAACCGTCCTCGCACCCTTCTCCCTCCACCATCCATTCCATCGTCACCCTCGCCTTCGCAACCTCACCAGGCCCTTGGGCCTGGCTTTCGTCTCCGTGACTCTCTCCCTCACGACCCTATCTATACTGCGATACTACATATGTATATATATATCACGCAGAGAGGTGGATCTCGTTTTTATAAATTACGAAATGAAAATGGTCGAATTTACATGACTGGTGTAGAGAATTTTCCAAGATGTTGATGAAAGGTGAACGCCTCTAGATCTAGACGATCGCTCTCAGATAGAACAAGTACCCTCGAGTAACGCGCGCGGGGAAATTTCAGTGTCTCAGCTACTTATTGTAACGAGCAATAAACCTTAGGAAGCGCTTCAAAAGAGAAGAAAAGAAAATGGAAACCTTAACACCTTCGAGTGGGTCAATAGGTGCTGATGAATGCTGCAAAATAAACGAAATTAAAAGTGTTCGATGACTGGATAAGTTTATCGTAGCTAGAGAGTGATTGAAGAAATGAAAAGAAAAGAAAATTGGAAACTCCAAGTCAATTTATCATACGGATAAGAGAAATAATATTGAAAACATTCTAGTACAATAAAGATTAATCAAATCTCCGAAATAGGCACTGACGAGGATAGATTTACTGGCTAAACCGGGAACCGATGAAATCACAAGGGTTGTGTCGTCTATCTATACGTATCATTAAAGATTAGTTCGGCGAGGTCACATGCCAAAACAATCGAATGTGAACGACTATGATTTTGAAGACGTGATAAATTCTTGTTTTCATCCAATTTGCCTCTACCCAGGGTCTACCCCCTACTTCTAATTGCTCAACAACAAAAGCTTAACATACATATTTTCAAATGTGAATGAATGAATGTTAATGAATTTTTAAGATTGATCTATCAGTTGCATTGAATCACTTGTGACAGAAAGATATAGCATTGATACGTTAACTGCACCGAAAGGTTAAGCCTTAACCACAGTGTTCACAATTTTAATCAAAAAACAGGCAAAAAAAAGGATTTTTTCTATCAATTTCATTAACTATGGCACGACTTAGGAGGGTTCAGAGAAGCTAAACATTTAAATTTTTATTTTACAATTAGCTATCTGTCCCTAAAATGGAGTACCCGTCTTAGATAGACCAAGCCCACAAGGTTGACAAAATTTCATAAATAAGTTAGTGGAACAAGGTTTACCCGCGTAAGTGTGTTGAACAACACACTAAGAAATGGTGGCACTATGCTTCAAACTTGGACGTGTTACATCCAAATCGAAATAATTTAACTTATATTTGAGTGTTCAAAGATATTGTTTTGATTGTTATAAAATCTGAAGTATTTTTAGATGATTTTATGGTAGGGCTCAATTTCTACGAGTCCCTTAAAAATAAAGTTTATAATATGTCTAACTTAACGTAAAACACTGAATTTGTTATTTGTTTGACAACACTTTTGGTATAAATCAGTCTCACATGAGGTTGTCAGATTCTATATGAAAAACGCTTATAATCTACATTATTATTTTACCACATATACACAAAGATAATTTTCTAAATTGAAAAATAAATCTACTTTAACTTATCATTTCTATTTAAACAAAATATTGATGAAAAACAAAGCAGAACGTGAAAGAGTAGTAGATCTTAAACGTTTATTTACTGAAAAAATAGAGTCCCTTAAACCCCTCGTGTTTAATCAAAGATTAATAATACACTAAAAAGAATTTGTATTTATATATATGTAAGTCTATTTTTCTCAATAGATTCGCACATTTTTCAAAGTTATGCATTAGGTTTAGTTATATTACTAGCTTTGTATTTTATAACAAAGCTACTCAGAAGTTGTACGATCTGTATTTTACTTTTTATTCGTAGCAAAAAGATTTGAAGATTTCTACCAAACAAAGTCCATCTTATAATGAAGATAAAGTTGAAGATGATTTTTTATTTTGCTTAATATAAATAAATTTATTATTTATGTATTTCGAAAAATTGTACAAAAGATTTAAATAATACATACTAAATTTATCTTTTAGATTATTTTTTGAGGTATAAGTTTAGAAAATTTGTATCGTACTTTTAATTATCGTGTATCTTGAACCTTAAATGGTTCATCTATTGAACATTCTAATGACCTAGAAGCAAAATATTAGAAAAAGTATAAATACGTATTTATTATATCCTCTGATATACATATTATAGAAAATACATTTTCTACCTATAAACTAATTTTGTCCGCATCAAGACATCAACTAATAATTGAAAACATGGGACATATGGATCACTAGAAGCAAATAAGTCAAGTACTAGAACTTTACTTGAGAAAATTATTACTTTATGATTTACTTTAGAAAATTACTTGTAACTTGTTCCGTCCGATGCGGACCACAATACGAAAAAATTCCTCGAAAGTTCGTTTACGACACGGACGTGACAAATTTAATTTCGCGAGAATTAGTGTTTTCAGTTTATTTTTGTTACTGGGTGCAATTCGGTCCTAATAATCGTAAATTCTTTTCAGTAATTTTGGAATTTTGTCAAACAATGGTTGAAAGTTAGCTTCACGTTTTGTTCGAAACAACTGACCGTATCGTAAACACGGAATTTCCGAAGTATCGGCTAAAACCTCGCGCGTAACGGTTTCTTCAGCGGTCAACCTGAAGGAAATTTTCGTACCATCGCGGAACCTTCGAGGCAAGCCCCCTAACCAGGCTTGCCCTCTCCGCCGCGTCAACAGGGTTGGCCAAACAAGGCATCGTCCGGCCTTTTTTCTTATTTTAGACGCTGATTGGAAAATCGAAAAATCCACTCAGCACCCGCTTCTAGACTAGGAGGTGCCGCCGCCGCCACCGCCACCGCCACCGCCACCGCCACCGCGTCCACCTCGAAACAGAAATTTTTCCAAGACATCGCTTCTCATGACGATACGAAAGAGAAAAGATCTAAGAGCATCGGTTGGCTCAAGATCTTTTATCAGTGAAAAAACAAACAGTCGACCAGTCGCGACAATTACATTAAATCGTCTAAAATTACCGCCACAAGTCCAGCAGTCGGGACTTGGTGATTTTCTTTAAACCAGTACCTTAATATTAATTTGGCGAGGTACCGCGTCGCGACAGACCGCGAGCCCAGAAGGAAGTTGGAACTTACAACAAGTCCAACGTGGAAATAAATCCGCGCGGTTTTCGCAACGCCAGTGATCGCATTCGATCGGTCACTACATAACTTCAAATATATCAATTTCTTTGTTCATATCTGATAAGAACTTTTCTCTTTTATTTAATGAGTACTAATTATTCTTAAGATACAAAATCCCCGTTTAAAAGCCTGTTTTTACATATCTAATATATGTATGTATGTATGTATAATATCAGCCATGTTCTTTACTATTTGCTCCAGGACATTCAAGTACCATAGTAGGGTCAAATATCACCCTGATAAAATCGCAATTAAAAGTCTTCTACCCAAAAATAGACGGTATTAAAAACAATTCTCGGTGTTTATTATTTCTTTTATGAGAGAAATAGAAAGACAATTAATCATAAAATAGCGTTACTAGAAGGTTAACAGTGGTTCTACCGTGTCCTCTTTGCCAGGTTTCGTAGTTCTAAGCCAAAGTTGGAGAAAATTACAATCAAAATTCAATTTCAGTGGCCTAGAGGGCTTTTGAAAAGTGGACAAATATTTTCGAAAGTGTATAGCATCCGAAGGAGAGTATTTCAAACAAAATCCGATGAAAAAAAGTTATAACACTAGAAACGAAACAGTTATAAACGAAGTCCTTGAATTTTTTCAACACACCTTCTATTTTACTGGATTGCTCTCGACCTTTCAGTCATGCTCAGCCATCGGAGCTTCAACAAGCCATGAGAGCTTCAGAATAATAGTAGTGCAACTTCCATTATTGATTTTTCGAGGAAAGCTACCTTCTGTGAAATTTCAAATTGTCTTGAATATGTATGTGGTATGGTTTTATTTGAAACCCTTTGACTGCTTCAGACATACATACACGTATGTACATTGCCGCACAAAAGTGTGTACGTGAACACTTCTACTTCTGTGAACTCAATCATATGTATACGTGTATAATGCGCATTATGAAGGACGTGGATAGGAGTTTTGTTAGCAGGGGCGCATACAGGAGGAGGAGGAGGAGGAGGCTTGGACGCTTGCTTGGTCAGTGAACCCAAGAATGGAACGTGCAACACAATGGAAAATATTAAACAGACTTAAGATGCTAAAGGTAATTGAAGAGATAAGCTGGAAACAAACAAACAAACAGATGGAATTTACAAAAGCATTCGAATTTGGTATTGATATTTCTAATAGTTTGCAATTAATTAAACAAAGTAACTCATCTCAAATTTTCTCTGTGTCTTCTACAAAAACCTCTTTCTTTTAGATTTAGAGGCTGAGGCACCTGATTATATTCTTGCATATTATTACTATTGATATTTGATATTCATTATCAAATTATATTACAAATAAAATCCACTTCAGGAGTGTGTAATAATAAGCAATAAAAAAAACAATGAAAAGTGTATACAAGCGCAGATCTTATTTTAGCCTTTGATATTTTACTAATCACCGAATAATCTCTACAGAATTCTATACTGTAGACTGTAGAAGGTATTTGGAATGATCGTCCTGAATTTCTGTTTATAAACAATACTCTATATCTTATGAGTATTTCTTGTCCTTATTGACTTCACATTCTGTCGGTTAAATTTAGGTGAACTATAAACATTTCAGTTTACAATTCAGCTTCAATGCGGGTTCTCCTACTAAAAGTATTACTAATTTCCTATTTGCTGCGTGTTAGAAGTTAAGGGTACACAATTAAGTAAACAACAATTTGTTATTCAAGCAAAATAAAATATTTTTACGAGAATTGTTTTCCTAATAAACATCTGCTGGATAAGAAAACGATAGAAAGATTATATGTATAGAGGTTTGTTCAAAAAGTATCAACAAGTATCGGATAAGACCGATGGCGTCAGAAATATTGATTGTAAAGAACGAACATTGGATCACGCTTTATAAAATGATAGCAATGGAAAATGTTAAATATACGACATTGCGGGGATTTTTGATGAAAATATCAAGTTTATCCGTGGCACGTTCAACGTGTACAGTGTACAGTGTACAATGTACGGGCATTTGATGGTACCTTTAAACCAGGCAACAACAGAAAAACACTCTGAGAGCGAGTTCTTTGTCAGACTTGTTACGGAGCAGCTGCTTGCTTACACTAGTGATCGGCTTTTAGCAGGTAGCAGGGGGGCCAGGGGGAGCGTTGTGCAAGAACAGCCGTATACGGTCGAGATGGTATACGTGTTATGCACACATCGCTGTTTTCGCTGGCCAAAGGAAGAAAGCCTATCTTCTGGAGGCCTCGAGAAGCCCTGGAGTAGGAAGCAAGATCGCTTGAAACGAATCCGAGCTGCTCCTCGAGCTTTAATCCCGCGTTCCCTGACTGTCGGAAGTGCTCTCGCTCCCATTACTACCGGCTGGACAGCGAATGCTCGTTCGTTTGAAAATTTCAATTCAAACGAACGAATTCGTTCATGCTCGATAAATAATTTACCGAGCGTGTTGAAATGCAAGCGAATGCTGGATGAATGCTCGCTTCGTTCGTTCGGCAAATATTCGGCCCATACATACATATACATATAAGAAAATTCCTTCGTGTACGCTCGTGCTGATTGCAAACATTGCTCATTTAAATGGACACGAGTATGATTAAGCTGGAAGACGAACACCTGTATTCTCTTATTACGTTCTGTTGATAGATGGATCAGGCTATCCGACATCGATTTTCTAGCATTGAAAGAATTTATGTTTATATGTCTCTTTTTCGCCCTCGAAAACGATAGAACACGATATCAAAGTTTATCCACCTATTTTCTTGTCATCCTGTATATGCATTTGGCAAAAGCTGTTTACGTTTTGCCTTCGAATAAGTAATGTATAAGTAATATTCGAAAATAATTCCTTTATTTTATTTAATCTGACATAATTGAAGAATTATAAAAGTTATTTACTTGCACGTTATATAATTAATTGTTGTATAACAATGTTTATACGAATCGGTCTACAAGGCTCGTAAATCCTTGCTTCGATGAATTCGACACTTCTCGATTGTATACAGTATACAGTATACAGTATACAGGGTTGCTATCCTAACGTCCGATTATGTTGATCAGGATTATTTAGGTTGAATTGAATTAATGTGGATTCTCAGCGGTTGACTAGTATGTTGAATATTGTTACGTGCAGCGCGAACCCGTTGCTAACCCTAGCCGGTGGTTCGTTTTTGTTTCGATTAGATTACTCTAACCGACGATAAAATCTATTGCGATTTTACTAATGTTGCGTGGATAAGGAAATACTCTACTCCCATACAGGCCCTTTCATTGATCGCTGGATATTATTAAATAATCAGGAGACTAACAGGTTATAGAAAGAAATTCAGAGATAATTAAATTGAACAAAATAATAATATATTCTAAAATAATCATGAATATTGAATACAATAGGAATAATAAATCTCATGCAAAGTATATATATATATATATTTATATTTATATTTGAATAGAAACTGATATAAAAACGAATAGATATTGAAACAATTGAATATTAATGAATATATATATATATATGTATATATCAATAAAGAACGGTGGGATACATGATTTATAAAACATATATATAAATATAAACCTCGAGAAGTGTCGCAACTTGCATCTCTCGGAGAAGACCAAAGTGGGCCTAGTCCGAAAATTGTTTATATTGCGTCATTATGCGACCAGCGAATTAGGCTGCAAGACCGAAGCGTAATGAGCCGAGATTCGTCGGTCGGTGGTGCAGTAGGGGTCAGTAGAAGTCCGATAAGGGTACGTGTACCTCCATCTCTCTCTCTGGATACGTCTTATTCCTTTACTCTTTTAATTACAATCAGATTCCTCTTATTTATTATAAAATACCATATAATAGATACCATATAATATATTATATTTTTGAACGTAAAATAAGAAAAGATACTGTAAGGGTTACACAAAATGTATAATATAATGATAACTTATACTGTAAATTTAAATAAGACGTTACAATAATTAGGAACTTATTAAATTAAATAAAAAAAAAGAAAAACGATATTTTACATAAGCGTTTCTAATCGAAATCGAACTAGATCATCTCGGCGAAACCTGAGAAGGAGTGTTCCAGAATGCTATTAGCATTATCAGGCTACGCGAGATGTTTGGTACAAACTTCCTGTAGTTCTTAGAAGCGAAAGAGAACCAACCCTAGCTGCATGTGATTTTTGTACCGTGGGACCACGTTGATTTCAAGGAAGGAATTTATTGATAAACAATCTATTGCCAAAAGATAATGTCGCTAACCTAAATATCAAAGACCTTACTGCGTTCGATTAGGGGGTTCCCAGAATGTTATACGCATTGTCGAAACACATCCGGCCGATATGCAATAAAAAAAATAAAAGAAAAGGAAAATGTTGTGTTACGAACGTAACAATATATATGTATTTACCATGAACTATTTTACAAGTGAACTGAACTGTTGATGTGTTTGTTTGTGTGTGTTCGCAAAACCCGATCGCGAACGTTAAATATGTATCCTGGACATATCTGGCGTGCTCGGTGTGTGTTTGTTCGTTTGAATTATGTTGACGTTTTGTATTTTTTCGCTAAAGATCTTATTTTATATGTGCGACCTGACTTCCTTACTCCTACTCACGAGGTTTTTCAGTTTCTCGAGGGGGCAGCTCCTTCTATGTTGGACAAGGATTTACGGTCAAGGACCAATCAGTAATTTGCAACATGCAAAAAATGACTAATTGGTGGTGTAATTTTTGGCAGAAGGTGCGTCCCACTCATGGAAGGGAAAGGCTTCCTTTGGGGGAAGCCGGGCCGCGTGGATTTTGTCTCAGCACCTACCTGCGCGAGACCCTTGATGCGACACGCAGGGGGTCTTGTGTTGAGAATATTTACAGTTGTGCTCTTAAGCCAGGTTGTAAGGTTCTAACCTATCGTAAAACAATTGAAAGGATTAAAAACTATAACCTAGCCGCTAATTTAAAAGATTAAGAATATGAAACTTGTAACTAATTTAAAATATAAAGTAATTAAAAAGATTGAAAAAGATTGAAAAAGATTGAAAAAGATTGAAATTCGACATCTGGTGTACAGGTGTCGACCCTTGTAACCCGCGGACACGGAACAAACCGTGAATCGCAATCTACAGTAGTGTACACACAAAACATGTAAAAATGTAAATCGGGGCTACTCTTTAGTATGTAAAAGGATTAATAAAATTGAAGATACACCGCTATTATTCCAACTGCCACATACGTGTATAGCAAACGTTAGCTCTACAGACACAACTATTGTATACTACTAACAATTTGTCCGCTGACACGAGCCTGTATAAACTCTTGTATACACAAGCCTTCCCTTAAAAGCTATTAAACGATCGGAGGACAAGAACAGAGGGGTGAATGCAAATGAGGAGAAGAAAGAAACTTTCGAATGATTGTTACGTGCATGTGCCCGACAGAAACAGAAACTCAGTCTATCAGGAAAGACAAAGGCAGTTGAGAACTGTTGCCCTCCTCCCTACTTCACGAGAGGTTCACAAAGGAATGATTCGTTACTCGAACCACTCGAAAAGAACCGATTCATTCATTCTTGGATCATTGTACATTTTTGATTGATCTTTAATTGATACTATCCACAAACTTGGAAATTACTTGGTCCACGGTAATCGATATTTTATTTGCATTGCTCTTGAATTTTAATGAAAAGTTGTTGCTTGTTTGCACCAGTTATATATTTTTTTTTTTTTTTTTTTTGTATAATTTATGTATATTTACCAAAGTTAACCATAGAAACTACCCCACCTTAAGATGATAAAACATGCAATGTACCTATGTATCTCGGTAATGTATAATAAAACGAGGTTAGACAGTCTTCATCTTTTGTCATTCTATCATACCTTAATACGAACAAAAAAACCTAAACACAAGTACAAGTATACTTACTTCTGTGCTCGAAAATATGAATAAAAACATGTTTTAAGGATTGTTCAAACAAAATAATTACTTTCTATTATAAATCGAAAGTTTACGATGAAATTTTGCAGGAAGTTGTTAAAAATACAATGTTTGGTACTCTGATTTTGTACCACGTATGTACAAAGTATGTATATTGCCTAAATAAAAACTATCTTGCACGTTGTCAAGTTCTTTTTTGTCATATTTACTAATCACAGATGATACTACGTAGTGAAACAAATTAAGAGAGTATAGCACAATGTATATGTACATGTATCGTCTAATCACACACACACACACACACACACACACACACACACAAGCATTTGACGCCTGGCTAGGTAGTATGCATGCTGCATCTATAGGCGCAAGTCAATCGTCAAGTCCAATGAAAGGAACTAAATTGACCTCCATTCTTGTTCTGTCAACATTCGGCCTGTTCCTTTTCGTTGGTATTGTTGCTGAGGTACAGTATTACAATACCTTGCGTGTGTCACTGATTGTTCCAGACTGTCTAAAAGTCCGGTAGTGGATAATCCGAATCTTTGGATTTCTAGCCTTGTCTCCATCATTATTCGCCAACTATTTTGACAAGCTCATACTTGTACGATTGGGTTAAAAAAGGCTGAGCTATACGGAAATACAGCCAAGAAAGTGTGCATTCCTTTTCGTGTGCCCTTTCGACGATAGGTCTGGTGCAGATAAGGCAAAAGCTTTGTGGCCTAACTACTGACTCCGGTTATTGGCTTAGACTGGACGGAGCCTTATTATTGTACTCGATTCTGCTTGATTGTTGCCTCCCCTAGGCGAGGGTATGCAATCGTTTCTTGCTGCGGTAACGTCTAAGTCTAGAGTCTAGGAATGCTGCCTCTGTTCTCCTTCTCTTCACGTTATCCTTTTTGTTACGATAAAGTGCTTGGGAGGAATTTCTCGTCCCACCAGTGTCATATAAAGCTGTCCTTGAGCTAAATTATCGACTCACCTGTGCTTTTTCGCATTATCTACCCTGCTAAGTTGCCCCCCGTGTTAATAGTCAATCCTGGAATAACGATCTGACCAATGTTGTTTCAGCTTCCTAAAACAGCAGAGAATCCAGCATTGGGCAAGTTGCCCTATTAGATTTCCCACGTAGTGTAATCGCGGGACCTGTTGTTCCACCCCGTTCTCTTCTATATGACAAGAGGGGATTGAAATGGGGAGGGAGTATTCCATTCTTGCTTACTCCATCAGTTTCTCTATTGCTGGCCTTATTACCCTCGTAGGGACCAAAACATGTTCTATCAAAGTCGAAAGGGTCAAAATAATCTTCGTCGTTACATATTTGCAATACACTGTGTTTAAGAAGCGTCATACTAAATACAATTAGTTCTTTTTAAATTTGAAGTTTTGATCTTTCACCTCAGTTTATTGATATTCTCGAATAATGATATTCGAGCAAAGTATCAAACATACTGTACAATTTGGTGAAAAGAGACTTAACCAACTACGATAACGCATAAAACTATCATTTATAATAAATAAGTACAGCTATTCATTTTGTCTGGAGTATTTGAGAAATTTGGTTTTCTTTTTACGTGAAAATGAAGAATAACAGAAAACATTTTGCTATATCTTTCGTGATCACTAATTATCATTTTTTTTTTTTTTTGTATTATGCCATTTATTTACTTTGATGGTATTATAAATAAATACTTATTTCGGTGAACAGGTACCTCTGTTTACAATAAATTACTTGGAAATTTTAATTTCTAGATTTTGTATATTATGTCTTACAGCAACTTTGCATATTTAATTTCACGAAGTTTGTGTACTTTCCACACGCAATTTCTTCTAATTATTTTCCTATCTTTTAACGCTGTTCTTAGAATACACGTCCGCGATTCTAATTTCAATCGTTTATCTCATTTAAAAGAATGTTTTTGATATAGCTTTATGCGTTTTCCTATACATTTTCATACTATTTTAGTATTTTTCGTCGTCTGATTCATCATTTCTAAAATGTGCGCTATTTTCTTATCTAAAAATATCCTATTTGTTGCTTTGTTCGTGTCTAATTCGTTTCGTAACATGACGCCAAACTTGTTGATTGATATGTTCCATTATACTAAGAAAAATAATCAGAGTACGATTGGCATTATTCGAAAGAAAAATAATGTATGTACTTGTCTTCTGAAATACATTGGTTGAAATTGAAATTGAAATTGAAATTGAAATTAACATAAAATATCCCAGAATAAAAGTAATTTCTCGGAATACGTAAAATAATCATGTTTAAGCAGGTTTAGTCCCTTAACTGGCATTGTCAACTGAGGCTCGTATTATAAATTTCATGAAATATGACAGGCAGAAAGCATCAGTTAACTGATGTAAAAAATCAAAGAGCTGTTGATTTGTTTGAAAAAAGCCAGAAAAATATTGACACTGCAAAAGTATTTGTGGTTATTAAGAAAAATCACAAAATGGTTTTAAGAACATGAAATTATAAGACTCGCTAAATGCAAACGATGCAAACTTGTTTTTTTCCAAAAATAGAGAAATGAAATTTGGACAAAAGGGGCACATTAACTGAATAGTCAGAAAATAGTTGTGTGTTGTGACGGAAGTAAATTGAAGTTATTTCAAAATCGCTCCAAAAATAACATGCAACAAATAACAAGTCCTATTTTACAATTTAATGTTAATACCTGGAACCAATGACGCGCGATTGTTTCCCACGTAACGGTTCAAATTCTCTAATTGCAAATTAGAAAATTTCAATAGAGTCACTATTTTACCATAATAACGACCCTAAATGTTTTTCTAAATGAATTGAGAATTTTTTCTCCACGGAAAAAAATGTTAACATAATCAAATGGTCAAACTAATCTCCTGACATGGATCTGATTGAACATGCATATGATTACGCTGTTAATTGACAAGTGATTCTTTTACAAAGCACAAAAATAGTATACATAGTTTTAATGCTGATTGATTTCTTTATAAGTTAATCTTTTGTCATAAAAGTATTGTTTCTTACAATCTGCGAGGATATCAGTTTGAATTTTGTCCCGATATTAAATAAGAAAGCTTAAACTGCTTTTTTGCGATTTGTGAAGTTTTCACCAGATAATGTCAATGTGAAGGACGAGAGGCGATCTAGACGCGAGACATCCTTGCATCTACGGACGAAAGCTACTGCCAAAAATACGGTACAAGAACTGGAAAGAAAATTACATTGCGTTTATAATAAAATGGTACATTCAAAGATTTAATAAATCCTTGAATCTGTTCTAGAACTTTCCGAATGACTCAATATTTGTAGATCATACTCGAAAGCATAATCGAAAGGGTTGATCTACCTGTAGCGTTTTATCGGGCATGCCATGGAAGGATTAACTGGATTCAAGCATATCGAACAAACCTTTATATTTTAAGCTAAATTATTCGGCCGAAATCTGATTTTGTGTTTTGTCATTATGATGCGATCAAATAAATTAATCCACGAACTTACAATTAGATGATTTCACGGTATATCTGGAGTATACTATTATACATATAATATTATGCTAGTTCCACTGCGTAATTGCAGTTCTCCGTGGATATGATGAACAAGAGTTTGTTTTTAATACAAGCCAGTTAATCACGAGCATATCTCGTATATCTCGACTTGCCTGATTTACGTGTTTGCCGTGGAACTTACATACTTACATTAAGAAAATTTCTATCCACCTAATGTATCGTGTTATAAACTAGCAGCAGGTAGACGGATTTCGCCACGGATTTCGCCACGGATTTCCCTTCACTGGTGAACAATATTCTTTTGACATTGTGTAAACCTGGATCGCTGCTTATTTTTCGCTATTTCCATCTTGGCAACCTGCCAATTATTTATGCCCACCATTGTGCTCCTATCAAGCCAGATATATACGTGATACCACTGTTCCAATTTACATTAGCATTCCCGAATGCGCGCCATTTACCTATTCATTGCCGTTCACAGTCTGGAACCAATGCAACTAAATAAATGTATCAAGTATTTCGAAAAGATTCAATGATTAATCTTGATTATGAGTTCTGTTAATACTATGAAGGGGATGAAACATACATACTCGTTTGATATTGCGTTACAATTACTACTGATCCTTTAAATATTTTATTTAAGGGAAGGCAAAACCCAGTTGAAACCACCAGTTTCGAACAAACTTTAAACGTTAATCAATTGTTTCATTAACAAATATACAAATGTACCTTAATACAGGATCAGATGATTCCAAGGGAAGATCGATAATTCAAAAATTACCGAAAATAATTTGAAATAATAGTTATTTAATAGAAATTTCTGTACCAATACTTATTACTAATCTTTCTGTTGTAGTAGAATCGCGGAAACGATATGGATGAAAGATGAAGCGTGGCAAAAGCAAAAAACAGCTTTCTTTGTATTTTCTTTAATGGACGCCCGCCCAAACGCGTCGATACACATCGCTACCTATTGCTGAAGTAGAAAACTTGGCTTGAACTTCTGCTGCACGCCAAGATCATTTTCTGCAACTAGCTTAAGTAATTGTAAATTAAATTACTTAAAAACCAAAATACAATATTTGTTTACAGTTTTTTTATACAAAGTACGATGACGTGATTGAAATATGACAATGTTCTGTATAAGTGTCGAAAGTATACGTATATTTACCATTAGTAATTTGTACCTCGGTGAAGTGTAAGCGACGATTGGAATTTTTCTTCTTCCGTTCTGTTCGCTCAGAGGAAAAAAAAAGGAAAAAAGGAAAAAAGGAAAAAAGGGAAAAAAGGGAAAAAGGGAAAAAAGGAAAAAGGGAGGATCTTCGTGGAAGTAGCAAAGTGTGAAATTAAAAAAAGTACGATTGGTTGATTGGAAAGATTGGAGGTGAATGTGGAAGTAGTCAGAGAACAGGAAGAGAGAGTAACGAGGGTGAATGGTAGGCAAGCGATCATTTGTACCGTATGTCGGGAAGTCCCATTTTTTGTTAAGTGTCCCCAAATAAACGTGGACGTAAATAAAAAGTAGACGATTATAAAGTAGATTTGTATGTATCATTAATAGCTTAATAGATAATCACCATTGATTTACTCTTGTCTCTACGACTTGACAGAGAAACCTATCCCGTCGTAACTGATCAGTACGAAACTTACAAACATTCTCGAAATAATAACGAGCACGCGTGTAAAACATTACCAAATATAACATTTCCAGTCGCTGAACCCTCGTGTACCAGAACCAACCACTGAATCGATGCAAAACTTCTTGTCCTATTTTGATAAATGCCGTTTGAAAACCATCCACCGTTACATAAGCGTATTGTACATCGGTGAAGTCATTTGAATAAAAAGCTTGTGCTCCATTATTGAACTGTTGCGAAATGAGTTTGAAGATGAACGAACATAGATTCATTCAGAGCTTATTTTTATTCATTTTGAACTACTACCCCCCGCTGGTTAGACTATTAATTCCCAGAAGTAAGAAGTAAGAAGTAAGAAATTAGGAAATTTAAAGAAGAGTTCAACTCTTCTTAAGAGTTGCCAATCGCAAAGCAAAAGTGTCTTTTATCAACAAAAATTCGAAACCAAAGTATCAGAATTGGGGTGTTTTATAACATCAACTGTATCCATAAAATATCGCACTGTCGAATGGCAGTGTGATCATTTATTTCAGTCGATACGTATGAATCTGAATGGGAAAAATTCGTATTTTCGGAAACTGTTGAAAACCATTTTTTCTTCCGCGCAAAATGAACAATAGAAACATTGAAAAGCTATTGTTGGGAAAGGATTGTAAAACGCAACTGCGAATACACTATCGATCAGCATAAATGATTTCTCATGTTTTCGTTCGATATTCTGTTCACGTGAATAGTTGTATTTTACTGCATACAATACAAAGATTCGTGATCATCGTTAATCCAATTTCATTAAAACTATTCCTGCTAATCGAAAGCAGAATTTACAACCCTTGTTCACGTAGAACACCATGGCCGCGTCTCATCATCCAAGAATTTCTACCAACAAGCTAGTTGTTTATTTTCATCAACTTGAATGAAACGAAAAAGCATTATCGCAAATAATCATTTGAAATAATATTAGTTCACGATTGTAAACATACATATATACAATATAAATCTTCAGTATTACAACTTGGATATAGTAAATTCAAATCTTCATTTGAATGTAAAAAAAATTAATCCCTTGAAAATATAAAAATGCCTTCTATAACATTTTGAGAATGCCTTCTATAATAAACATAAAACAACTTTTTCCATTTCAGATAATTATAAATAATGTATCACAAAATGGACTAGAGATAAAAGCTATAATTTCCACAAGAATTTATTATTATATATTATAGATCTTACTGTAACTATCGCGAGTTTTTGTTAAAATTCCCAACAATAATGTGAAGTTGGTGAATAAGACTTTTTGTGTTTGTTTTAATGAGCATTATAAGCCTCTGAAGTTTGACACTAACGTTTATACATATGCACCATGTAGATTACTAGGTTGCATGAAATATGGGAAATTACTTTAGTTATGTAGGTATTTAACTAATTTTATTTCAGTTACACGTTTAAAATGAAAGTATAGAAATACCGCTTTTATAGCCGATTTTATACAAAAATCTTTCTTTTCTTTCGGATGATAATTGTAAAAAAGTAAAAATTCATTCTGTAGTTAGAAATTTAGCAACAACAACTGATCTATAATTTTTGAAGGTAGTAACAAAAAATCGTAACACCTGAATCCAAAACAATGTTTCGTAAATGTAAATAGAAAATTAGTAAAAGTTAATAAAGGCTACGATATATGTAGTAAAAGAATTTAACACAAATCAGCTTAACGGTTTAATATAAATGCAGACAGTTACTTTTACCGTCACCAATTAGCTTTTGAATGACAATTTGTAATTAGAAACATACAAATTAGAAACTGTAAAAATGATAGGTAATCGTACAAGTAACTAATTTAGCTATTGTAGATAATTTAATAAACATACTTTTTCGGCTGGCATTTAAAAGATAAAATACAAAGCTGTAGTTATCGACAATGCATCAAATATGAAAACAGTAAACGATTGAAGCTACAAATTATATGATAATTAAATCTTAAAATAGTTAAATTTAATAGTTAAAAGACATACATACATACATACATACATACATATATGGGTGAAGTGTGGCAGTGAAAGTGTAACGAGTATCAAGTTCTAATTTTCTTATATTTTTCGTTATTCAGTTTACTATGTTTTTCGAAAATGAACTAATCGTGAACATACTGTACTTCAACAGGTGCATGAGGAAATGAATTTTCTGTGACGTAGTAAACTGCTTCTTATGAATACTTGTGAATGTGTCGAGTGATAAACTAATACAGAAAATTGAAACACGATGAAATTCCAGTTATGAAATATTTTTGTTATGAAAGTTAAACACGGCAAAAGCGAGATATCTTTTCAACTGTAGCATTTTTTAACTTCAATTTCGCGTTATTCGTCAGATGTAGACCAAATTAGTCGTGCTACCGTTCTTCAGTTATTTCAGTTATTTCAGTTATTTCAACGTGATAACTTTTTATATTACGAAGAAATTTGTTCAGATGCTAACTTAGTGCCTGATAAAATCAGCAACTGTAACGAAACATAATATCAAACTTATATGTAGAATCAAGGGAAATAAAATAGTTAGGATAAATAATTAGTTACATTAATTGCAGCTACAAATGGACGTTCGAAACTACATTCCATTTATAATGATCTTTCCCAAGATCCATTTTAGAAGTGACGAAAGATTGCGAAGTTGGCGCAATCGAAGACGCAAATCCGCTTAACGGTTTAATATAATATGTAGAGCTGTTTTTAACGTATCTTTGGATATCTTAAAGTTTCTGTTGATCTCACCATTAACCCCCTGCCTTATATCATGTCACACACACGTAACACGCACCTCGTGTTTCAAGTCTACCGTTTATATTTTCATTAAAACTCAATTTTAAATTTAATTTTAATCGCAATTTATATACATATGTAGTCGAGGCTTGCCAAGTGTGATTTTCTTCATTAAAAAAATAGTTTTAACATTAAAGCGACACATATTTAGCTCTAACTGACGCATCCGGTAGAAAAATCATAGGTTAAGGGGTTAAAAATCTTGCAATTTTAATTTTCGACAATTATTACAAGTACATTAACATTAAGACAATTCACGTCACAAAAGTCTATAAGATGTAATTCCCAAAAATCTTATTCGACAATAAAAAGACAAAAGACAAAAGACAAAAATAGACAGAATGTTCTGTTCTGACAATTTAAACTACACACAAAAATTGAACGGACCTGCTGGAAAAAGTCGTCGTTTTTTATGGAACTTAAATATTTGAATATGATTTAGAGACAAACGAGTAGTCTACACAAGTTTGAAGGCTTCCATACATGTATAATCGAAAATGAAAAAAGATATCGTAGCAAGTGTTCTAAGGTCTGTTCTAGGGAAAGAATAATTCACGCACCTGTTGCCTTTTCGAAGTCGTTCTTTATTCTGCGACGATTGTCCTTTTGCGCGTCGAGAGGTCTCGCGCTTTCTCGATATTCATCTCTTTACATACCTATATGTATGTACTGTTAGTTATACATATATATTAGTTATCGACTACCGGTACTGTAATATAAATGAATTGATCGAAAGCGAAGGAGGTGTGGATAGTTTCTTGTAATAATAAGGCTATTATTACGATTAAATGAGCTACGTACTTGTAGTGAGTCAAACCGTCGATAAATACTGTTGCGACGCGACCGCTCTTTACGATGTTGTAAAGCTGCCCTCGGAACGATGGGCATACAACACTCCCCGTTTATTATTCGTTAAATCGCTGGATCTATAGTCCGTGTGGTGAATATTATCCGGGAAGGTAGACGTTCCAGGAATTGACTCGAGCTGCATTTTTTAAAAGAATCTGCGAGCCCAACATATGTGGATCCGAACGAGACAGATTCAGAGTGAATGAGACACACAATCAGAGCAAGAAAGGCATTATCGATCAGTTCCAAGAATTGACGAAAATAGTGTTGAACGTGTCGCGTTTCGTATTTTCTGATTTGTCGAAGACCCTCTGACCCCACTTCGTTTTATCGACTTAGGGGTCTAATTTTTTTAATGGAACAAGATGGACTCGAAACTGATTGTCGAATGAAATGGCGGCTCGAAGTTTAAGTTAAATCGTGTAGTTTTAGTCGTTTTAATTCTAAAATTCTTTCTATTTTACCAATTTGCTGGCGCATCGCAGCTTAAGTAACCCCCATTCTTTCGCAATGAGGGGGTGAGACACGCGAATGGGAGACGAGAAAAATTCGAAAATCGGCTAGGAAGGCGGTCGACGAAATTCGTTTCGACGATTGGTTAAATATTTGCTGGGATTCACCTATAAAGTGACACCGCCTCTTAGCCACCGAGCTCCTTCAGGTACATTGTACAAATAACGTATTTCTAGCGCAGCAGATAGTGACCTTAGCTGAAGAGCTCTGATCCTGGTAAAATATGCTACAATAATTGAAAGAGAAGAAGAGTAATTGGAGGGACAGCTAGAAGATTCGAAGGAAATTGTTGGTGGCGGTAATTGATGGTCGATGGCTTCATAAACTCATTAATGCCGCGGACCAGTTCAGAGCGGGTCCTTAGACTCTTCGAAACGTTTACAATGATGGACACTTGGAACTAGGTTACGAGGTGCTGGTCAACAGACTCTTATTTCTGGGTCTAATTCGATTGAAGGGTGAGGTATTTGCTTAACAAATAGCAAATATGTATTTGTTTTAGGCAATTGGGCAATTGCTTGTTCACGTTAATATCATAGCGAAAGATGGAAATATTCTAGCATTATTTAAATAAACACATTTCATTTTTCCGCGGTTTCTTAATAACGGTTATAGCACGCAGAAACTCATTTTGTAAAAAGTCATGGCAAAGAAGCTATCGACGCGAGTTAATTCTGAAGAAATAGGGAGAACTTCATCCTTCTAAAGAAGGATGGATGTTTCTGATAAGAGAAAGAAAGAAGCTAGAAAAAGAAGTAGAAGCGAGTTTGATATTCGTTCTTGTTTACAACATAAAGAAAATCAAGATAAATTGTCGAAAGGTAGAACAAAGAAAGAAGCTTTATCGATTCCGTTCGATAGCTTCAGAGTCGAGCTTTAATGAAAAACAAATTCTACAACCAACTAGCGTTTCTGCTTTGGTATGAACTGTAGATCAATTTTTTTTTAAATGTCTACTTTTGAAAGGGGAACATCGAGGAAAATGCTTGGAAAATCTCCATCAGGAGCTACGCTTGAATTTGCAAAGAAAATATATGGGCATTAGGCATATGGACAGAAACTTACTGTTTTCACTGGCATAAGAAGAATTAATTGAAGCGGCAGCACTGCTGAGCATTTATTTTTTCATCGTGATTTAAGAAAGAAGAAATGAAGTCTAATAATTTGGCTTCGGTACAAATCATTCGGCATTTTTCTTATCTTTCCTTTTGCAAGAAAGTCAGATCGGATTGGAGATATTCTGGAACACATTTCCTTTGAATATCAAATTTATTGTTCTCTCGATGCATTTTGTGAAAACTGAAAACTGTGCACGCCATTTAACAAAGAACAGACCATCAAATTAAAAGCGGCTGAAAGCTAAGCCGTGGGTTGTGGCTAAAAGCTGCACAGATATACGTATGCATATACATATACACATATAGATATACATAGATGTAGAGGTATATGTATATCGAACAGAAGCTGTAGCCGGTAACGGAGTAATGTGTGCCAAACACTCGACTTTTGCTACAGCGAATCTGTTCCTTTCACTCCGATAAGCGTTTCATTTATACATACGTGCAATGGAAAATTATCCCTCTTATTTACAGAACATTCACCAGCCTTTCTGCAATACACACACACACACACACACATATTGTGACTTCCACCTTGCGGATCATGTTAAATGTTGCTTTATTGTAAGACTTAAAAAAGAAGTAAAATACCCTATCAAAGTATTTATCACCGCCTATTTCTCTATCATTCTGTGTGAAGATACACAACTGGTGTGCCACTATCGCTTTTATATTTTACTTTTCTTTTCCTTTGAAAACAGATGAGGGTGAAGCACGACACAACATAGAAATTACTTCAGAATATTCTAGGGTAAGAGACTTACCCTATTTAGTTTGTTATTAGCTTTTATTGCGCGATAATAAACTTTTTAACAGTTCGAGGTTACTTCAATTAATTATCGAAAGATAAAGATGTGTTCTGATAAATAGTGATAAAGAAGTAACCGCATAATTATGAAGCTTGATAAGTATTATACTAAAGGTAAGAATCTTATTAATTTTATTAGATACATAGATAGATACACTTCTATACAAATCTAATTTTGATAGAAAACAATTACAAAATAGACTGTCTTAAAAATGAATGTTTGTTAGTCAAAGAGCTTGAAGAACTCGAAATTTTATAATGCAAATAGAATTTTGTAGAAACTGCAATTAATACCAGATATCACATAAATGTCTATCTACTAAAGTATAAAGTAGTAAAGTGAACTTTTTAAGTTGAATGTAAAACATGAGAAAAAAATAATTTTGAAAATAATGATGATGCTGTTTCTTGACCTACATATGTATGGGCGTAAACGGGGTTCTCTCTTTTGATAAATACAAAAACAACCTGATTCTGACCTCCTACGCGTCTAACCCATCTTTTTCTATCCCTACAAACAACAAATGGCAATAGAAAATAATTAACATCGTCATTTTTTCCAAAGAAGGTAGTTTCTTCTGCTTCTTGAAACTCTTCTCGAAATTCAACTTTCTTTTGCAAAAAGATACGTAATTGTACGTTTCAGTTACTACGAGTATCTATCCCTTTTATACATATAATACATGGTATGCAAATGTCTCCCCAACTGACAATACAAGGCACGGAAGTTCCCCCCTACAATTTTCATCACATTTAATATGTGATGAAAAACGTACACGTACATACGTATTTTTTTGTCGACTGACATAGAGGTGACATGAATCCGGTATCATGTCTTTTTCATGTACTATAATATAGAGCTAATAAATATTCTAGGATGCAATTAATCTATAAGACAAAGAATCATACGATCTTACTTTACAGGTTTATTCAAATTTATAGAACGCCAAAAGATGCGAAATCCATTGGTGTAAAATTGATGAAATTGCCTTCTACGGTTTCGCAGATTTTTATTATTTATATCCCGTGCACACGCATGCTGATTGCGTGAGTCATCACGCAATACTAAACTGAATTTTATTCGACGATATTATACTACGAATCAACGGTATTTATAGTCACGAATGGAAAACAATTATTTCTGCGACATATAATTGTTATTTTTATTAAAATACTTAAAGCTATAAGTAGAATAGTATTTTAACTCTGTGAGGGAGATGGATTAAACTGACAATTTGAATACGTAACGAATAATCTAAATGTTCTAAAATGAATGACATTAACAATATTCTTGAAAAAAGTGTTTCAAATACAACGTCTTTCCACACTAAATGCGAGCATTAATAGTTACATCACTATGTTACATCACGACATCGTAGTTTTTTATGGTGCATTATCCAGGGCACAATCAATATGTACTTTTGCAACCCTTTGCACTCGAGTGGTGCCTCCACTAAGAGGCACCATATGCCACAATCAAGTAGAATATTTTAAAATGTGAAATTTAAGTCTTATTTATATTAAATAAAAGTAAATAGAGTAAAAAGTATTTGTAACTCTTTTCTCCCAAATTAAGGCTTTCAAATTGTCCAAATTTCATTCGAACAGAAATCTAGAGATTTAGACTTAATCATCGAGTGCAAAGAGTTCATTCTTCGTTACCCGGCGAATGAACCGGTAAATTGCACCGCAGTCATCCTCGATGAGTCAAATCTACCGAGCCAAATCCCTTGTCTTCACAAATATATCAAAACCCCGGATATCTTCGAAAAGCTCCTTAATAACAGTTAGTCTGTACTACGCGATCCCGGACCTGAGCGTGATTCAAAGTAACGAGTGTATTTACTTTTTATCCGGTTCCCTCTGCCACGACTTAACTTCTCGTACTCGAAACTGGGCCTGCGCCGATTGGGAAGCCCTAGCTTCGAACTTTACTATAAATACCGAGTAGTCATTTTTTCACGAGAGTTAGTCGTTCCAAGTTCACTTAGCACGCCTACCCCTGAAGAGAAGACGACGACGACGATGACGACGACGACACCCTGCGCTATTCGCGCCAGTCTTTGAACCCGAGCTCGGTTCAACCTCCTTACCAGTCAGCGGAAGACGAACAAACAGCACCTTGACCATACCTTTTCCCCTTGGAAAAGGTTCACAGGAAGAGAAGGTTGCTCCTTTTGCAACCGCTTTCTTTCTCTATCGCTATTCAGTTTACCTTAAACTTAAACCACGCTGTACGAACTTCGCCTTTCACTGAACGTGACACAACGAATGTAAACAGTTTGGATAAAAGTATTTACACAAAACTATACGATTCAACAATTCTTTTCATTTTTTATTTTTTATTTTTTATTTTTTATTTTTTATTCTTAAAGCGTTAAACGAAACTTTTATGAATACAATTGTGAGATGTTTCCAATTAACATGATCTAATTTGAAACACATTTATTTTATATGTAAATAATGAGTGATAACAACTCGTGTCCTTTCATTTAACCATGTAATGTGAAGTATGTAACATGTTTGATCTTTTTTTAATCAGTTATATTTTTAATCATATAGGCGTTTAACATCGCATCGACTACATACTAGGTTATTAGCGACGCTTAATAACTTTCTTATAAATTTTCTTAAAGTATTTGATTATACGATTTAGTTTCTTTGAAAAACTTTATCAACTCGTGTTTTTTCCCATCTTCCAAGTTGTTCTTGATGACTGGTTTCAATTTGTACGAATTTGCCGAAGTGTACTATACTTATTTTGGGCAGTGTAGGATAACATGGTTGATTGTAAGTGGTATGTTGCATTGTTCGCAGTTAGGAGCTTAATTAAGAAAAATATTAAGAATAAACAAATGCCATCGTTGGATTACACTACAGTGCGTGGCTTGCAACAAGATAAAAGAAATAATTAGGGTGCAAGGAATGTTCTTTGCTCGATTCTCGTGTATTATACGAGCTTTGTTAGTAAACTGGTAAACTAGTAAACTAGTAAACTAGTAAACGTGATTGCTTTAGGTTTTAGCAATGGGACCGGCATTCCTTTTTGCGCGGCATGTACAATACTCGAGTATTAAGCTCCAAGGTTCGTCAATTGCAACAAGTACAATGGTAATTGGGCAGCAAGTAGTAATAGAACCTGAAGTGCTTCCGTCAAATACATAATGTGACACGAAAGGGTTTGGGAGAAGCTCGAATTTATTTGAATACATAATCGCATCGCGACTATCTTTTATTCGCACTCTGCCATTCTCCGACAGCCTGTGTGTAGTATAAGAGCGACAGCTCTCAAACAAATTTGACAAAACAGCTGCTCTCGCGTCATTTTTATCTCCATACCTCTGTCGTAGACCCGGTTAGTTTTTGAAATGCAATGCAAAAATTGGATAAAGATAAAAAACTGTCTATACGATGCGAGCAAATACATCACCATCACCCCTCTCCTTCACGCTAGCGAGAAGAATAATCCTGAAGGTAGTCAGAAGTTCACTGACCGATCAACAACTTAATCCGAGATCAGGTATATCAATTAAGTAATACTAATTCACTGTTTCTCATTTTTTTTTTTTCGTTTTTTTTTCTTATAAAACTTTTATCAAGATATTTGTAATATTTTTCTGATTAATATAACACATTAAACACGACATAATTTGGATTACATTTACATTATTAAACAGTAAACACGGTCCAAATTGTATCGTGTTTAGTTTCATTGTAATTAGAAATAACGATGTGATAAAAAATCATCAAATATAAAGAAGTTTGATCGTTACACTAGCGCTTGCATCATCGACCAGCAATATTTGTTTTGCTTTAGTCGTTCCATCCTTTTTCACTCGCTATCCTAAGGTTTTACTTTCAACGAGTCTAACACATTGACTGCCACGTTGCTGGTCACTGGTGGTGACCGGCGCTTCAAATTTTCTATAATTAAATAATTAATCGAAGAAAAGATGAAATAAACCGTGGATATTGCTATACTAATATAGACTAATAGTGCAAAGTATCAATTTTAATGATTACATTTGAAAATGAATCGATGAGTTCTTTTTAATAATTGGAATTAAAGTGTGTCTTACCACACACACACACACACACACACACACGTCTGTTTTCACTGTGCTGGCCAACGTGTTAAAGTAAATTGAATAATATCAGCGAAAATTAGCGCATTTCGACGGTTTTGGGTGACAGTTGTTCTTCGACTATGATTTAAACACACTTAAGTGTTTGTAATGTAATAATAATAATCTTATCTGAGATAAAGTTCATCGACGATTTTTTGTTATGCGAAAACCGTATAGTTGTTATGGTAAAAGGAAAAAACATTTGCAAATTTTGCAAAAATTTGTAATTTTCTTGTTAAATCGGCTTCTTCGAACATTGTAGATAATAGAGAAAAAAGATTTGAAATTCGTATAATTCATCTAATTGTAAGAAAGTATAAGAATTAGCTATTGAGGGTTAGAAAATGAGTTGCGTGTTACATGGTATATGTATAACCCAATGTTCGGATAATCGAGATCTTACAGTAACACGCATTACTCTTACATAACATGTTTAAACGAAATTTAACCTGTTACGAGAGTCAAGGCATAATATATGTATGTATTATACACACATATATACATACATATAAATCGTTATACAGTTGGTCACAAAAATATTCATACATTACTTCAATTTTCATTTCTAAACTTTATGTTTGTTTCTAATAAATATCAGTGTGCACGTAGTGTGTAAAACTATTCATTTATGTATGTAAGGTTAGGGTTAATATTATAGAAAAGCTCGAAGAAACACGAATTTTTATGTTATATAAATATTTCTCCTACATTTCAGAATAAATACCTACATTGTACATATCTGTCAATATAATATTCTTGATTAAACATTGAATATCTCTTAAAATATCGTTTGAAATATACAGATTAGTATTGTTTGACTGTTGACAGAAAAATTTTGGTGCAAGAAAGAGAATATCTGTCAGAGGTAAACGATTAGCGTAGGAGGATATCGCTTTGTCATCGAAGAAATTAAAGAAAAGTCAACTCAGCCTCAACTAACATTTTCGATTCTTTTAAACTTTACAAATACGCAGACACTTCGATAGAAATATCAAACAATTTCCATTTCTGCTATTTTTTGCTTTTTCTCGATAAAAATAAGATAAAAGCTGCTTTTAAAAATGATATAATTGCAATGAAAATTTAACAGTTTTTTATGCCACATAATGCTGCATATTAAAATTGTTAAAAATCTATCGTTTAAAGAAAGAAAAAATCAATGAAAGTTAAATAAAAAGTTCCAATTTTATTATCAGGTCGAAACTTAATTTAAATCTGTGGAGTAAGCTATAGCGTAGCTATAATTTGTAAAACCATAGTGAGTACAAAAGATGAATTAAAAAATCATTTAGTGGAAAAATGGTAAATAATAAAAAATTACATAAAGTAATTACGAGGATTGCCACTTATGTATGTATAAATAACGCGCTTAACCATCTAAAACACGTTATTTAATATAAGATATTTTTAAATAAGAGTATTATTTTAATGTAATGAATTAAATTTGTAAAATAAACAAATCTTGTAACATAAAAATTCGTGTTTCCTTGAATTTTCATATAATTATAAAATATTTCAATTATAGGTATGTATGTAAAGAAGTGATTCCTTTTATTTTTAATATTTATGTACTATATAATATTTAACACAATTTAATATTAAGATTAACACAATGAAAATTGTTTATGATCAACAATATATATATATATATATATGTGTAAACAGAGCTGACTTACAAATGTAATTGACCTACAATTAGAATAACAATGGTATATTTCGAATTTAAATAAAAACAAAAACCTTGTTTTTCACCCTTGTATACAGTTGTAGGCAATTTTAAATTTGATCAAAACTTGTTGTTCCAGAAGTTTAATAACTGGAGTTATATACCGTTATCATTCTGAATCGTCAATTTATCTAGCGAAAACAAAACTATATAACGTCAACTGTTAGAAAAATTGACGAGACTATAATATACATATAATTAATGAAAGTTTTCTGTTGAATAAGATAAAACCTTAAGTTTCTTAACATTATTTATTTGGCATAGCGTACATGCAATAATTGCGATAAAAAATAATTAGAAAATAATGTTTCATTCTGAATAATATTGATAATGAAACTCACAACAGATTAAAGTGTAAATAAATGAAAATTGAAGAGTAAAATTTGTGCAAGATAGTAACAGTTAAATTTGTATTCTTATTACTCGATGAAAGGTTAAAGGGGAGGCCAACAACGTATTGCGTCGTACGTAGTCAACTAAAACGGACATTCTACATTTTGCGTAAAACATCAACTATTGTTACCAATAAGTAAAGAATACAAAAATTAATCACTAGAAAATTTTGTTTATTTCTGTGGTAATATTTATTATAAGTAAAAGAACAAATAGAAAAAAAAGAAAAAGAAAACGAACGAAGAACTTATGTTAAATTACATCGTCTTCCAAAGACTCATCAACGAACTTACGCTCGTATTCAGTGTAAATTGGCTATGTAGAAAATGAAAACGAACCAGAAAAGCTGGTAACTAAGCGGGGGGTAGTTAAGCGACTATATAGGTCATAAATTCACTAACTGGCCAACTACCTGAAGATAATTTGAAGAAAACAAAACAAGTCTCAACGTACCTGATTATTATGAAACTTCAAGCTTCCGGAAATAAATACTGTCGAACTGTGCTTTCGATGTTTCACGCCATGGGAGCTTCTCTGCAAGATGCTTCACTCGCGATCCGCAACACAGGATGCGACCTCCATTGGATAAAACCAACTTTCAAACAACCGGTTCACTCGATCATTACATTTTCACGAGCTGAACAGCTTTATTAACCTTTTCCAGTTCGATAGCTCCTCTCCTCGAAACAAAGTTAATATACTTTATTCCGGTCGATCGCGAAACGACCAAGTATTCTTTTTTTTCCACTTCTTTTTCGTTTCTAGGTTCAGCGAGACGCGCACACTACACCCTGAAAGCTCGTTGACGAGTACAAGCCTCCGACCGCAACGAGAAACGATCAGGCCAGGACGCACCTTTCGAAAGCACCGCGCAAGCTCAGACTGTTCGTGCGAAATCCAGTTTCCACGGTGCTGTTCCGAATCGTTCCTTTTCGACTATATTCGGCTGCCAATGGTGCCCTAGCCCCATACATACCTACCAAACAGCTCGTGCCTAGCCGGCTCGTCGCTTCAATAAGTCAAGCAGCTTTAATATTGAATTACAATTTAACGCACAAAAGCTCTTCAATTAGATCGTTCAATCCTTCTATCTAGTTTTAATCAAAATACAATGTAACCAGAACATTCGCAATGTCGTAATTTAGAAAAAAATCAACGCTTCGCTCGCGTTATCCGACGAACCGTTACTAACAGAGACGGAGATAACTTGCAATTTCTTACAGTTACATGCAAGTGCAGTATAGGGCAACCAGTACTGGGTAAAGCTGAATGTTTTCATGGTTTCGTTTATTATTTTTGCAATTACTTCTCATTTCACTTCAATCCTGTTGCCATATTTTTCACCAATATAATATACAAAACATTCAATTTAAAATTGTAAATGAAGACAAAAACATTTAAATTAATAAATATGACATAACATAAATGATCTGATATTATCTTATAATGGAAAATAGAAACTTCATCGAACAAAATAATTTCAATAATTTCATGTAGGGCGGTAAATTTTCTTAAGGGTTGTTGTACACCACTAACACATTTTGTTATTTCTCTTTGTAACCTCACATGTAACCTCGTACGAGCACGGTTGCACACAGCTTCCTCCTCCTCCTCCCGGTTCGGGGATGAATCGAAGATCGAAGATTATCGATAGACAGAGTAGAGCTCAACCCCCGATTGGACCGTGGCGATTCAAAGGGAGGATCCAGGTTCTTCCCGAAGGAGAGAGGGAGAGAGAAAGAGAGAGAGAGAGAGAGAGAGAAGCCGAGGACTGAAGGAAGATTTCCCGTGAAGAAAAACGAACAGAAAAATTTTGCTTTCCGAACGCTAAAGAACAAACTTCTGAATTTCCCATTCCTAATAAACGGCCGTATTTCTAATAAAAGTACTTAGGTAGTCATCTTAATCATTTACGCGCCTCGCCCAGCAAAGCAGTTCAGCGCTCCACGGATACCAACCCACCTCTTTATCCCTAGAAATCCGTAAACGAAACGTAACAGCACATAAATATACATAACATCAAGCAACACTGCTATTGCTTAAATATTCCACGTGTATGATTGAAAAATCAGAATAAATAGTCGACCGTTTTCAAATTTACCTCGTTATTTCATTTATTCGCACCATGCGTTGAGCAGACCGGTTAGCGTTCCAAGGGCACCAACAAACCTTCTTTTCCCCCGAATTAGCAGTTTTAATAGCACTCTTAGTTAGCCAATCAAAAATAACAATCCAAAAAGTAACAGACATTAGATACAGGAGAACTTTAACCTCGAATTTAAAGTTAATGTGTGAACGTTATCATAAAATCGTACCTATCTTAAACAATTTCTTTATCAAATATGGACGAAACTAATAATCCTGCAACTGTAGTAAGCAATAAAACCTTATTAACCGCATGCTTTAATTCTTTACTTAATCCACATTTTAGTAATTTAATATACTGTTTTAAATTTGGTATGAGGTTTATTAATTCTGTTTGATTCTTTAAATGAAAATATTTGATCAACAAACGAAGAGAATGATATTTAAGTAATTAATCCTTTTATTATTTCTCATAAAAATGATCAGCGTATGCGAATGTGTTACTTATTCATTTAATTTTGTTTGGTGTCTGTAAAAATATATTTGTTAAAATATTCTTTCGCTTCTAGGGTATCCCAAATATTTCTAAAAATATAGGTATTGCTGGCAGTTGGATAAATAGCAATAAAATCATTATATATGGTGCCAAAAGGTTGAATAAAGATTTTCATGAAAAATATGATCCAACGTTGCATATTTTAAAGCCAGAAGTAATTTTATTTTCACCACAATTACGTAAATTGGTCAACGAAAGTAATGGCATCTTTTTATCCATACAAAAAATTAAACAATACTCTGGAGATGTTAGATCAGAACTTTTGAAACACAGCAAACAATATAGATCCATTTTAAGAGCATGTATAGAAAGCTTGCAAGATACTTGCGCAAAAGCATTAACAGATAAAAAGGAATCGTTGGAAAATTTTCTTACAATCTTTTATCAAATTGAATGTGTATGGCACTTAACTGAAATTTTGTATATAGACGTAGTCCCAGGTAAGTTGTTTTATTATAATTCGATATTAAGAAATGAATAATTAATATCATAACTCGATAATATTAATGTGTGGTATGTTAAATTTAGGAGATGTAGTTTTGCCACAATTGCTAGAGTGGATTAAATTTCATTTTCCATCTAGAGAATTAATGGCCCTTAAAATATTAGCACAGAAAACGATTGGTGCTGATTTAGAACATCCAAATTATTGGGAAGCAGTAATAGGTTGTGCGCTACATGGAAAATTAGATTTAGTTAGAGCTTTATTAGCTTTACACAGTAAAGCAGATCATCCAGGCTTTGCAATGGCAGACAATATTCTTAAGACAATGCCTGTGTATAACGTGTACGGAGGTTATTCTATAAATGAGTTTATAATGCGATGGAAACATTGGCAGCTTGATTTGTCTTCAAATTTAAATAATAAAGCTTTTATAACTGACACTAATTTAGAAATGATTATGAAGGTATTAGTTTAATAGCAGTATCGTATATTTCAATGGAAACAGTTAAAAATCGTTGAAATTATTAAAAAACATTGAATACAGTTAATTGTAGGAGAACAAGATGTATTGTGGCAATTTTCATCGTACACAGATGCTTGGTACGAATTATTAGCAGCAAAATTATTTTATACATCTCCATGTTGCAAACAGCCTGAACTTTCGCATCATGCAAACAGTATTTCTAAAAGATGGCAAGCTAATAGACCTTCTGATAACGCTATACGTGCTTTATTAGAAAGTAATTTACATCAAGTTATTAAAGAAATTCAACATATGGGTGATAATGGATGGTTTGCTGCTCATTTGATAGATTTATTGTATACTTGTGGAAAACTTGAAATATTGGACAAAGATCAAATTGAGTAAATTAATTATTTATATTGCACAAAACTTATACAAAAATAAAATATCAAATCATCAAATTAATTGTTATTTTCTTCACAGGGTTACTAGCCAGCTTCACGAATCCCTTATATTAGAGTATGGAAATACATTAATGGAGCATCATTCTTTATGGCAGTGCGGTGCAAGTTATTTGATACATTGCCCTACTCAAGGTCTAGCTAGACTAGAGATATTGTTGCAGTCCTTACAGATGGGATCGGAAGCAAGAGTAAATAAGATAATAGATATAGCACGTGATAACAAAATGAATCACATAAGTTTGTATTTATTTTAATTTGTAAAAATAATGTACAAATGGAATTAGTTTTTTCAAACTTTTTGTTTTTTTAGTTACTAGCATGTGCAAGATTCAAGGAATAAAGTCGATGCAACAAGGAAGACTGGGAAATGCTCTTACGTGGGCATTAAAAGCTCAAGATAGTGGATTTATTACATACATCGCAGATCAATTTTTAAAACAGTACGCGGAAAATGGAAAGCTAGAATGTCGCGATTTACTGGAAAATTTAGGCTTTTGTATGATGGCTAGTGATAGACTCACATTTTTAGGTAAGTTAAGTTAAGTTAAGTTATTATTTCTTAAACCAAATATCAATTTTAATATGCTAAAAGTATAATTCCATTCTTAATTATATTCTCGAACCAGGAAAATACTGTGAATTTCATCAAATGTACGGAATCGGAGAATTTAAAGAAGCTGCAAGTTTATTAGTGTCCCTTTTAGTTTCGAATTTAACACCAAAATAGTAAGTAAAATACGTACATATTCATATTATGTTAAAAAAGGAGAAATTATTATACGAAATGCTTGTCTTTCAGTTTCTGGTCAATACTTTTATCAGATGCTATTCCACTATTGGAAGCCAAAGATGTAATTCTATCTTCCAATGATTGTTTCGAATTGTTGCGTTGCGTAGAAGCTCATGGGGATGATCCGAAATTTCAAAATAAAATCGAGATTTTCCGATTGGCTGTTGCAAGAAACTTGGCCCGAGCGTTAAGCCTCGAAGGCTGTCAAATAGAACATTAGAAAGTTTCTTAACACATGTATAATGTACAAATTTTCTAACTTTTTAATTAAAACATTTCATGTATAATTATTAACCTATTTCATTGAATTATAGTAAATCATCAGTATTTTATAAGCATTTTGATACAGAACATTGATACAGAACGAAATCATAAGATAAAATGTGTAAATAGATGAATACATATTTTTATACAAATCATTTATATGTATATTAAGAATATTTATAATAATTTTAAAAGACTGTGTTTTTATTTGTATTACAAAAATATAACATTCAGTAGCAGTTCATGCTGCTTTTCTGTATTATTACTTGTTACAGATATTTTGTCATTTATTCAACAAAATTAAGAGTATAAAACGAAATCTTAGGTAATAATTTATACCAAGGAAAAGCTACAAAATCATGTCCTATTTTCGGTACAAAATAACTTAGTGACAGTGATACTCAATGCTACTACTTGGCTACATCCGGCTTGTCTCGTGTTTTGTTCAAATATTTCGATTTTATACTATGTAAATAAAATATGATTGTAACTTTTTTAAATGTCTTTTCTAGCGAGTTTTATTCTATCAACGTGATATGATTAAATTTTCTCCCAAGACTATTAGTTTTTGAAATAAATTGAAAAATGCCCACGAATAATGTGTAATAACAACTTATATTATCTTTCGGTAATGTTCATAGATTTGTTTCATATCGCAAACAACTGTATATGTAACTACTACGGTAAAAATACGATACATCTTCAAAATTGACATTTTTGTAATTTCTATCAAAATTGATTTTTCTGAAAAAAAAAAAAAAAAACTGGATTTTGAAGAAAAATGGGTTTCAGAATCGTATTCAGCTTACAAAAACCTATAAAAATTGCTTATTGAAGGTTACCAACTATGTATGCATTGAACACCGCGTCGCGTTATAGAAGGTAAATTAAAGCTTTGAATAATACTAATAGCAATGACATCATAGTGAAAATGAAATCTGTGTAATATGTAATCAATCGATGAAAAAGGTAAGTAAAAATATTACATAATATCAAAGGTACTAGATATGTACTATGTACTTGTTTAAATCGATCTGCTGTTAGTGAAGCATCAAATTGTGGGTAAAGGTGCGTACAGTCGATAAAGAGAATCGACAAAATGGCGATCACTAAATATTATGTTTGGTATCACGATTATTTTTTATCCTAAAGACTGTATAGTATTAGTCAAGTTTCTTGCCAGTGAGAATAACAATTAAATATTATTAATAAAAAATTTCGACATGTATCGTGAATAAAGAATAATTAAAAAAATTAATTGAACGTAATTTTTATAACATCGTTCTCTATAATAACTTGTATGTATATAATTGATACAATTTATAATACGTTTTGACATATAAATAAGTCAATTTTGCATCGACGTATCAAATTTAAAATTTAAAAGAAAATTTGTATTTATGGTAAATATGACAAATAAGCGACGATGATACTAAAGTGATAATTTATGGTGAAAATGAAAAAATTATATTTAAAACAAAATATTTTTAATGTAACGAATAAATAAATAAATAAATAAATAAATAATTGAAATTTCACAAATGTATATAAACAGTTTTAAATATCTAACTTCCACTTTAGACACAGTGGATGTAGAATTCATAAACAATAATCAGATTTTTTACATATTAAATTGTAATGCACATAAAACATTTAATTTTGATCAAATTGAAAATAAAAAGTCATACGCAAAGTATCATAAGAGAAGAGAGTGCCAACAATGTGAATATGTGATTGTAAATGAAAATAATTTTTAAATACTTGGTAAGTACTAATACTTGGTAATATTAATATCCTTAGAAATATAAATATGGGTAAAAATATAGAAGAAAATATTTCAAATATTTATAGTTTACATTATGGAAGATTATACTCCCATCGATGAAGATTTTCTTGGTCGCTTATTACACCAAGCTGCTTTATGGGATAACGCTGAGTTGTTGGAAGACCTTTTGCGAGGAGAACATGCACAATATATAAATAGTCAAGATTCGTGGGGTAGGACGCCGCTACATGCTGCAGCTATTACTGAAAATTCAAGATGTTTAGATGTTTTATTATCCGCTGGAGCTAACCCAAATATACCATGCGGTCCAAGAGGTCACTATCGAACACCGTTACACGTTTGTGCAGAACATGGTCACAGCTCCAACATCGAAAAGCTATTAAAATTTAACGCCGATTTAACGATCAACGATGATAATGGACAGAAGCCGTTAGACATTGCTGAAAAAAATAAACAAGATGCGTGTATAAATCTGCTGAAAAAAGCAGCAGAAAAATATGAATTGGCAAAACTTGCGGCGCATGCTTCTTTGCGTGCAATATGTATTCAAGGTGATACAGTGGCAGCTAGAAACATTATTCAAGGAATAACCGGTGATCTGGAATCGATTATTAATATGGCACCCAACGGTGCAAATACTCTGCTTTTTATAGCATGCGAAATGGGCCATAAGGATATAGTTCGTTTACTTTTAGATCACGGTGCAGATTGCAGAATACATCCTGTTACTAAATACTGTCCATTATACATAGCTTGTTACAGCGGAAAAGTAGAAATTGTAGAATTACTACTTCGAGAGTTTCCTAAACAAGTACAGTCTTTAACGGTGGAAAAATGGTTACCAATTCATGCAGCGGCTATAAATGGTCACCATTTGATTATTGATTTACTATTGAAATTTGAATATCCACAACATACGTATCAACGTTACAAAGATTCATCTGGAGAATTTGAATACGAGATGCCATTTGATATTAATACTCAAGACGTTACGGGACAAAATGTTCTTTATATAGCTAGCATGCTTGGGAATATTAAAATCGTTGAACTGTTGTTAAATTACAGAGTGAAAGCAAGAAAAATCAAAGAGGAAGAAATGGGAATGTCACAACCGCTTCCTATGTCAAAGAGAAAAATTTCAAGTGGGATACAAAGGTTAATGTCTAGTTTAAATTTTCGAAGTAAAACGTTTGATAAAAAAGATGACAATATGATATGTCCATTAAATTTAGACTTATATTGCAACAATGGTACCGAAACCGCTTTACATGTCGCAGTAAAAGGCAAACACACGGAAGTAGTTACCGCTTTATTATCGGCAGGTGCCGATCCTAATTTACTCGTAAAAGTTCCTTACGATCAAAACGATTCAGAAAGTAATTACTCTAGCGCGTTGATTATAGCATGCGAGCAGTGTGACATAAAAATAGCCGATCTTTTATTGAAACATGGTGCTGTGGATAATACGTGTAAAGCAATTAAAATCGCTGCTCAGAATCGAGACGAACCGTTGACGGCTAAACTTTTGTCCATAAAAGCTTATCCCGATTCAGAATACAAAATCAATAAAAAAGCTATGACAGAATGTACTCAGACTTCACATTTCTCGGCATTATCTTCATTTGGAAACGTAACGTATTCAACATTATTTCCAAACACTCCGACAATGATAAATTGGCACGATCAACAGTGTCATCTGTCGCAAATACGAGCTCAATGGCTGACCGATGCTGTATTGCATGTAAATAAAAAGTTGAGCGCGAAAAACAGCGATCTAGTGTTGTATGCTATCACCAGAATAGATATTTCTCATAATTCGATTACTTCTGTACCATCGATTATATTTTATTTACAAAGTTTGCGATACCTAAATATGGCTCAGAATAAAATAGATACTCTTACCGCCGAACCAAAAAATTCAAAGGACAAACTGTGCCCAGTTCTGGAAGAGATGTATCTGCAAGACAATCGATTGGAACAGTTACCTGAATTTATCATAAATTTGCCCGCCTTGGAAATAATGGATGTCTCGAACAACAAATTGCAATGTCTTCCAGACAACTTGTGGCGAGCGCCGAAGCTGAAGGAATTAAACGCGTCCTTTAATTTATTGAAAGATTTGCCTAGTCAAGTGTTTCAAAATATCTCACGAAAGTCACAGCGAGAGGACTGTTTAAGCAACAGTTCGAGCAGTCGAACACAGTTGATGACACAGTTTGCTATTTCGCGCGAGGACTCGTTGGAATTCGAGTCGTTCACTAAGATAGCGAACGCACAAATAATCGAGATGGATCGTCCTCACGTATGGACCAAGTCCGTTCAAGTTTCCGAAAAAATTTCCGACGACAACGAAGGTGGAGCCAGATCGGTATTGGCATCGTTGAACCTGGCGCATAACTTGTTCAATAGCATCCCGGTAGCTTTGCCGTGTTTAGCTGTGAATTTAGTAAGATTGAACATGGCTTATAATTCCCTTCGATCCATGAGCCATATAACCTCGTATCCGGCGAGTTTGAAACAGTTGGATTTATCGAACAACCAAATCTCTCGATGGCCGAGTTTACCGCAAGTGGATGGCGCGGATCTGATGGAACAAGCGAACACCGCGTGTTATTGTCCCGCGACGAACGTACAATCTCCGATAGTTCCAGGCAGCGGCAGACAAACGGCAGCCTCTTTGCGCGACGTAGTTTTGATGTCGGTCTGCACGCATAGACGTCACCTGCGTTTAGAAAATTTAAGAACCTTGATTCTTGCCAACAATTTGTTGAACAGAATTCAATTGACTTCCGTTGACGACGGGGAGATGCCAAGCTTGGAAGAGGAAAGCGTGGACAAAGACACGAAGATAAGTTATTCCGGTTCGAAGTTGTACCTTCTTTTCCCTAACGTCAGTATGCTCGATGTCAGTAACAATAAACTGAAAGAAATTCCGCAGAATATTTACGAACTGAGTAATCTCTCTGTCCTGAATATAAGCGGTAATTCGGATATCGTCGAACTACCCCCGCAGATGGGATTATTGTCCCGTTTATGGAATTTGAACACCCAAGGCTGTCGGTTACAAGAACCATTGAAGACGATGATCGAGTCGAAAAAATATAAAACAATGGACGTGGTTGGCTATTTAAAATCTATCCTGGAAGATGCGAAACCGTACGCTCGAATGAAATTAATGATCGTGGGAATCCAAGGTATCGGTAAAACCAGCTTATTGGAACAGCTGAGGCAGGAAGGCGAAGTACCGAACAAGAAGAAAGCTTCCGAGCACTGGGCGAAAAGGATGGGTAATAAGAATATCAACGCAAAGACCGCGAGAGGGACGACGATATCCACCGTCGGCGTCGACATCGGAGATTGGATCTACGAGAAGAAAGTGAGGGGTCAGTCGTCCCACGGTCCGGTTTACTTCAGAACCTGGGATTTCGGCGGACAGAGAGAATATTATGCGACGCATCAGTACTTCTTATCCAAACGCAGCTTGTATCTGGTCGTGTGGCGAATCACGGACGGTTTCAAAGGTGTGTCTGAAATATTTCAGTGGTTGGTGAATATTCAGAGTAGAGCGCCAAACTCACCGGTGATCATTGTCGGCACTCATTACGATATATCGTACGAGCATAGCGAGGCTCTGCAACAATACATTCGCGACAAGTTCATAAACGTGGTAGACGCTGAAAAGTGTGGTTTACCGAAGGTCATGGAGACCATCGAAGTCAGTTGTAAAACGAGGCACAACATAAAGATGCTGTGCAATTTGATATACGATGTTGTGTTCAGTTTAAGATCACCGGGAAGCAAAGAATTGTTACTCGAACAAAAAGTCCCTGCCAGTTATCTTGCCTTGGAAGACGTAGCGATACAGCTCGCGCACGATAAAAAGTTGTCGGGCGCGGATCCGGTATTGAAAGCTGATCAATACTACGCGGCTGTGAATAACGAGCTTCAAAAGTTGCACAGATCGTTTAGAGATCCCGCGGAATTGCATCAAGCGACGCTTTTCCTCCACGAGAACGGTATCATTTTGCACTACGACGACGCTACCCTGAAAGATCTATACTTCCTCGATCCACAGTGGCTCTGCGACATGTTGGCACACGTGGTAACGATACGAGAAATTAATCCTTTCGCCAGATGCGGTATCATGAAATTGGACGATATCCAACACGTGTTTAAATCTTCGACGATATCGTCCATCGACACGCAAGGATATATCGTTAGCTTGTTGAACAAATTCGAGGTTGCGTTGACGTGGGATTATCGCACTTTACTTATTCCTTCCTTGTTACCGACCGAAGAAGATATCTTAAGAAATAACCAAATAATCAAAATACCAGTGAAAACACGAGGCTGGCACGTACGATCCAAGAAAATTACATCCCCGATGATAACGTTTCAAAATTCCTGCGAGGATAAATTGACCACGGAGTGCGTGCTGACGTCCAGATCGCAGCCGGATTGCTCCGTCACGAGATTGCTTTTAATGTCTTACTTCCCGAGTGGATTTTGGTCAAGACTCATAACCAGGATTTTAGCCGACGACGCTATCGTCGAGATTGTGATGTCGTTTCTAGCGCCGTTCAAAGATTTCGTCGATGATAATATTTTTACAAGCTTATTGGACACGCAAGCGGAATGGGTACTTTGGCAAACGGGAATAGAATTAAGATACGCTAATATAACTCTGTTACGTCTGAAGGAAGTCAATTACAATTTAAAGAACGTACCGTACGATTACAGGCAATTTAAGTTCAAGCTGAAACAGGACGGTATATGGTGTACGGTAGATTTGAAGAATTCGGCAATTTTAGAAATTTGGTTTCCAGTCGATACTTTGGTGATTAAACAGCCTATAATGTCAGACTCGGTCGAGGAAGAACCAATGGGTTATCAAGCGATCGTGGTCGAGCCTCGGCCAGAAAGTATGCCGCAATTGCTGGCGTTGATAGTTGATCATATTGATATTTTATTAGAAGACTGGTATCCGACGTTAGGAACGCGTTTTGTCCACACGTCCGAGGGTAAGCTGCTAGTTACCCGGTTGATACCGTGTCCTCGATGTCTCTTGAATAACGGGGAGAACGAGAACGAAATTAACGATAGCGATCGTGATCGTGATCGTTTGGCAGAAGATATTCAAAGATATTACGTGAACAGAGAACGACAAAGTCAAGACAGTTACAAGTCTGACGGGGATAGCGGTGTAGGGTACGATAGCTTAACGTCGAGTAGAATGCCATCTTTGGAGGGTCATCCAGATTTTGTTAAACAGAACACCCATTCTGAAAGCATTCTAGTATATTCCTGGATGGTCGAGGAATGCATTCTGTCCGCTTACAGTAATAAACCGATCAGTTGTCCTAAGCACTTTGACATACCGTTGTCGCATGTCGCTCCAGATATTATTTTTATGGACCTCGGATCGAAGCATTTAATCAAATCGGAGGACATAAAATTAGGGAAACTTTTAGGTCGGGGCGCGTTTGGATTCGTTTTCAAAGGTGTGTGTCGTTTGCCTGGAACGTATCAAAAGGTTGATGTTGCGATCAAAATGTTACAACCAGTACCGCCTGGTCCGAATTCGAAACAGTCCGCGATTCTTGCTTACAAAGCTGCACAAAGTAAATGGGACCGGGATCCTTTGCAATACGCTTGTAAAGCATATTGTACCGCTAGACAAGAACTGAACATTTTATTAACATTGAGGCATATAAACATTGTACCGTTAATTGGAATAGTAATTAGCCCACTAGCGTTGGTATTAGATTTAGCACCGGAAGGTGCGTTGGATAACGTGTTGAAAAATTACAGACGTTCGGGTGCTAAATTAGATCCGTACACGTTGCAAGCTATAATTCTTCAAGTAGCGAAAGCCGTAGAATATCTTCATCAGCAGCATGTCATTTATAGGGATTTAAAATCTGAAAATGTTCTAGTTTGGCAGATGCCTCTGCCATTTCAAAATCATCCCGAACATCCTGTCCACGTTAAGGTGGCCGATTACGGAATATCGAGATTAACGTTACCAACCGGTGCTAAAGGATTCGGAGGAACGGAAGGATTTATGGCGCCTGAAATTATCAAATACAACGGAGAAGAAGAATATACTGAAAAAGTCGATTCCTTCTCGTTTGGAATGTTTATATACGAATTGATTACCTTGAGGCAACCGTTCGAAGGCCACGAGGCGGTTAAAGAATGTATTTTAGAAGGTGGAAGGCCACCGTTAACCTACAGAGAAACGTTTCATCCTTGTTACGCTCTTGATTTAATGGTCATATGTTGGGCTCAAAATCCTAAAGATCGACCAACTGCGAGTCAAATAGTCTCGATCGCGTCTGCGCCAGAATTCACGCATCTCATAGATGTTATATTGTTAACGGAAAGAACTCAAGTAACTGCTATTACCATGACGAACAAAGTTACAGAAGAAAATATAAATGGAGATGAAATTTGGTTCGGACACAACAATGGTGAGGTTGATATGTTATTAGGAACGCAAAAAGGATGGTTACAACACGTTCGAATTGAAACTCCTATAATACCGTATGCTATGTGCGGAGTGGATGGATATATATGGATCGGTGATAACACTGGGCAAGTACACGTTTATTTGGGCAGTAATTTTGGTTGTGTCGCTAGTTATAATCTGGAGCCTAATCATAGTATAGAATCTAAAGTGGTAGGTTTAATTTACTTGGAACAATTCAAACAATTTGCAGTAGCACTGCATAGCGGTAAAACATTTCTATTATCAAATTCTTTCACGCAAATGAAAAAAACGGAAGTTGTGACTGATGTACAAGACAATATAAAAACCTATTCTTTGGCAGCTGTTTATAAGAAGAAACGCATATTAGAATTATGGGCTGGACAGAGTTTTGGTAAAATATCCGTTTATGTTTTAAAAGATGCCAGTTTAATAGATACAGTACAAATTTCTCACGTAACCGGAGAGGCAGCTGTTAAAAATTTATTTGCTACGTATTTATTAAGCGCCGAAAATTCCATTTTATCGTATACATACCCTGGCTGTATTGTATATCAATGGGACATAGATACTAGGCAAATAATAAATAAATTAGATATGTCAAAATTAGTACCTTGCTCGGAGAGTCTAAAGTCTATTTCTATAGAGGAGAACTTATCGACAGAAAAGTGCCAAGTAACAGCTTTCGAAACTTGTAGAAATCAGTTGTACATCGGTACTACATGGGGCTGTATTGTAGTCGCTGAATGTAATTCTCTTAGACCAATTACCGTTTTTAGACCTTTCGAAGGTAAAGTATGTCAAATAATATCATTCAAATCAACAGACGAGAAGAAATTGGTACTCGCAACTGTTGGTCAGGGTTATAGAAGTTTAATCTCACGTTACACAGATTTTTCAATCGATGATTTAGACGCGGATGATCTTAAACACAGTATGTATGCTCTTCTATGGAGGTCTGAACATTGGTCCGCAGCTTAAATAACATTTTCTTTCTAACGTAATGTTAAGAGTGCTTCATGGTGCAAAGATAAAAGGTGATATAAAACTGGTTGAGAATTCTATACGTCCATGGTATATGTATATACTTTAGTCTCTAGACCTTAAGCTTCCTATTTTGCCTTATGCAATATTTTTTTAATTCAAAGTAAAAATACTTACCCTTTAATCTGTCCAAGTTGCACGGTGCTTCGTTGTAAAATAAGCATAATTAAAGCAGGATATTTTTAACTTTATGTATTGCAGCACGTTATAGTTTTATCGTTTACAAGTACTTAGGTTTACAATTTACTTTTTTCATTACCGATAAGATAATGATTCATTGATTTAATAAACAGGTAAAAAAGATTAGATAGATTATAACCTCGCAATACAGTTTCAAGTTCATTTAATGATCTCTACGATATCGATAAACATTTTATACATTTAACACAGTTTAGTATGTAAGAATATTTTTATTTTATATTACATTGCAAGTACAATTAATCTAGTAAATTTGTATAAGTTTTGCTTGAAAATCTTTTTCTCTATAATCTAAGATTATAAAGTGATAAAAGATAATGGTGATTCTAAGATAGCTTCAGTACTAAAAAAAGTTATTGGATTAGTGCAAAGTCAGACTTTATTAGAATTATAGAAAGTATGAAAGTGAAGGTTTTAATAATAATAATAATAATAATAATAATAATAATAATAATAATAATAATAATATTAATATTAATATTAATATTAATAATTAAAATTAATAATATATCAATTAATGTGTAAAAGCTAGAGAGGAAATGTATGAATGTTCATAATGAATGTAGTTAAGAAACATCCGTTGATGATAATTCTTCCACACTTTCAACGTTATATTTAAGAATTAGGTCCTGACCACGGTACAAAAAGTATCCTTTGAATAATTCTCCTCTTAACATGTAAGGAAACCAATGTTGATCATCTGGCCACATTTGTTCAAAAGGAATGTTTTTTATGTTATACCACTTTGGTTGCATCTCTGAACAAAAAAGAAATATATATAATTACAATATATTTATTGTACTTTTAAGTAGGCAAATATTAAATATAATAGAAATCATGTAATAGATATATTTTTCAATTTTTTTTCATTTTATCCACAATATTTCTAATTTTTTTATTTCCTTCTTTTTATGAAGTTGATTTAAAAATTGGCATAATTTAAATAAATTATATTATAATTGATTGTAAGTTACTGAGTGTTAAAAAACACAACTTTATTGCATTATAAACTGTATTGCACATAAAAAAATATATGCTTAACAGTAAGGATGAATATGTGATAAAATTTCTGAAAACTAAATACCTTCAGATTCCGTTACATTTCCCGAATAGTTATATGTTTCAAATACATGAACTTCCAGTAAGCCGTTATTTCCTTCAAATTCAAATTCTAGACTACCAATTTTCTTCAAGTCTTGGACTAATAAACCACATTCTTCTTTCACTTCGCTATAAAACATAGATAGGAAATTTCTGTAGTTGCATTAATTAATATTTATTTTATATGTAACACACTTATTCATAGTGTATATATTATGTATTCTGTGTAATTTCTTTTGTACTTATGTCTATTGTGCGTATTCATCAATGTTATAATTTTCATTTATACACAGTACTTTATTTAATTAATTAAAACTGTACCTGTGTGTATGAGGTGATTGATAACAAAAAATGATAAATAATTTAATATATAATTTTTTATTCAAATCATGCAAAATTATAATCGACATCGTATACAAATTTGAATAGAAAACTTTTATTTTTCTTGCAAATGTTAAAAATTAATATTAATTTATCTATAAAAAATGTTATATATACATGATATATATATGTATGTATATAAATTATGTAAATTATTCATAGTAAAATAGATATCTAGAATTATTTACCGTATTGCTCCCTGAATAACTGTTTCGCCTGGTTCCACTTTACCCCCATAACCATTCCATTTATCTTTTCCAAATCCTCGTTTTTTTAAACCTAACAAGACTTCGGTCGGCTTTCTAATAAAAACTAATGAAAAAATTTGTTTTGCAGACATACTAGTTTAATATATGTATTATATATGCTTGGAAAGTTAACACGTGTTATATTCGTTCGGCGTATAAGAGGGTTAAATTCAGTTTCTTAAAAAGTTGCCTAATAAATAATTTACACAATTTTTATTTTGTGTAACAAAGAAATATAAATAGATAAATACATATAAATTATACCAATATTTAGAACGTTATTAAAGGTTACTCTATCTATACACTAAATGGTGTTGAATACAGTAAGATTTGCTTTTAAGCTTTCAATATCTAATCATGGCATATAAGTGACATCATAGTATATCTAATCATATCTTATATCAAGCCTTGGTAATTGATTGTTCACGAGCAAATTTCCCCTCTCGAGGTACCCCCACTATACGGCTAATAAAAACATCAAATATATACAGGCATTTTTTTATTGATGTAAATGCTATACATATTTTATTTTTTATTATATGAGAAATTATATATAATGGTTATTTCCACTTATAATAGTGAAATATAAAATGTGGTTTCATTTTATTAATAACCTTCATAATTCATATTAGACGAAAAAGATAACATGAATAATAAAGATTAAGTACATATATTAAATGCAGTTTAAATTTATTGTTTATTTCTTCTAGATATTATTATAAATATATAAATACATATAACACAAGTTTGTCTATTTATGTGATTCTGTTTGTCTCCTTTTGACTGGTACATTCACGTCTTTAAACATTGAATTATAGATTTGCAATGCTTTGTCATATAATTCTTCCTCTTTGACATTAAGCTACAATCAAATAAATCACTATACATGACAGTTGTAATGTATTATATAAAATCATATATGATATATATAAGTATAAAAACATAACTTATATGGTGTTAGTGAAAGTAATAAAGGATAGCACAAAAGTTCTTTTACCATTTTAAATTGGAATTCTTTTTGTAGCGATATAATTTGTAGTTTATTTGTGCTTCAAGCAAACCAAAACTAGGGAAACTTAAAAACAGAAAAATACACATTTCAAGAAAGAATTCAAATTATGACACTGTCAGAGCCACAATAACTTCTTTAGGACAATATTTTCACAATTAATTAATTACCAAAAACAAAGACTTGAGATGGTCCCTAAAATCCAAGAATATAATTTTAAACATAGAATTGTCTCAAAAAAAAAAAAAGTTTATATGGATGAACTTTAAGAATTAAGAGAATTAGGATTAAGAGAAGACAAAAATATCCAACAAAAAATACGACATGTTCCACAAGTCATAGACAGTATTTTGGAAGGAGCATTAAATTGCAAAAGGCCAAAAAGAATATTATTTCAAAATATAATTTTTCATAATTTCGAATTACTTATAAAGGGTTATAAGAAATGATTTAAAAAAATTAGGAAATATTTTCTATTTTTTCCAATTTGTTTTTAAAGTTCGAAATAAGAAAGGAACTTTTGTGCTACTCTATATAATTTTTTTTCCATGTTACCTCTCTTAATTTGTCACACATAATAAGGAATAGTTGAGTTTGAGAGATGTGTTGTTTTTTTAAATCCACCATTGGAACAGTAACATCTTTATGAAACTTTCTATAATATATTTCAAACATAAGAATATTTAACAATTCATACTTAATTATTATTCATGCTTAATTTATATAATACTTAATTACACTTACGCTCTTAGAAAATCTTCTTTATAGAAAATATTTTTTACTGGTTTTTCTGGCGCTGGTCTATCATATCGTGGTTCATATTTTGGAGGAAAAGTTTTATATACATCATACCATAATGGTAGATTCTCTTGTGGTATAGCTTTTCTTTCCCACAATGCTGATACTCTAAAATTAAAAAGTTATTAAAAATATAAATATTTTCTAGAACATAATTACATATGTATAATAAAATTATTAACAGTATTTTTTATTATTAACAGATTTGATATTATAAACTTTCTAAGCTAAATACAAAATCATATTCTAATCTATAAATATATTTAAACGTTTAATCTTTTATTCCAAAAAAAACATGTATGTATGTTTTTAAAACTCGTTGCTTATGTACAATAAATTACATTATTTAAACAAAATTTTAATTGTAATAAATTTCACTATAAAATTTTGGAGAACAGAAAACGTAATCGTTAGTAAACCTCTATGTCTATACGATTACATTTTGTTATAAATACATTCAAATAAATACAAATATTTTTATTTTACATAATTAACTTAAAACTTGTAATCTTTTTTTATATTAAACTTATTAACCTATTTTAAAAAGGTACAAAATAATTTTACCTGGAAAAAATTGTTCCAATTCTATCTGATCTATTGTGTGCCATGATTAAAATTCAAAATTGTGGGTTAGAATAATATACAGCAATGATTTTATTTATTTATTGTGTACATACATTGTACAATATGTATACAATATATATGTACACATAATTGTGTTACATTCACGAAATTTTAGGGAAAAAACAGGTGGGTTGGTGTCACTGGAACACTGAATCCGTGGTAATATTCAGGACGGATTTTCTCGTCGATTGATATCGCAATATTATAAAACAGTATTATAATTAAAATAAAACAGATGGCGCTTGTTTTCGAGACATGAATTTATCCCTCGAAAACAAAAACATGCGGAGTTTAGTGGGATCTAGTGGGATCTAGTGGGATCTATTTATAGTCATTGCACATGTTCTGATATGTTCTTTTATCATGGGTAGTGGCTATCTAAACGTATAACCTTATATGTTTATAAATGTTTAACCAAATTTTGACATGTATTGTTAAAAATAATTATTTCACATATGAAATAGTAATTTTTATAATTCAGTAAATTAATTCAATTTTATTCAAGATTATAAACATTTCTTGTAAATCCATTAAGTATGTTGGAGATAAGCGATAGTGAAATTTCTGCCATAGGTCATGTTTTAAATGACCAAAACCGACCATTAAAAGAGAGATTTCGCGCATTATTTACTTTAAAAAATATTGGTGGTCTTAAGGCAATTGAACAAATTTATAACTGCTTTAAAGATGAATCAGCTTTATTGAAGCATGAACTTGCATATTGTCTTGGTCAAATGCAAGATTCTGGTGCCATACCAATTCTTAATGAAATATTGAAGGATACCAAGCAAGAACCAATGGTTCGTCACGAAGCAGGTATTACATTAAACATTTACACATGTATTTTCTATACTATAGATTATCTTTATAGAACATTTTACTTTTAATAAAATGACTTTTTCATGTTAGGTGAAGCTTTAGGTGCGATTGGTGATCCTGGTGTTATACCAGTATTAGAAGAATATAGTAAAGATTGTGTACCAGAAGTAGCAGAAACTTGTCAATTAGCATTATGCCGTTTACAATGGTTAAAATTAAACAATTCAGAAAGTTCAATAAATTCACAAAAAAGTCCTTATATGACTGTGGATCCAGCACCACCAGCAGAGATTAATAGTATTGAGAAATTAAGAGATATTTTGTTAGATGAAAATGCTTCTTTATTTGAAAGGTATCGAGCAATGTTTTCATTAAGAAACATACAAACACCAGAAAGTATTCTTGCACTTTGCGAAGGTAACTATAACAGTTTGTTGCTTTTTAATCCTCTATCGTTGAGGTAAAGTTTTTGAGATTCCACTGATTCTATTTTTCTTGTTTCTCCATTGTATTTATAGTTACGAATTTGTATTTTAAATACATATATTGTAGTATTACCAGAAGGGAAAGAAAATGTAAATCTTCAATTACATTGTTTAGTAGCTAATTAACATTCTGATTTCTACTATGTGATTTTTATAGTGTTTGTTGTTCTGCAAATCATTTTCTGTATATTTGGTTTTGAGATGAAATGAAAGAAAATTATAAATGAAATGGAAGAAACTAAATAAAATTGTTAAGTATATTTATGTTTTAACATTATATTTACAATTATATTTATTTATTTGTAATTAGGGTTGAAAGCAGGTAGTGCTCTATTCAGGCATGAAATAGCTTTTGTTTTGGGACAATTGCAAGTAGAAGTTGCCATTCCACATTTGATCGCTTCTTTAGAAAATACAGAAGAAAATGAAATGGTACGACATGAATGCGCAGAAGCATTAGGTTCTATTGGAACTTCAGAATGTTTGAATATTTTAAATAAATATGTCAACGACAGTCAAAGAGTTGTACGGGAAAGTTGTATAATTGCATTAGATATGTGTGAATATGAAAACAGTTCAGAATTTCAGTATGCCAATACATTAACTCAAATTAATGCTTAAAATTGTATTTTTTTTTATTTCAAATTGAATAAACAGATTTTAAAGAAAAATTAGATTAATTACGAATCCGAAGAAGTGTAACTTGTTTTCCTGTGAAATGAAATATTTTGAACACGTAATCTTCGAACAGATGGTGTAGACCGATTCAGGGAAAATGGCTGTCGTACACGATTAACCAATTCTTGATTTTGACAAATTGCACTGTGCGTCCAACTGATTCGATCATGTTATTTATTTACATCGTTTTTTTTTTTTTTTTTTCGAAACATTTGGTTTCTCCAAAATGTCAACAATTGATGCGCGCTATACATATAGGTAACCCTTCTACATAACACGGTAGATAGGTTCCTAGAAAATGCCGTGTTGTGTGAAACCGTGTTATATGAGATCCAGAGCCAGTACAAAAATAGGAGTTACATTCCGAGGAGTTACTTTTTAAAAATACGAGTTTTTTAAAAATTTTATATAAGTAACTTAATTTGTATTAAGAATATAAATATATGTATAACAAAACGAAAAAAAATATTTTCATTTAATGTAACCCTAATTTAGTAAATTAAATAAAGTAAATTTTAATTGATTTATATATTTTCATGTAAAGGCATTATAATTCATTATTCTTTCCCGTCATTATTTTAAAGTAATTTAGTTTTGAAATATGTTAAACAAAACTGATGTTATTCAGTATCGTAACAGTACGATGTTGCACGAGGGGTTTGGCAATTTCCTTATCGTGTTATAGAATGCCGTGTTGTAAGAGGGCTACCTGTATTTCCAAATCCTGCTTGCTCGAAAATAAAGTTTTATATCAGGAGAACATGACGTGTGAGAAGGTATTCTTCGTGTCACTTGGAATTTTCTTCAAGTCAAATTCCAGGAATTACCGAAATCGTATTTCCAAATCTTGCGTGCTCGTAAATAATGTTTTGTATGAGGAAAACATAATGTGCGAGGAGGTATTCTTCGTGGCATTTCTTGGAATTTTCGTGACGTCAAATTATAAGAATGACCGAAAGCATATTTCCGAATTCTGCTTGCTTGCTCGAAGGAAAAATGTCTGTGGCAGGAGAACAATGTCTCCTGCTACAAAAATGTTTGTTCTCGTACATTCACGGTTTTTCTTATCGTTGTCCGCCGCTACAGTCTATTTACTTGACAAGATCAATTTTCTTCAAAGTCTTGGATAAAATAAATATTTAACAAATTTCTGAACGAGGTCAAACGAATTTAAAGGTATTATCACACACAACACAAGTATTTACACAATACTTTGAGATTATCTTCTATTAAACATAGAGGTAAAAAAGATTTACACGTATTATGCTTTAACCTTCCTAAACCCTATGCCGCGTGTTGCAGTATAACACACGTATCATCCGGAACAGTTATTATTGAATGTGGCATTCAACCTTTTTACTTGATAATCTCATAAAGCGGGCGTTGATAGGCTCTTGTAAATTTTAATAAGTAAACAAAAGTGTCATTCAACGATTTGATTGATGAAAAGATTTATTAATTGATAAAGATCACCGAAATATTGACAGAACTTCGGACACTATTAGTACTACATATACATTAATAAGCGTTTGAAGATATTCGTGAATTGTCTGCAACTAGATCAGAGCAATTGATTATTATAAACCATTTATAAGTAACTGACGTATCCTTCAACGTGAATTTGTTACTTTTGATTTTTAATTCACAGAATTAACAAATAATGTTTTAATTCACATAATTAGTTCGGAAATTGACCGAATTTATGCTTATTAGCAATCGAGGAAATTTGTAATTATTGTATTGTTGTGCTGGGAATGAGCAATAATGCTTATTACGTTATCGACGGAATGGAACATGATACGAATTTGTTTGATATTGTTCATGATCACAGTCAACGTATGTTCGTAGCCGACACTCCCATCGCTACGCGCGCTCTGATTTCCCGGGCTTTTCGTTGATTATTCAACAATGAAGCCTTATTAAGCATTTCGGCAAAGGAGAAAGTTGTTCAGAATCGCCCTTGCTACCACCTCCTAAAATTATGCCCACCTGTTGCTGAACATCCTCTACGTGTAACGAGTAGGGAGCAAGCAACGTCTTCGCTTAAAACGAATCCTAGCATTTCTTCGAACTTTAGTTCCTGTTCTCCTTTTCTCCTTATTACCTGCTGCCCATTCCTGATTTATTACTAGAGGGATAGTAACTTGACCATCCCCATCATTCGATATTATACTCATGGACTTCGTTATGTGGAAAATTTTCAAGGAAAAAGTTTACTTCGCGTCAGTTAACGCAGATAAACCAATCGAGAGACTGAATAATAGTAGCTCTTATTTACTTTTCATGACAATTTTTTTTCAAATCGCCCCTTCTAGAATAGTTCCAACTGATCGAAAAAAAAATAATCTGTGTAAAATTTTAGTTTGATTGGATAACAGCAAAAAATACTCTAATTTTCAATATTAAACAACGGTTTTCTCAATTTCTTCAGATCTTACTTTTCATTTTTTTTTTTTTGAAAGTAATAGGTACAGCATAAAAATGTATCCTATCTGAATTTACAATTTTTGTTTCACATGGTTTTTCATATAATTAATAATTTAGAAGATAATTGAAAATCTCGATTTTATCAGCAATTAATTAATTACTTTAATATTTAAGGGTCTAGGAGCATCTTTTCGTTATCTGATCAATTTCAAATTGTTCACAAATTATTTTTTTATTAATTGAAATTCTTCTGGAGGGGAAAGGGTGGCAGAAAAACAAATACAAAAGTTGAAAATAAGAGTCAGTTTAAGATGCGCGTAGAGCAGTTAATAGGTGTTTGTATTGCTTCAATACTTAAATGTACTTAAATAAGTAGGGAAAAGAAAAACTACTCTGTTTTTGTCTACCTTTGTTTTCTTCAAACGGAGTAAAAATGAACATATCTCTAAAGGACTTGTTTCTTAATTTATTGGTTTCCTATACACTTTCGAAACTTTGACATTTTATTTGGAGACAGCCTGGAGACATAAGGCACTTGCAGGTTTACTGTTTAATGTGATCTTAGGGATAGTGTTATATGTATACATGTATGTAATGTGGTTTTCTTTTGAAGTACTAACATTGAGAGGAAATGACATTAGGAACGTTGAAAAGTAATAAGATACATATGTAAAAAGAATCAGATATGTTATAAGGTTTTAAAATAAATAATCAACAGAATACACAGAATTTCAAGAATTTATTTTTTAGTTAAAAGAATTCACAGTCAAAGATAAACAATCCAAAAAAGAAATATTAATTACCATTATAATTTTTAATTTAAACTTACTCGTTGGAATTCGGATGGAAGGATAACACCAAGTATTCGTGCTTTCAGCTCGCAAAATTAAAACTTTTCTCCTTTGGATTTTTTGTAAGGTTATACACAGTAAAGTCTCGATATATCGTCGAAAATCGGGAGCGACGGCGGGAGGGAACGATGATATATCGTCCAGCAGAGCAGGACTGAAATGAGGGCGGAGCTAGAAGCCACCATTTTAAAAGTGTTGCAATGAAAGAAAGAAAGAAAGAAAGAAAGAGAAAACTTCGAGAGTTACTGTGTCGGCAGAAATCAAAGATACATAATCGGTGAGACACTTATTAATGTAAAAGCACAATTTTGTTATTTCTAATTTTTGGAAAATGAAAATCACATCACCGTATTTGTGGTATTTTTCTGATTAAAATCTGGACACCAAACACGGCATAAAAGTGGTACATATTTGTGTATTTTACAAATGATAATGGCTTGTATCCTTTAGATAATAAAGTCCGTAAATATGCACGAAATTATGCCGTGTTTGGTGTGATTTTAATTAGAAAAATACGAAAAATACGGTAAAGTGATTTTCATTGGCCAAAAAACAAAAGAAGAGAAATAACAAAATTTTGCCTTTACATTAATTGTGCCAGTGATATGTCTCGGGCCTCTTTCTCTTTTCATTATTGCTGTCCTTTTCTACGTTTGAAAAAACATCCAAGTGTTCTCGTTCGTTCTCAGATTACAGTCTCGTACGGTCTACGATATATCGCTGCTATATAGCGTAGAGTTCCGGAATGTAATTTGCTATCACGGCGAGCAGAGAAGCAAGCATGCATACATGTATGTATGTTGCTATGTATATCTTACAAGTTAAGTGGAGCCTTAAAGCCCAGTCCTTATGACTTAGCCCTTATGATTAAATGCGGTGGTGTACATATGTATAATGTGTTTTGGACTTTTCCCGATTTCACTGACAAGCTGAGTAACCTTAAACATGGCTATCTGGTCGTACAACATACTGTTCATGATAATAATTGGTATCGTTAATAGTAACTTGTATTATACAAGTAATTATAATATTTATTGAAATCACGAAATCACATACAGTATTAGTTGGAATGTTATTCTCTTTGTCTTCGAAATAAATAAAAGTAACATGAAATTATACAGAGGAGGAAAATCTATCTTGTGTAAATCTGGAGTGGAAATTGTTAACAAATAGAAGCTGTTTATTGCGTTATATTTATTATCATGTTACAATTACTCGTTATCGTCGTAGAGTTGATTTCAATTTTTATTTTATTAGGTTAGAATTACATCATGCCGATTCCGTGTTGCCGGTTTCAACTGGCGCTTCTGCTGTACTCGTTGATGCTTTGTTTTCCGTGTCGTTTGTGTTTACATTGAAAATCTGCTGAATGTTCGAAAAAGGTTTACCCGACGTTTCTGGCATAAAAATAGATGCAAGAATCGCTGTTACAAGCTCGAGAATGCCGAAAGCAAAAAATATTGTATAATAACCGAAGTTATCGATTATTAATCGATAACACGTGTTCACTATTAAAGCTATTAGAAAGGAGATGATGTTTGCGAACGTGGTTGCCCAACTTTTCACGGTTATCGGAAAAATTTCGGAGGCTACGATTGCCGGGACGGAGCTCAAACCGAAAGAAAAGATTATACAATGAACTAGGATAATAAGTAACGGTAACCAAGACAAATTGTCGAGTTTCATATGTTTTAGAAGAAAACAGAACGCCCCCAAGGCAAGAAGATTTATGGTAGCGCCGTAAGCTGAGATTAGAAAAACAGCTTTTCTACCAATTCTATCGACAGTAAGTGTGGTTATTATGCTTGTTATTAAAGCTAGCGCGCTTATAATAACGAACGAGATATTGATATTCATTTTTACGTCTATGTTCGCCAGTATAAATCTGGCGTAAGATTCAACAGCTATCAATCCGGACAATTGTTGACCCGCCAGCAGCGCCACCAAAATGAAAAATGCTCTTCTGTGAACTGTGAATACTTCCTTAATGCAACCTGCTTTTTCATTTTCTATCAGGGCTTTCATTTCCGTTATTTCTTCGCTGTTATGAATTTTACCCCTTAACCAGGTTAAAGAGACCTCCGCTTGTTTTCCTTTCTGCTTCTTCAAATAATAATACGGCGATTCGGGCATCCATAAAAATGACAATCCAAATATCGCTATCGGTAGCACGTTAATCAGCGCCCAAGTCTGAAACGATTAATATTACAAAACAAAGTTCAAAGAAAATCTATCTTGCTTTCATTAACAATTTCTCCTTTTTTCAATTTATTTATTTATTTATTCATCTAAGGTAAGCTATGCTTATCATGTTGTGTATGTATAGCGTCGACAAGTGTGCACGAATCAGTTTGCTTTCCAAAAATATTAAGTAAGTATATGGCCTAATAAAAAGATCGATGTTGCAACGTTGCAACTCTTTGCGAGTATACAAAATAAAAATCTATTTCATTACAAGGTAATACAATTTCATATCATGTTAGACCTTTAAGTTTTCAGATAAATTGAAAAATATCTTAGAAAATTGCTGGAAAATCCTTACCTTTGTGTTTAAGAGTGGACCAACACCATAAGTTAATATGTATCCCACGTTAAGCAGTACAGGCATTATCCCGCTGGCGGCACCTCTAACTTTTGTTTCAGTGATTTCTCCATTGTATATAGGGACTGCAGTGTACACACCTCCAACCGATATTCCAGCAACGAGTCTTCCGACGAAAAGTAGCGGCCAAGATTTAGCGAAGAAAGTGAGTATCCAACAGGCAAGAAATGGCGTTGTTATCGTATAAAGAAACCATTTTCTACCAATACGGTCGATTAATAAACCGCATAGGATCGGTCCAAGACAAGCACCTACTAGTAACGCGACATCTACCCACATCTTCTTGTCAGGAGGTACGGGTACATCCAACTGCTTACCATATAAATATACCGTTGGCCAGGCAAAACATAGTCCACATGGAAGTAATGTCAAAGTTGCTTGAAAGAAAACAAAAATATCATTTAATATTTATAATTAGGAAAAAAGCAATACTGATGACTGATATTAAATGCTATTAAATATTTGTATTGATTGATAGAGAATGATTACGATGCGTATAATACCTACTAACTTAATAGTTTTAATTATAACACTAACTAACTTTTCCTGCGTGTAATAGGTAAGTGGTAGAAAAAAATAAAAAAGAAGACAAATTATTAAAATTGTCGCTTTTTATACGAAATATGCTGGTCTATCTGAATTGTTTTGTATTTGCACAATAGCTTTTTTAGAAATGAAGGTACTCTTTGATTTTTTTAATGGAATACTATATGTATATTTTTATATATCATATGAAAATTATTATTCGGAATTGTCTCGACTGGGTAGCCCCCCCCCGTCCTCCCTCATTTCCAGTTCTTACAAAAGTTCTAGGATATCTTGTATACACAGATTGTAATTGAAATTATTCAAGTATAATTTACGTAATTTGATTAAGAGTAACGTTCCGATAGTTTTACGTTACTACGTATCAACAAGTAAATGACATTTTTTCGAATTACAGTAACTCCTTCGTTGTTGAAAGAACGGGAACGGGAACGGGAACGGGAACGGCCGTGGACAGTTGGAAAGTGTTTATCGTTTTATACCAGTTATATTGATGATTAATGCCTTAGATTAAGCGTTTTTTCAACATATATTTCTAAATTGTTCTCGTGTTTCTTACATAAAAAAAATCTATTTATCTTATCTTATGTGGCTTTCATTTTGATTTGTTCGATAAAGATGTGAAATGTACTTAAGGAATCCGTTGGTATTATTTTGATGAGGATCTAATTGGGTATAGAAAATTTGAATACGCAATGGTAAATAGTTTACGCTTGATTGCGTTTTATTGTTTGATCTTTGCCGAGCGCTAGCCTCGAGTTGCGCGTGTGGCTCGTTTATTCAAAAAAGTCGTACCAATGAAATTCTTGCGTTTTTCTAAATAACATCACACCAAATACCATGTAAATCGGATTATTTTTAACCAAGTTAATTTTTAATCATGCAATCAAATTTTTCATATAATTTCATTAATTATAGGTCGTATTACGTGGTGGTATTTGGTATGATTTTCATGGGAAATGCGCAAGGAATTAATTGTCGTCCAGATCAATTTCGTCGAGATCGGACAAGAAATAAGGAACTGGAGATTTTCGCCTTTCTGAACTATGCGTTTTATAGTCTCGCCGTTGTTGGTCATTTAAAAGCGTGAAACTCAACGAGCAGCTGTGAAATCGGAGGCATGAAATTCATTTCCAATTCTCTCCTATTGTCCAAGGTCGGTTTCGAGACGTGGACAATTTGAGTTATGTATGCCGAGTCAGTCTGCTACGTGACTAATGCCCTGTCGAATGTTATTTTGCGCGCGATACTCCACTAGTTCGCGTTAACTTTCTGTCACACGAAATCGTCTTATTGATTTCATTCGGTTCTTTTCCTACTGATAGGCCTTTCTATTGTGGTAAGTTTGCTTTTTCAACGTTGTCAGAGCTTACGTATGCAGTTGTCTAAAGATTTTACAGCTTCAACCACGTGTTCGTTTAGCGCATTTTCTCAACTTGTTATCTCAGCGTTCCCCTTCCCCCTACGTGGTGTTTCCTCAAAAACTTTTCAGGAAGTTGCAGTTCGTGCCGTTACGTTCAAGCAAATAACGTTGTCGCCACTACTTGTCCAATCATTCTGAATTCACCGGTTTTCGATTAGATTTACTGCTGTGTAGGTCGTGAGTATTGTACGTATGTTCGATTTGCCGGTAGAAGCTGCTGAATACGTCACTGGATTTCCTGGTTCGTTCACAACGATAAGCTTATACTATGTACGTACGTGCGCAAACACTCATTTATCAAAATTATTCAACTTTATTTTAAACATGAAAAATTGTCGTCAAATAAACAGACAGCTTTTTCTAGAGAAGAAAGAAATCTTTAACATGGCTGAAAGTGGCTTGCAACATAAAATGATACTTTGCTCGAAAAAACATATCTAGAGAATACAACTCTTGCAGCCTGTTGTAATGCGATGTTATGCTCCCTAATGTTACCTTTAACTTTCATCGGAAAATTGAAAAATCCGCGTTGTTTAAATCATTTAAACGAAGAAGATTGATCGTTGTTTGGTAGCGCAACCCGACAAATATTTGGATGGACCAAAACGTTTTCAATGAATAGTTTACAAACCGCAATTGACAGATGAAAATGAATGATATTGAAATTGTATTTTTTTTTTTTTCCGCCAAATATGACAGTTTTAATATAGCCATAATTAGATAATGGCATTCTTCAAACTGTAGAGTTACATCATTCAGTTGATTCTGCCATTAAAGTGAAAAAAAAAAAAAAAAAAAAAATTAGAAATATTTCATTATCGCAGTATTTGCCAACAAGTAGATTTAATGATTTTATGCTGTGAATTGCTGAAGCATCGACCGAAATAAAATTATCGACAGTTGTAAAGTGTTTGAAAAAAATCTAGTGAATAAAAATAAAAGATACGACAACAGAAACTGAAGACCGTTGTTAATTTGAATGCATCAGAGGAGGCCGGAGATAAAATTATTTATTTTATTCGAAATTTCTTGATTTACTTAAGTTTATCGAAAATATTGAGGGAGACGAATCAGAAATACACACGAATACAGTATTAACGTGGTTGGGAAACAAAAGAAAATCTGGTCACTTTTTAATCTTAATCTTAAAGTTTTTTTAGAATTACAAGAATAGTTAAATATAACTATTGTATATGGTATAACTCGGAAAACGTTCAATTAGACTAGTTTTTATTCAATTAGAATAGCTTAGCAAGAAATTCGTTTGTCCTTAGAAAAGTTGCATTAGGTTAAATATATGTATACGTATGTATGTATGAACATTTGTTCTAAATTACAACAATAATTATATCCTTTATTATTATACGTAGAGGGTGTCCCAGAGTCCCAAAGTGTTACAGAGTCATCGTTCCATAACTATTGGTCGTATAAAAAATTGTTAATGTAGAACTATTATATTTCGGTAAAAACGATTGTTATTTTATGAAGGTCAATTTCTGTTCTTTTAAATACAACTATGTATTTTTTATTAAACTTTTCAACACGAATTCATTAACCTTCAACATAGGTATACACCCGAATTGAATTAGTTTTTAAGATACAATGTCTACTGAATTTCAGAGGAAGGGACTGGGTTTGAAGGAACAAGAACGACCTTATTGTGTAGTAAGTGGCACAATAGCGCTACAGTTCAATGTGTTCTTTTAAAACGGATTTAACCGTTACATTTTAAAAAACTATTGTAATTAAAATCGGATAAATAGATTTAAGGTTTATGAATAGGTTTTAAAAAGCACTATCAAATTATCTAAAAATAAATGTGTGGCTCTTAAAAGACGGAATCATATCTCGTAAAATAATAACTACCAAATCATGCTTTCCATACAATTTATCATACAATATTTATATTAACAATTTTTTATACAACTCATAGTTACAGAATGATATGTCTAGGGCACTTTGATGAATAGTAAATAAATTAAAGTATTATAAAGTAATACTATCTAAAGTATGTCATAAAGACTGGAAATCAGTATTTTTCCACAAAAATATATACACACAGTAGTATAATATAACAATATAACAATATAACGTATTATAATACATATAATAGGTAATTTTCGGTACGCGGCGGCGCGGCTCTATTCGAAGAGTTGCAAGTGAAATACATACATAGTACATATGCAGTAGTTGAAATGGGCAAACTAATATTTAACCCATTGACCGGCACAGTGGATACAGACGTGTGTGTGGTCAGACACACTTAAATTCTAATTATCAAGGATACTATCGATTCATTTTCAAATGTAACCATTCAGATTACCAGCCTAATCCTAGCAATATTCATTGCAGCACACACTACGAGATATCTCGTAGTTGGCAGTCAATGGGTTAAGCAAAAATTGCAACTCTTGGCTCTATTTCGGGTCAAAGTGTAGTTTTTCTAAGTATTCTACTGGTATTACACGAGCTATTAGTATTCTGAATACGTTACATTTGTTTTACATTTGTATTATTTTTTCGACTTTTTACCTTACTAGCCACATTTTTGTAAGATTTATTCTAAATGTGTTTTAGCACTTGACATTTCTAGTTTTTAAACGTGCTTTTTCCCAGATAAAATGATACTAAAGTCTCTCTACCGTTGCATACTAAAAAATCTGAGACATTTTTCTCATTTTGTACATAGTTTTGCTCCAGTTTTACGGACATTTCTATCTCTCTGAACCGTATTAATTTAACGCGTGAAAAAAGTAAAGCAACATAATTGTACACTGTTAACTTATAAATCTAACTATGTGATATTACATATTTATAGAAAATTTATGATGTTTAATATTATACGAGATTTACAATTCTTTGTTTCTGAAATTTTCTTTGTAAAATTTGAAATGCGTGAAAACAAGGGGTACGGGAGGTTTTTAGTTTATTTTGTCAATTCAAAATCGATAGTGTTAGTGACAAATGCTTACTGGGGACTGATTGTAATACTCTTTAGATAATATTCTGAAGATTAGTTATAAATAGAGTGGTAACAATGTAGCCAGTTAACCCATTACCCGCTGCAATTCAAAAATACAGAAAAAAAAAGAATTAAATTAACTGTATAATGATATTCATACACTAACCAATTGAAAGTGTATTTTTGCCATAATTGTTATTGTTTTAATTGAAATATAAAAATTAAGTTTGCAACGATTTAAAAGAAAATGGCGGGAATTTTGAATATTTTCATGGAACCTGTGATATTTGAACGGCTGTATTTTATTTAGAAGTTGCAGTTATTAAAAGAAAAAAATGTGAAAATTTGATGTCTCCAAAAATGGGACATTGGCGGATAATGGGTTAAATAAGATACAGAAGACATTTGAATATATGTAATTTTTTCATGTATTTATTAGGTAGGTACGTTAATGTAAAATATTTACCTATAATACTAGCTATTATTTGATTTCTGTGGATTCTACTTGGTTGCTTCAAATCCAACGATTGCTCCTTATTCTCCTCTGTCATTGTCGCGGTGTCCTAGACATAAAAAATAATAATCTCCGTTAAATTAGCAGCAGAAATTAAATTAGCAGATGAAATGAAATGAAATGAAATGAAATGAAATGAAATGAAATTGAATGAAATTCGTTCGATACAAGTTTCATATACAGAGTGAGTTTTGTTGGAGTATCGAGCGCAAAGTAGGTTGCGTATCTTACGTGAATTTCATATAAAGTAGTGTCGCAAGTGAACCATCTGTCAGGTGCACGTTCAGCTGTATTTGGTTCAAAGAAGATGTCTACTGTTCATTATTCTATCATTTCTAATTTATATCTAATTGCATAGATTTATGTAATTATTTTATATTAATAGAAGAAATAACGCAACCAGGATTTATTGTCATTGTAGAGGTTGACTGTCCGGAAATGCGTTATAACTTAGCGATGCAGCATATTCCTATAAACATTTCTATTATTACTATCATTTACTCAAAGTTTATGAGGCATAATGCGTTTCTTTGCGATTTACTGTGCTCTTCACAGGTTATGTGCATACGCAAGCTCTTTAGGAGTTTTACCGAAGACTGCAGTTTTCGCGTAGAGTGACGTCAACGGGGGAAATTATGATCAGAATTATTAAACACTTTGCTCACGAATGTCCTACTCTTTCTCTTCGAATTTTATACTTTCGCCTTTAACCGAACTTTATAATATTTTAATTGTTCGACAGAGAGGAAGTCGTTTTGGTTCTCTATCCGCAATAAAAGATCTGATTTACCTGCAGCAAATACAACTACGCAGTATTTTCTTTCTAATGGAGATACATCGATCGCTAAATACACGTATAGTGAGTGTTAGCCAAAATTGTACGCAATGTAATTCGTTTCTAATTTTACCGAAAAAAATCAACAAATTATCATTGGTATCATTAAATAATGTTTGCATGTGAAAAAGAAATGAAACTTTATTAAATCTTTGGGAAAAAACGAATAGATATTAGGTATGATATGTATAAAAAGCGCATGTCTGTCAGAGTGCAGACATTTTTATGTTAAATAAAAATTTAAACAATTCTTTGGCATTTTTCAATGTATTTCAAAATCTGGATAATTTGACGAAACATGCAGCAACAAGAACCATGATTTATCTCGACACGATTAAATATCTTGGAAAGTAGGTATGGATGACATTGAAAACTGTTTGAAACGAATGTTATAGATTATAGGGTATCGAGGGGCACACACATGATCATAATATTTATTCGATTCTGCGATGACCTCGATAAAACTGATAAAAGTTACGATTCAATTTTTAAACAAAGTCGTATATCTTTTCAAGTCGTATCGATTTTCGATTCAAGTCAATCGAAAAGCGCCCTTAAGCTAAAGGTTCGACTTGCGACAGGTCATTCGATAGCTTATCAAGAAAAAACAATTCGTGCCAAGGTTGGACTTGTAAAACCCGCGGAAACAGGAAACAATCAGCAAGATATTTAATAGCCATCTAATAATGTTAGTGATTAACGAAGCCAGTGAAAAAAGATCAAGACGCTAGTACTTTAACATTTCCTTTTTCCACACAAACAAAAAAAGATAAGTATCTTTAAAATTAAGATCACATATTTGTATTTAACATTAAAGAAATATTCAGAATCTTATAATTAATGGGACATGGGTAACTGGAGAAAAGTATAAAAAACACAAGGAATTTTTTTAAACAATCCATCCTACAAAATAAGTGATCTGAAAATCCACTCGATACATTAAGATAATACGAATAAGAAATGTCAAACAGTATTGTAATTGACAAGATCTCGATATTGAATTTGAGAAATGGGGAATCACTCGTAATATTCAATTAGGGACCGACGTTTTTTGGAAAAATATAACTTTATTTGAAGTTTTATACAAGATGGACTTAAGCTTAAAATAGGGTGACGACGATTGTGTTGAGGATGTAGGGGAACGTAGGGGAACGTAGGGGAAAGTAGGACCTTTTATGCATTTTGGAAGCTGGACTTTGGACTATGCACTAGTGTATGGGGAAAAGGAAAGGAGAATTTGGAAGTTGACTAGCAGTCAAAGTTGCCGACTAATTGTGAAATAGATATAGAGGAAAAGGAAATATTTGTTATGACTGTATAACAGCATTAAAAGCGCTTCAAAGGCATATGTAATTTATGTAGATTACAAATGCAAAAAATATGTAAAACATTTTTTGCAAAATAGTTGTAAGCAATATTAAAAAATGAATCCAAACGGGACTAAAACCGTTAACTAAAATGTCACTGATTTGTTTGACAGTTTTTTATGCATTACGGGAGGAGACAAATTGACCAAAAATGTGATTCTTAACTTTTGTTTTTTACAATTCAAGTTTAAACCTAGCAAGAATTGTTTCTTTCTTTAGAAACTATTGAATGACACGTAGCAAGTCTAATTTAATTTAAGGGCACTTTTAATCACCTTATCTAACTAAATCTTTTCCAATTTCATGTACTTCCGACATTAGCATCACTCGAACTGCACCGCGGAGAGATTGCTTGGTTAGTTGACTTTGGAATCTTTGGAATCGGCTACCGTGTGAATGACGTTAGTATATTTAAAATTAGACAGTGTTTTGAAAGCATTATGAATGTTAGTTTTTCCTTGAAAATTGAGTCGTAACTTTTATAAATCAACAAATATTGGCATCGTACGTGCACTCAAATACCCTATAACATTTGTCTCAAACGTGTTTTCGTGTAATCCATATTTTTCGAGCTAAATCATATACACTGTGCACTGTGCACTGTGCACTGTGTACTGTGCACTGTGCACTGTGCATGCATGCAACGATATATGTATATATTATTTTACACAGATCGATCTTATGAACTGTTCTGTGCAAAAAGTATTAAGTTGTAATGTTCAGAAAAAATAACAGTTTGCGAGATATTTTAAATTTTAAATTCAAACTGTGCTTTTATAAAAGGAATATGAATCTAATCTTTTTCTTTCAACAATACTCTACTTAAACTTCTTTCGAGAGTAGTGAAAATCATAAAATTCCATTTCAATATCATAACATGTTGTTTGATTTTCAGGAATATCGTTATTATTTTCCTTACAAACATTGCTAATATTTACCGGAATTATTATTAAATATTCTGCTTTTTTCATCGACTGCAAATATTCTATCTGTGAAATGAGATGATTTGCAAGAAGCTTGAAAAATATAAATTACAGATATAAATTAAATTTCATCCGCAGTAATTTTCGCACAAAATTAATATTTCAAACTTTCAAAGGATTCTTAAGATATTTTCTAAGTAACTTTCTGGTAATATTATACAAAGTAAAATCTGAATATTTTAGATATTAATTATATATTTTGAAAAGTTCTTTGTTCTTTTTTATTCAGACGTCTTAAGAAATGATAGAACTGTACCGTGTGACTTTTATTTGAAGAAAGAAACCGAAAAAAGTGTTTCGGCCGCTCTTTACAATGGAGATCAATTTCATTTATACCTTAGCTGAGTAGCTAAGAAAGTGTTTTCGCAATAGGTCATAATTTTCTATTTTAATTCCTTGCCTAGATATAACAACTTGTATCTTTTCATTCACTGTAATCAGTATAAATAGTATATTCTTTTAACAATAGACGTGACTGTTTCTGCATCATTCTTATTCGACTGAAGAAAACATTGTTATATTTTCAAACTTTTTAATTGTTATATTAATTTGAACATAGTAGAATATCGTTTCAATACGTGGGGAATAATGATAACATTCAAAAGTTTTATTTTTATAAACTATTTACTATGGCATAAATTGGACTGTTGTAGAAGAAAACAATATTCAAACATTTATTTTCAAATTTACGGATAGCATTAAAATTTCGTAAGATTACCAACAATCACAGGCTGTCGTTTTATACTCTTCCTACATATCCATATACTAAAATATTAAAATACTAAAATACTAAAATACTTGAAATTAATTTTATCTGTAAAACGAGTACAAACTACCCGTATGTGTGAAAAATTGTAAAGAAGTTGTGTGAAAAACATTCCTGGAACGAAACAAGTGATTTGATCGAAGCATATTGATCGTGGCGGTATGTATATTGTGCAAGGTTAATCGATTAAATCAATAAACTCGGTGTATCGAGCCAACTATCTTTCAACGTAATTGATCTCCGATAATTAAATGAATATCTTCTCCGTTATGAAATAATCCAGAGGGCAATAAAATGGTCATTCGTTTCGATTATTTTGATCCATTCGAAAGTATCGAACAATAAAATATGATTGATATTCGAGGAATAGAGTTCAGTGACCAGAAAGTGAAATCAGTTAACCGACTTAGCCAGATAGATACTGATCGTGTAAAGAGGCTTAATCCTTTAATCATTTAACCGCGTGTGGCATTAGTGGCGACAACAAAAGCGGAGGGGGTGGTTTTAAAATAGCATTAGATAGGCAGTGTGCCGTCAGTCGGGCTCGAAGAACGACAGTAGTAGTTGTCGTCGTCGTGGTCGTCGTCGTGGTCGTCGTCGTGGTCGTCGTCGTCGTCGTCGTCGTCGTCGTCGTCCGTCCAACCGTATTGCCGATTGGGCAAATTGAAGCGACAGTACGTTGTACGTGATATATCATACAGAATTACGGTAATCGCAGTTACTTCAATCGGTTGCTTGTTTCCTGCTAGTTAACGATCATCACGTGATCGACACGAATCGATCTGCTCAACCGAGACCTTGACACCTCTGCACTCCTTTCATTCCTTCTTCTGTTTACTGTCCATCATTTTTTTCTTTTTTTGCCAAGGGTATTTTAACGATTTCACCACTGAAATGGGGACGTTTCTTCGTTTACTCGGCATCTCGTCCGACTATAATAGGATCGATCAGGCCACAGGGCTGACGGAGAAACAGAAAAAATTAGTGCAGAACACGTGGACTGTGATAAGGAAAGATGAAATAGGCGCTGGAGTCCTTGTGATGACCGAGTAAGTCTTTTCCAATCAACTTTTCCAATATACTGATTAGAAAGTTTCGACTTATACTTACTTACATTTTAAAATTACAAACGCATCTGTATTTTGTTGCGAATCCTTACTAGCATTATAGTATTATTACACTCATCTTAATCCATAATGTAACAACTACCAAGTGAAAGATAAGCTACATACTACATACTACATACTACATATACATATATACATATGCATCTCTTACTATTGTTTGTTATGATTATTTTTCTGTCAAACTGATTCTAGATTTCTTTCAAATTAACTTTAATATCTTAATGAAAAAACTGTTTGTAAGCGAAACATTTTTCAATTTGACACAATGCGAACAATTTCCTTTTTCAAAGCAGTATAGGTACATATATTGATCTTGAGTTTTTGTTGTGTCAAGAAAACAGCATAATCTTTCTTGAACATCTGCAAAAATGTCTAAATTGTATAATGGTTTTATTTGGACGGATGTACATGTGCTTGTATCGTTGGTAAAGAGTTGAAAGTAATATCACCGCATTTGCATTTAACCCTTTCGTTCTTCTATACTACCGGTGACTATAGTTATCCGCTAAAATTTTCTAATAATTTTCATATGTAGGACTTATTCATAATTCCTTCTACTTTATACGATACTATTATACATATTGTACATACATACGGTACAATGTATAATACTGTTTATATTACATATTAAATGGTAACGTTCTCCTCGCTTCTAATTGTCTTGAGAGCACCATATTGAAAGGGTTAAATGTAAAGCATCTAGTAAATATTTTGAAACATTTCTCTACCGTACGAAAATGAGAATTAAGTATTATATGTATATCGTTGAACGTTGACGTTAAAAAGAAATCTATTAATATGTGGTAGCTGAAGCTTTGATGGCCGTGACAATTGATTTAATTAAATTATCATCGCATAAATCATTTTCAACCCGTTACACGAATGAAAAATCATTTCTTTAACCACATACGTTTCTAATTAGCTGACACGTTACGATCTTGACGTGTACAAAATATGATAGTTGGTTGATCGATTTTCAGATTTTTTAAAAAGTATCCAACGTATCAACAGCATTTCAGCGCTTTCAAGGATGTCCCGTTGAACGAGCTGGCTGACAATAAGAGATTTCAGGCTCATTGTGCTAGCGTAATTGCGGCCTTAAGTAATGTTATCGATTCTTTGCACGACCCAGGATTAATGGAGGCAAGCCTAATCGGTCTGGCAGAGAGGCATAAAAGACGCGGCCAAACAAAAGAGGAATTCCAGGTACGAATTGCAAATATCCTACTAAACGAAACGAAACTATTTATTTCTCATATATTATAATTCAACGAACGAAATATTCAGTCATCTCAAAAGTTTTTGCTTCTTTTATTTTATTTTCAAGTTTTCTATAACAATGTTTCTTGTTATTGTATACGTATATTTAAAGCTGTTATTAAAGCATTATTATAGCGAGCAAAGTATTAAATACGCGAATAAAATTTGTTTGCAAGGTGGGGTTACAGTTGATTTGAAAGAAATAAGCGATTCGTAGCAAGTTGGCTTCATATTCGTAACACTTGATTTTTACTCCCGGTACAGATTAAGATTAGCCGAGTTGCTAGATCAAGCGAATACGTTTCAGTGATTTAAGTGGAAATCGAATCAGGGCTTACATTACCGCGGTCACTGGATAGAGCTATCTAGACTATCTGTATGTATAGTTAGATATAAACGACTTCAGCTAACGCAGTTATCGATGGTGGGGGTGAACACTGCATCGAACAAGTAGACATTCCATCCAGTTATTCGACTGGATTAATTGTTGGAATGGTGGTACTGTTTTGGAATAAAAACACTGTTTATGTTACATGCACTGCTGCAGTTATAATCCAGTGTTACATTGAATCGCTTCAGCTTTAAACTAAAGCAAACAATACAGTTGTACTTGATAATACACTTTGAACAAGTAAAACGTATGAATGTATTGTATATATGTATAAAAGTAAGTAAACCTCGATTCTTGGTATTAAAAAAAGAAAACCGTGTATTACTAGATTAATGGGTAATTTGCTGATAAATCAAAATGTATTATTTGCGGCGATTACTACATTTTTCTCATCTAACGTAAAATGTTACAAATTAATTTTCACTTGGCTTATCTTATATTGGCTGTTGCTTGTTTTTTATATATCTCTATTTTTTATGAATGTGGTGCACGTAAAATGGCCTTTAGTTATATCGTTTGCACTTCTTATCATTTTTCCCTTGAAAAAAAAAAAAAACAAAAAAAAAAAACAAATGTATTATGAAGAACGCGTTACGATTGCAGAAACTTGTGAAATGACCCAATATTTTATTTCGTGAAAGATTATTGAAAAATAATCAAAGTAATTAAAAATGACATAGTAATTACGGTTTAGAAAGGTATATTTTTGGTTTGTAGAATTTGAAAGAAGTGATATTGCAAGTGCTTCGACAAGTATTGGGAAAACAATTTACGCCGGAAGTGGCCGAGGCTTGGGGCAAAACCTTGGACGCAGCGTTTACGAAAATATATCAAGTATTTGCGCAGCATGACAAATAAATTGATTGACAAACTTTTCTCCGACGGTTATTAAGAAAATGAAGTGTCGTTTATAAACTGAACAATTACGATGGTCAGAATAACACTCGATGAAAATGAAAGAGACCTCTCGAGGTTTCCTTCTGCATGTCGAACAAAGACATACATACACACATGTATGTATACATTTGTATTTAAGATTATTAATATTTGTATGGAGCAACCTCCCATGTATGGCATACTATATACTATATACTATATACTATATACTATATACTATATACTATGTGTATAGTACATTTATATGCATGTTTGTTTTTTAATTTATTCTTCAAATGTTAATGGCCGAATTTTTCCATAACCTTTTTATATTTACTTTTTTGTTAAAAACACTTGTTTCACAGTTGGCTTTATGCCAACATAGTATTTTTAATATAATTTAATTCATTTGTACTTACAAACAATGGTACTGCAAATTGATATAGGTACTGGTTAGTATTATATTATTATTGGTTTATACTATGACATTATACGTTATACTCTCCAAACGAATTGAAATGAATTGAAGAAGAAAATTCGATGTTGGTACTCGCATTAGCAGCAAATATGTATTAAGTTTAGGATTCATTGTATTCATGTACAAAGTATCGAATCGAATAAACATTATTATATTTTTATCTTGCACTGTATCTAAGTCAGCCAAATTTCCTTTCGTATTTCAAGAATCATAAAGCAATTGAACTATAACTTCCAATCTTTAATGAAGTTATAACTTATTTAGTGCCATCTTGATGATGCGAATAAAGATTGCATTACATTTTTTACAGACAACTCAATTTAATTAAAATTTTCATCTATCGTAAATACATGGTAGTGATTTGTGAAAAACGGTAAGTAAGCTCGTAATTCAGGGTACTCAAGGTACACACGTACTTAAATAAATCGATTAATATTTTAGCTACTTATGACGGGAACAATCTTTTTGTAGGACATTTTTGGTTTAAGTATCGGAAACATGTTATCAACATCAGAATACTGATTATATTTTTTCTACGCAGATAACTGCTAGTCGACCTTGAATTTCGAGTTATGCACGAAATCATTTTTCATACATTTGTATATTGTAATGTATGACTAACGTGTGGAATTAAATACGGTTAAATTTGACTTTTTCTAAGGTTTATAGAATAATAGTGTTGCAGTTAAACACTGGCCAGCCGTTTCACACAAAAGTGCATGGAACTCAAAATATTTGAATATTCAGGCCTTTAGCATAGTAGGTAAATTTAGATAAAAAAAATTGAAATTCAGTTTACTGAATTGTAAAACATGATATGTACATATGTGTTGTACGCCTTCGCAATCTGTAACCTTAATTTAAACGACTGTCTTATCCTCCAGTAAACAAAATAAATTAAACTCCAGCAGTAAACATTCGAAAATCCTTCTTCCGATATCCGATGATTTCATCCTTCCTAGTTATTCTCACGAGTCATCCTCACCCCTTACCGACTGTCGAATCTCAGATAACCCTATTTTCCTATTTTCCTATTTTCCAAATCTATTTAACCATCCCAATGTTCCTTTTGTCTAGAGAACACAGTTTGAACACTCTAAATACGAGCAGTCACATTTAGTATCCATCAATAAAATAAATTATTAACGTCAGCGGAATATAACATATGTACTATGTATATACATTTATCACACTGAATAGGAATCAAATGTCTGCGGACGATAACTTTTTTCTATTAATTAATTAATATGTTGAGTTTAGATCCTAATGGGTACGAGTAATTGTTCCCTTCTCTGATTTTCTTTCAGTTACATTTTGTTGTTTTTTCGCTGTCGTGTCGCCTCAGTAAAACATTTCAGTGCTTTTGTTACGTATCTATACATGATTTTATTGTACATATGCATGTTATACTTCGTCCAGTTTCTACTGCGTATTCTATTATAGAATGGTCATTTTGCGTATTCCACAATCGCCACTTGATGATTCAATCACATATGAAGAAAGAAAGTGCTTTCTTTCTACTATGAGGGAAAATAAGTGAAATACCATTGTTCAGAGTTGGGATTTCTACTGTGTCAAATTGGAAGAACCGCTTGACGATGCATTATTTTGATGGTTCAGTGATTAGCGAGACTAACTAAACTACCTTACGGATAGCCTAGGTTGGTTAGGTGTACATAAACCTTCAGTGTCTGGTGAGAAACTGTATCACCTGATGAACGGGAAAATAATTTAGTTTGAGAAGCTAAAGTCAGATCAAATTCAAAATTGGTCGATGAAATTGGTCTGTTTTTTTTTTTTTTTTCTTTTCAAAATGCTACCAACAAAGTTCTTGATTTGGAAATTAGAAGACTCGTCTAGAGGTTAGAAAAAAAGTAAGCAGAGGATCACGTTACCCGCTTGCAGTATATTCAGAAAAACATAAATTACCTCTTGTACTACAGTTGGAATAGTGCAATGTTAAAAGAATGTTTTTTCTATAATTTCGTACCAAGTGTACAACAAAATCGTAAAAAAAAATCAGCAATCGCAAAGTCGTGGAAAAATATTTGGTCTGAAAACACTCAGTTATTCGAAAAAGTACAGTTGACAGTAGTGAGATGATAGTGATGTTAATGCTTCGGAATTTGTAAAGATATTGAAAAATATAGAAGGATGTGCAGATATAGAGACCGATAACGTGAAGATATACGAAGACTGATGGTAATTTGAACGATGATCCAGGTAGTATAGAATCAAAAGATGGACAACGAAGTGATAACAATGCTTGAAAATGTATTAACATACGTACTGTCGCGAAGCAAATCTTCTAAGTTAGTCTTTTAAATATCTTTTGACGAAGAATTTTACCGTATGTAGAAGCAATAAATATTCATGGAAGTATTACTTACTAAACGTTTAATTTTTATTAGTTTCCGTCACATTATTAACAAGATTGAAGGTTCGTCGTAATATTTGATGCTTTCCCTGAGATTGTAGGGGAAAGACGACGCTTCCCACAACTCAGCCCTACTACTTTTTAAGCGACGTCCTCTTACTTAATTTTTACTCGCGAATCAGAAGTTTTTCACAATTTCTATCCACCCAGCCGAGTTTTCTAAATACCCATGTACGACGACGACGACGACGACGACGACGACGACGACGAACACCAGATTCCAAAAGAAATATTTTTCCACACAATTTGAGCCTCGTAAATAAATAGAATAGTTCAAATTATTCAGTCCTCTAAACTTCTTTAAATACAGTCCACTAAATCAGTCTACGAAAATAAAAAGGTTAAAGTATTGTCATTGCTCTGTTTTCCGATACTCATTCCATCCTTCTCTTTTATTTACTGTCTTTTTTTTTTGTTTTGTTTGTCGAATTACAAAGAGCAGCTGTGAAAACGATTCTGGTGTCGCAACACTGTTCCATTTCGATTTCAAGATAAGGGTCAACGCGCGATAGAATTTACTCTTTGTAATTCAAGCTCTGCTTTGGAGGATCAAAGTGTTCCGGCTCTGACTACTTGTCGCCTATGCCTATACGTATAGTAAGATTGTGGCATTCCGTGGATTCGAATTGACGTAACTGACATCGACCTTTCGTGAAAATCGCGTTAAAATGTCTCACTTGTTAGTCAAGGTTTGAGTCAATCAAGGATCGAGTATTGTCAGTTCGAGAAAAGTAGAAGAATGAAAGCAGCGGTAAACTTAATCTTTTACTATTATTTTCATACAGAGACGTAACCTTTTCTGAAAATTATTGCGATGTTAATTACAAGTAAGCAATATCACTCACCTTTAGCGAAACAAGATATTTAACAAACGTCAAACTTTCAAAGCGAACTTGGTACTGGCTAGGGTTAGGTGTTCCTATTGAACTGATACTATTCATTTGATGCCAGCAGTTTCTATATCTATTTAGAAACTTATTTTATAAGCTTATCGATTGCGCATAAGCGATAATTACACTTTTCTTATACAGTGTGCACTGGTGATCTTACTAGGCTTGTCCGATCACGATTACTACCTTTTCTTCTTATCACGTTTATATCATCGCCTAGAATATGTAGGTAGATGAAATATCATCGACAATAATATTATCAAGCATTTTTTATTTAGATAACGTTACGCTGGATTAAGTGTGTATTATATTATAAGGACATAAGTTACAATTATACATATACTCATATGTAGTAAACGTATTTTTTATTATTAATCTTCTTTTATCTACTAATACGATTCTTAAACATACATAACGGTAACCTTCAAAAATCCGTATTTCTCTTTCGTATCAAAGCGAACTTATTTTATTTATTGCATTCATTTCCATTTCTAGCTGAAGCGACTATACTGTATGTATGTATGTGTGTACTTACTGTTATACTTTCAAGTACTTCCTTTCTTAGTTTTAGCGTTATCTTTATTTTTTCATCTAATTAACAAGGTTAATCGTTACCTTTTCTAATTCTCCTGCATTGTTATAATTCAAAGATTTATTTTTCCTACCCTGAAAAAGCTTTACTTTCCCATTCTCGCATTAGTCTTGAGGTAGAATGAGAGTAAAAAAAACTTTCGCTCGCCACGGCCAATGAAACAATGTTTCATGACAGTCGAACCCTTAGGGCCTTAGGGCCTTAGGGCCTTAGGGTCAACGGTGAACCGTCCAAAATGGCCGTTCCGTCCGCCACTGCATTTTCAAATCCATGCCATAGTCTTGTTCTTCGTTTTGTCATGCGCGCGTCAAGCTCTGTCAGTTTATTAATAAAATTCTGTTTTCTGACAAACGTCGACACGTTACAGTATGAACAGATGAGTAAAAAAGTTAATTGTTTAAACTTGAGGGTAATGAAAAACTACTTGCTCATTGTAAGTAGCACCTGTATCGAAACTATAAAGTCTTATAAATTCTTAAAACTACATTTTTCAAAGCATTGCAAGCAATATTTCGTATTTAGATAAAAAGGGGTAGAGCAGGTAAATTGCAGGTACATTGAAATAATATATTTAGGTATAGAACAAATTTTTGTTATTTAAATTAACTTTAAAATGGCGGAGCATTTAACTTCGAAATTGCTAGGGCATTTGAAAAACTGGCGTGCAAGCTAGCTACCTGTAGCCTTTAAACTGCAATTAAAAAAACAATATTTTTTCATTTAGAACATATCCAGTACAGTAGCTACATGTCGTCGGCGAAAATGAAAAAAATGCAAATTTAAAAAATGGCATACATTTATATTTTTCTATCTTTTCGATAAAAAAAAAATGTTTATTTTTTCTTCAAATTTTTCAAAAACAATTTCCGGCGGATAGAAGAAGCTAATAATGTTGTTAATATGTGTACAAAGTTTCAAGTCGATCGGTTCAATAGTTTTCGCGCCAATTTGGAAAATGTAGTTTTCAGATAAACGCGTTTCAAGGTTTCATCTAAAGAACGAATAATTAAAATTACTCGCTTGTTCTATTTAATAATTTGTAGTAGTAGCAATAAACGTTATTTGGAAAAATGCTTTTTTCTCTAGAACAATAATAAGAAGAAATATTTTCTCTACTTAGGTCTTTCATTTGACAAGACATGCCAGTCCCTTATTGAAATTTCGATCAGGCTACTGACCAATGTCACTTAAAATAGCCATTTACTGAATTTTTCATTGTAAATTCGTTTTGTAAAATTTACGTTTACCAAGCCTAGTGGTGATTATATGTATAGAACAACCGGCAATTTACTGTAACATTTACATATGTACATATGTATATGTCTGATGCAACCTTTGAGCACTCGTAAAACTAGCTTATGAATGTACGTACGTAGGAAAACTGGATTCCGGATTGAATCACAGTGAAACTGCCTTAATTTTTGGAATTTTCCTACGAGGAGCCTAAGTGAAATTAACACTTAATTCCAAAACCCTAACAATCAGCCTAACTTAGAGGCGACAACGTTCACAGAATAGTTATTCAACATCCCTTTCACTTTAATTGAATTAGTACGTAAATATGTAGAAACTCGAGAGAAAAGGCCCGTAAATTGTAATAAACGGTCTTTTTGTATCCGTGGTGTTCTTATTTGGCACCCAACAGCAGCTTGTTCGAAATGCAATGGTAATAGTTGGGTTGAATTTTTGTCGAAATTTAAAAATAAACGGAGCTTACAGTTACTAAGAAAATGAATAGTAACATTTAAAAGATTATTTAGAAAATTACTAAGATAGTTACTTTGAATTATGGATTTTTAAAATATTCATATTTGAAAGAACGACTGCTTTAACTGCAGAACACAACTGCGTTACTCAATATTTTTTTAACACAAATATTTCGAAAATTGATGACTCTTTTTCGATTTTTGGTTTTCTGAAACAGTATCTATTATACTTTTACCGTATAATATCAGTTCGACAAAATTAAAGTACTCGATAAATAATTCGTCCTATACATATGTTATAACGCGATTCGTTCAGTAAATGTTTGCTTTAAATGAATATATATTTTCATTCAAGCTGAATTTATTTATTAGCTTAGTATTTATAATGAACGAAGGAAGACACAATGAATTAGTGGGTGAGAAAGGTTTACCTTCCGTTCACATACGTTCACAACGTAAATCCAGAGAGTGCCTGTCCGTTGTTTTTTTTTATGTATTCTCTCTGCCATTGGCATGCAGAGTTAGTATGCGTTAGTATTAGACATCGTGTAATAATTACAGTTACAGTCAGAATTCGCTCGTTTCGTCTAAATGCATCGTTATTAGATAGTACATTATCGATAGTACATTATCGATAATGGACATTTTATTTTCGTTGTCGGTAATTTATAAGAGGAATTCTTTGTTCATTATCGATAACCATTACTGATAACGGAAATCTTGTTTCGATAAACGAAACTAATACTAATTCTGGCATTAGTATTATTTTACTAAAACACATACTTTGGTAACATCTATATGTAATTTTTGTTGAAAAAAGAAAAAAGGAAAAAGACAAAGGGATAAATCAGTGCACATACACGTGGTAAATATCTGGATGAAAAGGGCATAGCCAGTTATCAGGAAACTAGCGATATAACTTATCTTCAGCAAAGGATAACGATAGTTATACATAGTTGAATGCTGGTAATAGTCAGAAAAAGATACTCCTTCGTAGCATTAACGTTTTCTAAATATGCTTTTAGACATTCTGAGTCTAAGCATGACACAAAAATGGAAACTGAAGGAGTATCTAGTGCTGAAGAACAGATACATAGGTACATAGGTACCTATCTTCAACAGTAAAGTAATACGTTAAAAGTGCAGTTATGGAACAATCACTGGAGACTCTTGAGACATAGAAAGTCAATAAATATATATCACTATTTAGTGGGCAAGAGTGGACAAAAAAGTTAAAATATAAAAAAATGATGACTGCAAGTGAACAAAGAAAGCGAATAGAAAAACTGTTTAATTCATTTTAAGATTTAAAGAATTATTCACTATAAAATTATTCTTTTAATAATAGTTTTAGTGTTATTCGTAATCAAAATGAATGCCGTAAAAATCCAAAAATGCATTGCGTGAAGGAAAAAATGGAAAAAATGGAAAAAATGGAAAAAATGGAAAAAAACCACATTCTTGTATTTTTTCAAAAATTGAAGAGCAATCATAAAAGAGAAAAGATCAGTTTACGAATGTAAGATATTTCTTTGAACTCGTAGCCATTATACCGGGGAGCAATCTGGAAAGAAAATATTTGAATCCAAGATTAGCAATATGCAGTATGAATATTTTACTCTTGTCTAAGGAGAGCAATTCAACAATTCTATTGCAATGTTTTCAATACAAACTTTAATCTACATTTCAATTTATTTACACAACAGATTTGCCGTTTGTAAAATTAAAAATCAAAGAAAAATAACTTCATTGAGAAAAAGCAGAGCAAATCTTTTTGCAAGACGAGGGAAATCAACCAATCTACATACATACATACATACATACATACATACATACATACATACATTGTATACAGCGATAACGCAACGTGATCAGAGAATCAGAATCACTTCATTCAATTTGGTGTTTTATTCCTTCGCGTGGTTGGCAACGCATTGTTGACCTCTGAAGAACTCGTAACGTGTCTAAACGAAATCGAGGCAATTCTTAATCCCAATGATTCATTTCCTGATCGATCACTCGTTAGCAACCACTCCCGAGTGTAAACTTTCGTTTTGTTGTAATATCATCAAATATTTTCCGTATTTTTATCTGTAACTAGTCAGTCACCAATTTTCACTATTATTCATCCTGGACACTTTATCTTCCACCTCCTCTCCCAGCTCTTCTACTTACTCATAATCCAAAGGTGATTTTCCCAAAACATAAAATAGCCTCGCACTGCAATTCGTAGGCTCTCATCGTGGCAGCACATCCAAAGGGTGAAAAAGAAGTGGCGTAACAGGAGGTAAGCAGTGAATATCAGCAAGGGTATGCTTTATACGTTATTCTAAAAGAAGACAACACAGCTCCGTTTTGCTGGTCCATGGGTCGCATAATATATATACGCATCCAAGGTAGTTACCGTGAAAACCGCACACGGCGAATATAAACGTAGCGTCACAAAATCACAGCACCCTTTCCAATCATCGACACTCTGTTTAATATCAAATGATTACTTATAATATTGTACATATTCTACCATACACAATCGAATTAATCAATACATCTATGTATATACACATGTATCTACCTAACATAATCATTTAGAGTTAAGTAAATAATAAACTTGATATACGCTAGATTACACATATTCCTGATCGTAGGCTGTATAGTATACATATATGTATATTCAATACAAACAACTTTGTAAGCAACGATGCCTTGACAACCCCAGCCGTCACATAACGATCACATAACAAACATACATACACGTTAAGACGTGTGACTACACTTCGAAGACAATACCGCATTAATTAGTACCGCATTAACTCTGAATATTATTTTGTAAGATTCATTTGTGTTCTGCTGTCTGGATGCACATGAGCAATTCCAAAATTACTTCCAGTGCAGTCCATCTCATCTTTTACTCTTGTTCTTCCGCTTCATTCTCGTTTAACTTTCTGTAATATTTTCCAACAATTATGAAATTCATTTTCACGCATGAATTATACATATACCTAATACTGATGAAGTATGTAATAAAAAGTAAGCCGATTTGTAATTGTACTTGTATGTAGTTTTACGTTTCCTTATTCTGTTTATGATCATGGCACATATCAACGTTAATAACATTCCTAATAGCGCTACCAAAATTGCTATGAGAATGACATAAATTTGAACCCAGGGATCTTCTTCCTTTTGGTAATCCTTGTCTGATACAAGAGTTACTGGATGACTGTGAAGTTTCAAATAAATTTACAACGTACAAAAAGCAACGAACGAACGAGGTTCGGGAGAACAAGTAGGCGTGCAATTGCAATGTGCTGAATGTATACATATATATGTATTTGTATATACATTCATATTAAACATCGAGTAATTAGTTTTTCAGCTTTGTTGTACAGCGTGTGAAATTTTTCGTTTCGAGAAAACGCGAATATTTTTCTACTCAATAAAAAATAACTCTCCAAAGTAAACGTGTAAATGTTCATTAAACTAGATCTGCTATCATATGGAAAAAATGAAATACACCAACTTGAACGTTGTTAAACAAAAGTACAGGAAAAAAATTATTGCGTTTAATCAAGTGTCACGCACTGTATTCAAAGTATTGTTCTTTTATCCAAGTAAAGCCGTATTTAAGCAAATACTTGCTTTTGGTGTGTATACTTACGAAGGTTCACTTTCTTCGTCAGTTTTAGCAAAAGCTTTCATCACAGCTCTATCTAGATTCTTGCCTAATTGGGAAAACGCATTTTTTCCTAACCAATCTGCTAGATCGTTTCGATTTATTTGGCGCAGTCTGTGCGCAAGATTTTCATGAGTTTTACTTTTCCCTTCTTTCGGAGAACTGTTCCAATGTAGGAGGTGTCGAATGCAAGAAACCTCGTCGTCCACATTATGTTCTGTATCGAAAAATATTCAACTATAATATTTCATCACGATTGCTTAAGTAATAATTACTAATGAATAGATAAGCTAATGAAAAGTAATGTCTCCATTACTGTAAATTTCTTATGCAAATTCTTGTCAATTTGTTTGAAAAGAATCTAGCTGTACCATGCAATGAAACAGACAGACACTTGATGCGTGCAATGGATAATGGTACTCGTAAGGGGAGCTCCCCGTTCACGATTTATTTATGAAATGCTGCTACCTCGTACTGCTAGTTCGTCGTGTACTCTAGCTGTACACTCGCGTACCTCGTTTTGGGCGTAGACAGCTAATACTTTAGAATTTAGAAAATACCGATAATTACATTTACATAACTATACTTTAAGACCAACGGTGTGCGGTTTAAATCTCTGCAATATGCCTTTTTTATGTACTTTTTCCTCTTTTTAGAACCAATTATTAAATTTATGCTATTGTATCTATCAATAACTTATTATGTACGTTACATTTTTTTACTCATTGCAATTTTATTTATTACTTTCTACCATTTTTTACAACTTTTATTTCGATCTCGTACATAATATTATAGTATTACGTTTGTATAAACGTAATGTTATAGTTATAGTTATAGTTGTATAAACTATAATATGTATAATGCTGATATATCTGATATGGCTGATTCATGTGTCGACAGTTTTTCATCACCGACATTTATTTGATCTCCGTCTTTGCTGATTTGTATAAGATACGAGTATTATGTGTATGTATAATATTATGTGTAGTATAATAGTAAAACATTCATTTTTCAATAATTGTAAATAATTTCTAATAATAAGATATAAATAAGCGGAAATTACCTATATTGATAAATGAATGTGATGTGTAATACTGTAATACAATATTATTCAGGTATAATCGAAAACCTGTTCAAAGTAATAAAGGAGGGATATTTAAAGAAAAAAGTATCATAACGTTGAAAAAACACCGTAATTCGTATTTTCGAATTTCCCGGGGTCGTAAATCCCTTGGATCCCGTGGAGTCTTATTTGTAAAGAAACGAAATCATAACACTTTTTTCTAAGTTAATATTAATTTAATGAATTGTTCACTAAACGTTGTCTATTTTCTCGTGTTTGTTAAAACAAGTTTCCTTCTAGGAAACTTAGTGTTCTTACAGAGTGTCTGTTGAGGGTGAAAACTTTTGTTGCGACACTACTCTAAATACTCTAAGGCACTTTAAAGGTAGCGGCGCGTGATTCGGTGAAGCGAGTGGTGAAACGTTTACTCTACCAGACGCGGTGAAAGGGAAGGAAGGCTTCGATGCTCTAGCCTTCCCCTGATCACGAAAAACGGACGCTACGTAGGACGCTAGGAAGGTCCCAGTGCACGGGGCCCCTTGAAGCAGTCCTAGGATGTAGCGTTGTACGATAAGCACGGAAAGCAGCATCTTTACACAGAACGAGTCCCAGAGCTCGTGGCCCGGATGGAGGTAAATATGGTACATACATATAAAAAAGAGTGAGGTTCATAGCGTGAATTAATTTTAAGATACTATATATCATAAGTTATTAATATACAATGTACGTGTTAGCTTCAGCTCTTTTATTATACCACCTGTTCTGTCTTTGACAAATATAAAATACATTAATAAGGATATTATATGAGTTGCAGACTCACACTTTTCATGAATAATGAAAAGGAATATTCTAGATTTATACATATAGGTATGCAGTGAATTTGAATTTAAAATCAAGAAAAATTCCTATTATAATTTGGATTAATTTTAGAATGAACGTAATCATTGACAGACATTTCTACGCTATTAAGGGCAATTAAAACCACGTCAGATCCTCTTAACGGATGTCCATATCTATAAAAATATGTCATCCAGGCGTCGATATCAAGTGGGGTTTGCTAAACGCGATTGCTCCTTTCCTTAGGAAATAAGGATATAAAATAAAGTTAGTGGAAGCCAGTGGAAAGTACAGGTGACGCCACGACCATGGGGTGTTACGAGAGCCGTGGTCAATAGGGCTCGCGAATCCCTATTTGGCTGTTTAAACGACGACGGCACACATACGACGCTACCATTCCTACGTTTAGGGATGTAGGGGGTATAAGATTGTAAATTGATTTAAATGGAAATTCACGATTAATAACAAATGAACTATTTAATGATAATGTTGGATGGCCAACGCAGTTAGTTACAAGCACAAACACCATAGATTCGTCTTCGACTAAACACCCTAATCTCGGTCCCTATTTCCTTACTCATCCTGTACTTCGTTCCCTTCCTTAGTCACAATCCTTTCCCGGCCGTTGTCCTTCTCATTATGTCCTTATCATCCCTGGAAATAGTATATAAAGTCCCGATAAAACAATAGCTAGTCAGAATTCAGTTTTCATTGGCAGTGTGCCCGTGTTACGCCGTACGAAATAATATCTTCAAAGTTTCTTTAAAAGGTGTTGTTTCAATTCCTGTACTTCGGAATCCAACAATAACACTTAAATTTAACTACATACATGTTGTTGTATATTGTATGGAGAGCGAGAGTGACTGGGAATGAGCGAGATGTTTAAAGGACGAAGCGTGTCCTGATCGGAGATTCACGTTTTTCGAGTATACGCAAACTCTTTATCAGTGTTGATTAATAGGTACTATTAATATAATATTATTACAGGTAATACCATCGCATAGTAAACATTTGAAAGGTTCACTTTAGATTTATATTCTGCAAGTGCGCAGTAAGTAAGTAAGTAAGTAAGTAAGTAAGTAAAAGGTTAAGGGCATCGAGACATTACTTTCCGCTATAGCATTGTATAATACATATTATGGTTGTTGTATTTGGGTGAATTATTGATTTACCAGCTGCTGCCAGCGTGTTCGGTAATTCGTAACTTGTGTAATGAAGTGCGGCTATTAGACGTCGACACTCGAAGTGATTTAACCTCGTAGCCACATATTTCAGCTGGTTGAAAGTAATATCAATTGTTCCAAATACCTTATACTGCAGTAGAATAATAATAAAGAATGCCCACTTATGTATTGTTAAGAATTCTTTCATCGTTAAGGTTAACGATACTTTCTTTCATTTCCTGTAACGTCGAAACAACAAAATTTGTTTCCTTCATTTCAATATAGGGTGTCTCGTAGAGTTCACAAGGTGTGATTCTACATAAAAAAGTAAGTAAAAAATATTCAACAAAATTTCTTTCTTTCTTCAAGAATATTGCTATAAAAGATAAATAATGATTTATTCATTTTTTCAATAATTTAACAAATATTCTATATTAATAAGTGTAAATATTAACACTGTTAAAATATATTATCAGTTAGTATTTTACATGAAATTGTTCAAATATTAATGATAGTACATATACATACCTATACATGTACATGTATGTAGAATGAACGATACTAACTAACATTGGATTTTAACAGCGTATCAATTCATAACGTCTGTTGATGATTAAATTAATAAACTTGTCATTTATCTTATATGTATTTCGATGTTTGTCAAAAAACAAAGTTGCATATAAAAAAGTGTGTTGTATGTTTTTTATTTATTTTTTCGCACAGAACTATCCAGTACAGTTACAGGACATCCTGTACACAGGAAATAGGGAAATAGGGAAATAGGGAAATAGGGAATGTTAGCTAAAATCGTAAGCTAGATAAGTTGTTTTTTTACGTTTTGTTATGAACGTAACAATATTTCATTTCTATTATCAGCTGCTTACATATGAAAAAGAAACCAAAATTTTATTGAATAATTGAGAAAAAATGAGTATATGTACATACATATATGTATCTTGTGACATACACATACACACCTAATATAAATATTTATATGTACATATCTATAATATTGTTGAATAAATTAGATATAAGATTTATTTGATATTATAGTTGTTTGTACACCGAATAAATACAGGTTTGTAAAGCATTTTTCTGAAATGCTTGTAATTTTCATTATTATGGATGGTCACAAAAATTCTCCATTTTACCTTGCGAATACACAGTAAGTATTTCATTAATATCGTGTTTATTAGATTTACAATAAAAAAAAATTCACTCGTCCCACACGGGGTAGGCTCTCAACAATGCCGACCTCCTCCGGAAGGTAGAATTGTGTGGGAGAGAGCTCAGAAACTGGTACCGTTACCAGTAGTACATGTTCGGCCCACGAGACGGTAGACCCCCCTCCCTCTAGTTGTCTAGCATTTGGGTTATATAGATAGGTCTACTAGATAGTAGACACTCGGCGGGTGAGCTGCGTTTCAGCTCGGGCAGCAGCCTGTGCAGAGCTGTTAGAGATTTAGAAAGGACTCGCCCTCACCAAGGGAGATCATCTGTTGGTAGCTCGCGGGTAGCTGATCCCACGCCATGTGGGGCCGTGCGTGATAAGCCTTTGACGGCAGGTGCACGCATTATTAACGTTAACGTTAATAAACAAACGACGATTCTGGTTTATAGACTTTGTGCTCGGATCACGTGGTGGACGATCGTCCCTTCTGGTTCCACCCACGCAAGGTGGCCCCGCGCAGGTTACAATAATTCGAATGAATAGTTAGCAAAAACGAATCTATCGTTGAGAAACACACTGGTCTCTATTGACTGCATGTGGAATAGCTAAATGGCACTGTTGGGCGTAAGGGCTGGTGACCGTCCATCATCAGCGGCCAGAGTAACAAACACAATGCAAACATAGTTTCTCTTTTCCTTAAGCCTTAAGTGGACGGCAGAGATCTCGCTTCTCTTCCGTTTTCCAAACGAACGAGAGAACCGCTAACCTTCCAAGCCGAGAATAGTAAATAAAATCTCATAGTTTGAAACATAAGACAGCCTGTATTCGTTTACACCCATTTCCAATAACTGCCATCAATATTTGATAGGACGGCGCGTAAAGAAGATGGTGGAAAGACAGAATAGATTTAAATATTTAAAATGAAGAAATGAGCGTTACTGGCGTAGGCGCAGTGCGTTTTCGGCGACATAGTTGCCGAAGTCGTAAGGCTACGTTGCAATTTTCCAAGGAGGGAAGTGCCGTTGAACGGTTAAACAAGCTAGTTTTTTACCTTTTTTTGCCTTTTTTCCCCTCTTTTTGCTGTATCGATCACCGTATCGAATCACCGTATCGTGACTATTTACAATAAAGAGTACATTTATAAATGAATACGCGCAGTTTTTAAACGTCCACAACAAAACCGGCCAACATCCTCGGCTTTCTTACATGAAAAACTTACTTAAAATGAAAAATTATTATTATTCGTTAGGATTGCGAAGGATCACGATTGTTATTTGTCGATTACCACTGATTATTAAAAAAAATATAGACGTTCCATAAAACTAAGGATATTTAACTGTTAAACAACAGTCTTATACAGTCGTTTATTAATTTACACAGTTCATCTGTGCGGACCTTTCGCACCTTTCTTCTTTTTCTTCTTATAACATTTATAGCAACCTGTCGGAAATGATTCCTCTGCTTCTTTTGGCACATTATTTTGTGTAGCCGTATGCACCATTTCGTACGATGGTGCTCTCTTTCTTTTTGCTCGTGGTTTCCTAACAAAATAGCTTCTGGATATGTCCTCTCCCCCGGCTGATATTAAATTGCTATTCATAAAGTCGTTTATTAATAGTGATGTTCGTACAATTTCAGGTACCGGTTCGGAAGGTAACTTCAAAAGTAAAATCACCCTTTTTTCCTCTTCCCACAAATATTGTTGCATAGATTTATTATTTTGTTTCTTATGAACAAAGTGCAGCAGCAGCTTAAAAGCACGGTAGCAAGAAGAATGATTCCTGCGGTTTTTAATGATAATTTGATTGTTGTGTGCTCTGTGATTAAATGAAACGTAAAGATTACACTATTTTACACCTATCTACACTTGTAATAATTAACTGGTCATCTTTTTATATCTTTTTATACCTTTTTATACCTTTTTATACCTTTTTATATCTTTTTATATCTTTTTATATCTTTTTACGTTGAATACGAATTCAACAATTATTCCTAATCGTTGCTGCTAGTTAATTTTTAGGAAATTTAATTTTGAAAAAATAGCAACCGCAAAATGTTAACTTTGAAAACGGTTTGTTTTGTGCAGAGTAACACGACATGATTGTTTTCGTTAAATCATGGTCAAAGGCGAAAAGATTTTCGCCGCTGTTAAAAAAACATTTCCAATTGCATGTTATTGTAAATTATACCTACATATTTATTTCTAATTATCCAGGTTAAATGTTGTGGAATATATTGCATGTCTAATATAGCTGGACCATTAATTATTTCAGCAAAAAACGTTTTTAAAGCTGAAATTTCAATACATTTCCTTTGAGATTGAAATTGAAATCAAAAACTTTCGAATTCTGGCAAAATATGCTGTTTGGATTTATATTCAACGCATAAAGATCGATCGAAAACGAGTGTAAAGAAAAGTTAAAATTTCTTTAACAACGTTATTAATTTGCAAAAGCTACATTACCACTGATATTGTTAATTAACGTATCCGAGTTTTGATCGGTCTGTTTGGAGTCAGACGTTCCTGGTGCTGGTGCTGGTGCTGGTGCTGGTGCTGGAATCCCTTCGTAATCGCTGAAACATTATATACTTATAGAAAAATTAGAAAGATGACAAAACTTGAATTTATATAACATAAGTTTTATTTATACGTATATGCTAGACTTTCGAATTTCGTCATTAGAATTTTCAAACACCATAAGTTGGTTTAACTGTGGCTCAAAGTTTTGTCGATTTTTCATTTTCTACGAAATTTGTCAAATTCATATTTAACATATATAAATAAACGTTGCAGTGTACGTTCAGTGAGTGATATCAGATTTTTTTAGTTTAAAAAGATCTTAGAAGAAGTGTCGAAAGTTTATGACTTGAAAGGTATTAGGACTTGAGGTCTCTTTGATCTTAATGTGGTTTTTCAATATCAACAGTTAATCAGAAAAAGAAGGAAGTAGTGATTTTCAAAAATCTGTTTTTGAATCAAGTAATATGCGTAGTTATTGTATAGCTTTTCTTTAAATACTTCTTAATCTACGTATTTAAGAGTCTAACAATAAATAATACAAAATTATAATGACAAAAATAAATAATAATAATAATATCTTAAAATCCCGTAACCCTACCCGTATTTTTACGGGATTTTAAGATCGCTAAAGTTGAAAACGAGAGTCATTTTTCTACGGAAATAAGACATTCGAAGGTATCTACGTAATGTTTTCTTTATCTTTCACCATCCTGTATATTCTTCTAGGCTTCCAAAATGCGCAAATCCAAATGTATTATACTTGGAGGATAAATTCAGTCGAAAAACGCTCAATGAGAGAAAACAGTGAGCAACTCTTTTTAAAGAGAAATATGGTTATTGGAGCTGCTTCGATCATTTTTTTTTTTTTTTTTTTTCGATAGGTTTTTCGTTTAACTTGAATACACTATATTTTGAATATTTTTTTTCCAAAAAAATAAAGCTTGTAACTTTCACGAAAAATCACCTGAATTTTCAGCTTTAGCAACCTAAAATATCATCGAAAAAACACATTCAGATCAAATATACTATACTACATCTAAAATAGTCTCTAAAGTTGAAGATAGACGTAGTTCTATTGGTGAATTTTACGATAAACTTTCTATCGAGAATAGCTCTTGTATTCTTGATACATTCAATTAGTTTAACGAATTTAGTTTTGGAAAAAGTTCAGTTATATATACAGGGTGTCCCACGCAATTGTAACAGGCTGTACCTCCTAAACGGCTGAGAATAGAAGATGTTAGAAGTAGAAGTTAAATGGCATCGGATGATGCATAATTTAAGCAATGAAATTTTTTATACACTTTTGTGCATCGGTGCATGAGAATAATGCAACTGCACTTTTCTTTAATGGGAACCTGTATTTTTGGCTACATCAATTGATGCAGTTTCTCGTACTCTACGTAAAAGTGGAGCTAAAGTTAAAAAGTTATCGAAGCTAAAACTTGTCTGAATTATTTCGTTCTCTCGGCAAGCGTAACGTTTCATTAGAACTTTTGTAAACACGAAGCGGCTAAGGTGTCTATCAATAGTTATTCGCTACCCGTGCGCGATGCACGCGTCGATCCATCGACCCAGTGTTCGAAAATCGAAATCGTGGCATTTACGAATAGCGAACGAGTTGATAGGTTCATTTTGTGGGAGGCAAATGCAATGAAAATGGTATCGAGAGATATACACGTATGTATCTGAATGGGGGCAACATATACTTCTAACATCTTCAACAGCCTGTTCCAGTTGCATGGGGCACCCTGTATAATACATTCCTACGGTTTTACAGAAACATACTCTGAATCGTCTGAGGCCTGAACATTGCGAATCACCTTCGTTGGTTCCGATTTTTTTCTGTTGAATTCGGCGAGACACGTAATCAAATCTCTTCTTCCGATTCGTTCGAGACAGTCGTTTACAATTGTGTACGTGTTGTTTGTAACTGTTCTCAACTGACAAATCCATTTCACAAGCCTTCGAAAACAACTTTGTTCCTCTGTCAGCTTTTCTATTTCTGCATCTGATAGATGAGCTGTTACCAATTATATGTATATATTTTTATTATCAACCATTGGGTGTTACCATTAAATCAATTTTTCTACGGAGCTTTGGATATATGGAAAATTATGCAAATTGTTATTGTAGACTTTTCGATGAATAACAAATGTTATTGTAATTTCGTTGCACCTTTGTTTAACATTGTTATTTGCATAATACATACATATATCTGAAATCGTTTTACAATGGAAGCTTCAGAAAGAAGTAAAGCTTTGAAGTGATTATTAGTGTGTGCTTGGAATTTCCGTGAGTTTTAGAAATGTCAGACATAGTAGAATACGTCGCATTGACGTTCTAAATATCACGTCCGTTTAAAAATACTTAAAACATAAAAAAATATGAAGAATAATAATCATAAATGTTATAATGTAAAAATAAAATACAAGATATGGATAATGATTATTGGTAATTAGAACAAAGGTTTCGTTATCGGTACTTATTAATTAAGAAGCTCTATGTAGGTTATTGACAACGCTTATTAATAATCATAAAAACCGAAATCATTGAAATCATAAATCATAATCGTTGCATTAATTTTCGACTTCTTACAATTAGAACGTAGGTACCTACATATAAATTAATGGTACGCAGGGATTTCACTTTTCCGTTTAAAGTGCTTATTTTCGACTAGAGTCTTATTACTTCGGATGAAAAATGTATCGTATAGTATGATAAATACGATAAGGACGGTTTACTTACTATGAGAGTCTAATAATACAAGTTTCACGCACTCTTCGGGTTTTAAATTTGATGCTAACAGCTGAAGTTGAGGTACATCTATTTCGGCAGTAATCTATTTGAATTGAAAAAAAGAAAAAAACGATAAACTTTAACGTTTAAATCCTAATGTTTTAATGCAAATTAAAATTGAAAACAAAAACAGATTTGTTGATGTTGAATTTCTGGCTCTGATAATAAATTGAAGAAATGATTACAAATGAAAGAAAAAGACAATATAATATAATATTCAGATTTCGCAAATATTTCTAAATAATAGATCTGAAAGTTAATGTACTTGTCGAAAAGTACAGATAAGGTGCAGCAGAAGAAGGAATAGTGCATTTTTGATTATATTTCTTAGGTTCATCAGGGATCTTGACCAACTGACACATCTACGTATAAAATCTTTGGAAATACAATATCAATTTTTGCAGTCGTAAAAATGCTAATTTAACCAATCTCCTGCAATAACATAATATCAGTTCATTTTGTTGATCAATCCGTGGTATTAATTAGATTTTAAGAATGAAACGTCGATTACTAAAAGTTACAAATAAAACTATTTTTAATACCTTAATCGACTCAACTGAGAATAAAATACTTATTTGTTAAAATATTGGATCTTCTTCGATCTATTAGAAGATATAACAACAATTTTATGAAGTAGGGAAAAAATTGTTAAGAAACAGTTACATCCAACTTCACGTTTTAAGTTTATCTGGAGATTTTATACATAGAATTTGAAAGTAATACATCGAACATCTAGAATTATCGAAGAGTATCTCGCTCGTCGACGTCGAGAGCTGATCGATAGAATCGGATCGTACAATAGTTTAATATCACATTAATTCAGGTTAGGATGAAATTTTCATGCATGGTTTATATTTTTATTGTTATTTTTGCAGAAAATAAGGTAAGTTCTTACGACGAATATTCAGTAATTTTCATGTATATTAGACAAAATAAATGGTACAATATTTGAACATTACAAGCGATAAACGATTTATTGGTAAAATTATCAAATAATCTGATGATATCGGGAATTTTCTACTGTACAATGTTTTATTTCCTCGAATGAATTGTTCATTAAAAAAACACTTGTACGAAATCGTTGGACGGTGTAGCGTAAAGATTATTTTGATTGTTAAAGGAAAGAGTGCGATGTATATCCCATTTGAAGGAGAGCGAGCTTGTACACGTATCGCAGAAATTGAATCCTTTAGAATGTTTACAACTTATGAAAACTATATACGAGTTAACGCCAATGATAGAAGAAGCTGAAGAAAACAAGCATGGGACGTTAAACGAAGGACTTATTCCTTCATCGATCGCATCGAAAGAATGTCTCGCTGAACTCGAAAGATGGAATAATGATTTTCCAAGTAATGCGAATAAGAACTTGTTGTTAGTAATATTGTTACCTATGAAACATATTATCCAATTAGTGAATATCAATTATAAGCGTTTTCAAGCTTATGTAATATGTAAAAATAATTTGGGAAAATTAGCATACATTTACATAGTATACGTATAATACATTTGTACAGGGTGCATATAACTTCCATCTCTACATATAACTTCCAAAGTATGCGTTGCACATTAATGAAGATCAATACTTTGTTACTCAGAATTTCACATTCTTCCATATTTTGGTATAAAAAATATTCAAAAAGTATTCAAAACTTCTGTATACAAAACTTTTTCCTGCAACGCATACTTTGCAAGTTATGGACCAGCCTGTATAGGGGGTTCATAGAAATTGCTAACACTTATATAACACTTATCAAAACAAGCAAATAGGTCTTAATAAACATAATGGACATAAAAAAACTATTAGTTCCGGAATTAGGAGACGTTTTTCTTACTAATTGTAATACAAATATAACTGTCTCTTCATTTATGAAAGCACGCGTTAAAAAGTCCTCGACATTTCTTGTATCGTCTCTATTTCAGTTGTGCATCGCTTTTTTCAAAAAAGTGTCCGTACAATTAAGTACTTATAAAGGATGATTAACGATCCCTAACTTAGAAATTCCAAAAATTGTAAATCTTTGAGAATGTATTGAGCACGTTCAGTTAAGTATAAATCTTTTTAGGCAATTTCTTTTGCTGTCAAAATTTACGCTAAAGGATTAAACTGGTCCTTGAAAATTCAGCTACTTTTTCATTTTCTTTTGTAATTTACTATTTAAAAGAGAAAAAACGTTTTACAACAAAAATTACTAATTCATTCTGGGTTAGGTAAAACTAGAATATAATATAATATAATATAATATAATATAATATAATATAATATAATATAATATATGCTATAGTTATAGTTTTATATAAATAATATAAATAGTATATATCTTAAATAAGTGTATTACATTAAATTAATGCTTTATCTAAATGAAGTTCAGATAGTTAACATATTTCCCAGATAATGTAGATAGATTATTTCGAAAAATGATAAAATAATATAGTTTCAAATCATCGTAATTTATACATTGGCGAATCGCCAATCGTGTAATTTCCTAGGTAATGTATAGATAGAGGGTCTGGCCAGACAGCTGGTACAACCGAGCAAGGTGAATCTACATAAGTCGAATAAGAGGAATAACACTTTTTCGCTTGATGTCTTGTTTCCACAGAAAACAGAAAACAGAAAACAGAAAACAGAAAACAGAAAACAGAAAACAAAAAACAAATTTGAAAATTCTATCGAATTTGAAATGAATAAAAAGTCGAAATGATGCGGCGGCATTATCCATGACTCACAATCAGTGATAAAACAGATATGTACACTTGAACAAGGCGGGGCCACTTTGTACTGTTTATCTAATAACAATTTAATTACTGTTAATAACACTATCTGTTGGCACAGACAATCTCCTGGAATACTGTAAAAGTAATCGTGAAAATAATTTTGTCACGTCCATGTCGTAAACTTTCGAGATATTAATAAATATACATATTATCCATTCTCTTTTGTTTCGAATCTAAATTCGAAAACCGAACGTTAAGTAAAAAATGATTCGTAGAGTGTTGTTACGTTATGTCCGGTTGTACCATCTGTGTATTGGCACACCCTGCTCTATATCTGAACCCTACAGTCGAGATGCATTAAGTCGCATTTTATCAATTTTAGAGCAGAGCAAATCGCAAATACATGTAGGTATATTTCCTATGTTAGAAGGGAATAATTTTTCTTACGAGTACAGAACGAGTATAAAATTTCATAGAATTTTCTTTCAAGTACTTAACACACTTTGATTTCGGGGTCCAGATATATTGCTGTCACTTCACCTATAGCATAGGTATGTGCATTTAAACTGAACATAACGTTTAGAAAACGCAAAACCCAGTGGTCGTTCAACGATGGAGATGACATTAAGATGGCTGGGTCGTCCTGATTTAGCCAAGTACGTGAGAGAAAATCATAGGCCCGTTAGATACATGAAATATTATGATGAAGGCGATGTATTAGATGTTCCAGAGCATAGAGTATTAAGAAGGCATGCGAAAAAAAACGATAAACATTCGTTAACGAATCGAAAGAAGGAAAAGAAAAAAAAGAAACATGCTCACCAGGAACATTCACGGAATTCTATGAAGGCAAAGAAGGGGTCTCAGGCAGCAATTGCTACAAAAGTAAAACATGCTAGTGTGTAAGAATCTTTGACTGTATCGTTCAGCTTAATTTTATTACTGTACAACATACAGTATACACATGTATTATGTATGTACATGGTTTCACGATGAAGTTTCGTATCTCCACAGCTAGAAGAGATACATGACAATTTCTAAAGGATAAGTTTTATCGCACTTTATGAACAATAACGTAGCGTTAACAGGGTCGCCAAAACGTAATTTTTTTCTAACAAAAAATTGTTAAACACTTCATTTTACAATTTATTTCAATTAACATAATAACGACTAAACATAACATACATATCACGAGCTTTCATTCTAAATTTATTGGTATGTACTATGTTTATGAAATTGCCTCGTACAATTGTACAAATTCTTACTATTTACAGGATGTTCGACTATAGTAGCCGAGGTGATTCTAAACAACTTTTCCCTTTGCGAAAATGTGAAGCAAAGCGTCGTTTCTGAATTATTAATGTAAAACACCAAGCAGCGATAGCGCGCACAGGCCACGGGATTAGCCACAGGAGTGTTGGCTACAAGCGTGGTCACGAACGAACAAATCGACTCCGCTAACATAGTAAGTATCAAACAATAGTTCTCGTCTGCGAATAAGCATAAATTAATGGACGAAATTAATTCTATGAATCAAAATAAGGTAGATATTAAGAATAACATTTGAAAGTTTAAGGTTTCTTTAATTAGTTCGATTTGTTTGTTCGTGACCACGTGCGTGCGGGCGGGCAGGCGGGATATAAACAATAAGAATCTGTAAAACTATAGGAGGCAATTTCATAAAATTCTGTACCAACAGGTTTCGAATGAAATGCTCGTGATTTTCAGCGTCATCGTGTAGTAAATTTGAATAAGTTTCAAAATAACGCTAGATATGTAGAACTAAATTAATTGAATAAATTTTAAATTAAACAATTTTTAAAATTTAAAAAATAAAATTGATTAACACTTACAAATTGTCCTTTTCTCTTTCACTCTTCTCTTTACTCTTTTAATACGTTATCCTCGCGGGATCTTCTGTCAAACATCCACCAAACATCCACCAAACATCCACCACGGTTATCGCACCTTACTCTCTCCTCTCACTCACTCCATAGCTCGTACTCTCTCGCACTCGTGCGTTTGGTCATTGTCCCCTTCTGTTGTTCGCTTGGCGCCGCGCGTTTTTTCGCTTCTTCGCTTCTTCGCTTCTTCGCTTCTTCGCTTCTTCGCTTTTTCGCTTTTTCGCTTTTGCTTAAAAAAACCATCTTTTTTCGAAGAGGACGATAAACGTCGATCGCCGTTATTGTTTTAAACAAATGAAATCTTGACAAATCTATTAACGCCATATTATTGTACATGAAATTTATCTTCTAATAGTGTCCATGTATCTCTTCTGGTTGTCTTTTATTTATTCTTGCCTATCAAACGTACAAAGTTTCATGAAAATCAGAGGGAACACATCCGTGTGTATTATCTTGTAACTTACAAGAGTTTATTTACGAATGTAAGAAATGTAAAACAGGTATGGAGAGTAAAGTGAAGTGAAAATAAAAAAAATGTGCACAAGAACATTCTAATTATTGCCTCTCGGCGCGTAAATGTGATAACTGAAACCTTTTATGAAGTTAGTTAACATATGAAATTTTGATATGAATTTCTGTCAGTTCTAAAGTTCCTTTCTCAACGATTTCTGCAAAACGCATTTTACTCGTAAGCTGAGAACATATGGGAGGGGAGTACTTTAAATTCCTCCGCTGCAGTTTTCTGAGGAAAAGAGAGGGGGGTACTTTAATTGAATTGAATTTCATGTTAAATTCTAGCACGAATAGAATAATAAACGATATTTGAGAATATTAATAAAAATATTTTCAGCCACAAGATTCACCGAACAAAAAAGAAAGACAGTCAATCACAGAAGCAGCAAAGTCACTTTGAACAACATCGATCCATCTATTGTTCAGTGCTGTGTGTTTTGTTTTTTATAATTTGCTGTCTTGTCTTCGTATACTTCGTTGACAGACGAAACCGCTCGACGGCACGTGGTACGAGATTCAAGTAATTATCCTAGACAAATAAAATATATCTACATGTATGTTCTTCTGATCAGATTTAGATACATTTATTCAGCGTTGTAGACTGACCCAAACGACACTGTCGGACATGACATTGAAATCACTTTTTTCTTACTGATTTCATTAATGAAAGAACAAGACTGTAGTACGTAGTACGCCCGAACTTTGAAGCTCTGTAATTTCTAAATTCTACAGTAATTCGAAACGGGCAAAATGATGACTTAATCATACGTTTATTCACACTCTACAATAGCATTAAAGTTAACAATTTTTCAGAGACTTTAAACTTTCGTATAAGATAGCTCAATTCTTGTTTGAAAATTTGTTAATATTTCATAAAATACTAATATTTTACCATTGTTCTTTAATACTTATTTTACACAGAATTTTTGTCGAAGCATAGGTCTATGTGAAAAAAACTATGTAGTTCCATTTTCAAATTTTTTGTTATTTATTTATATAACATACATGTATTTAATATTTCTATACACTTTTCCTACCTTAATCGCCATCTTTTTAATACTTTTTTTTGTTACATGGAGGAAATCTTTCAAAGACATCCGCTACCCCATTACTTACTTACTTACTTTACTTACGTACTTTACCTGTTCATTTCACTTGCCTACTTTACTTACTTTCTTTGCTTACTTGCTTTACTTACTTACTTATTTACGGTCAGGTAGCCTTTAGGTCCAGCTGCGTCCCTGATCATCCTCATTGAGCGGTGCAGGGAGGCCGAGCCTCGCACTGTTCCATTTCGGCGGCAGCCTAGCTGGCCGCTGCTTTGCACTCTAACCGCCACCTTTTCTCAACTTCTGACATTCAAACTTTTGTACAGATATTCATTATTCTTTTTCTTCGCTTACCTCTAGCCTCTGCTTCAAAAAATGTTTTTTTTTTTTCTCTCGACCAGACAGATTCTTCCCCTGCATTCAACATATTTTAATCGCTTGCTCATCTAACACCGAAAGCCTCCCCTTATATTAACCCATTTAATTCTAAATTTTAGAGATTCTAATATCATTTCCAGCCGTTTAGTCTAACGTCGAATTTATTAGAGTACAAAATGAATTGTTACATGTTAGGATCATACGTGAAGTTTTTCAAGAACAAAGTTTCAGAAAGCGTTTACGAAAGTTTTCGAAGAAACAGAATTCCCCATAAATTTTCGATCATTTCAATCTAAATTAACTGTATCAATCTATGTATGTATATAATTTTGTTTAGACACGAACTTAGGCACACATTTGATGTTTAGATACGACAGTGATGCGAAAACAACAGACAAACATACTTTCACCGATAATTTGGAATGGGATGACGGTGCTGTATGTTCAAGTTCGGACGTTGAAGATACAGGCATTAAAAAATGTTTCGCGTGTCTTCGAAGCAATCAAACATGCGACAAAATACCTGATCAAAATAATTCGAATGATTCTATAAAGGATTTGTCTTCTGGTTGCGTGCAAAAAATACAAAAGAAAAGAGAAATGAAAAAGCCGCAATTTGGTTTCCTTCGGCGAAAATTTCAAGACAAAAAATCAGAGACCAAAGATCAAGGGAGTCGAGATCGAAAGTACGTAAAAAAAAAAAAAAAAAAATCCGAAAAGAATTTCGGTATGATGAAATAAATATTGCAAGACGCATTATAGATATTTATACAGATAGTTTAATCTCATTAACTGCAGAATGTGATTAGAATAGCTAGATAGGCATCTTGTTACGATATTATTTATTGGTAATACACAGATTTTTTCTTATAAATTAAGAAAGACCTTGGACAAATCTATTATGAAGACAGAGAAAGAAATTTCAAGTGGCAACCGGCAATGTGCATGTTGTAGGTGTTATTTCAATTCGAAAGGTATATGAAATATTTTTTATTTACTTACTTAATAGTATTATCGTTTAAAAAGAACCGATAACACTTTACACTTTATACAACACATATTTATAAATAACAATATTTTGATTTTTACGTAGATCAGATATTTCGCACTGAAGAACAAAGAGAAAAAGGATTATGTAAATTGAAAAGGAAAAAAAGAAAGGAAGGGAAACGAAGAAAGGAAGTGCGAAAAGTAAAAAAACATGGAATATCTTTTGAAGATACGTGCGAATGAATGATTAATGTAGCAATGTTACTTGGTTCCCTTCTATTATTATGCCAAGACGAATATATTAAACAAACATTGAAGAAACGGAAAAATTTGTATAAACTTTTCTTGCAAAAAAAAAATACTTCTTTCGACAAACAAACAAACATACTTTCTTTTGAAAAACAGGTTTGCAATGAAAAAAATGGTTACTGAGAGTATTATGCCGTGTGGAGGGGTACTACATTTTGGGCCGTGCGCCTCCACTGAGAAACCCTCGTTTTCCGAGCTGTTGTGTGCTGCGTGCGTGGGCCTACCATTTTGGCTTTTCTCCTCCGCCCCGCTATCGTTGTAGGAAAATTTGAAAGTTATTATAAGCACCAAGATCGCGCAGGGGCGCGGCCAACGGTTGGGAACCCTCGCCCACGAAGAGGATCTCCTGGAGGGGAAACCACCACTTACGGACGGTCGCCTCCACTGTCCGGCCCTCGCCCCTCTTCCGCTCCGAAGAATCGACCAAGAGAATGAAACCGGGCCTGGAGCTGGGAGCTGCCACCAGCATTAGGAGTTCACCGTCGCACCCCGGAACCGGACTTTTCCCGTATGCGAGCTGCTGGCCTACCTCAATATTCCAAGAATTTCCGGCACCTCAAACTCAGAAATCAGGTGTTCGATCTTAAAAAATCGTATCAGGAGAACATGATATGTGAAGAGGTATTCTTGGAATGCTACCTCTTGGAATTTTCGTGACCTCAAGTTTCAGGAATTCTTGGAAACCATTTTGACGAAATCAAGTTTCCGATTTTGGAAAAATGTATCAGGAGAACATGATGAACCAGGAGGAATTTTAGTGACGTCAAATTCCAATAAGTGGCACGAATACATCCTCGCACATCATGTTCTCCTGATACAATTTCAACATTTCTACCACTTTGAATTTAAATTTTATAGTCTTCGATTTGCTATTTGTGGAAGTGATAGGTGATTTGAATAAAAGAGATATCACGGCAAGTACGCTAACGGTGTCTATACTGATCGTGTTACGTGCGTTTTATTTTAGGATTTTTTTGGAGTATTTATATTAACCTTCGGAAAGGCGTTCCCTTTCGGAAGACGCGAAAGTGGAGACAATTTCACCTTTTTCGCCGCCTCAATTTTGGCGGGGGAAAATTCTCGAAATCGGCTCTTTTTTTTCTGCTGACCACGTTCACCTAACGGGACCTCCTGGTCACGCTGATCACGTGATCGGACAGACCCTCGAGGACACGGCTAGCAGCGTTTATGGCACTGTTTATGGCAACGTTTATCGCAGCGTTTATGGCAGGGTAGTTCTTTCAACTACAGATGTGAAAAAATATAAATGAATTTTGCCAACTTACAAACTGCAGGGTAGGCTTGACTGCCTATATGTATATATACCTGCGTCTATAAGCGGTCAACGCTATTTCCTACCTGGGCTGCGAACCGAGTGCCGCCATACTATTGTACATTTTTACTATCTCCTGAAATTATTTATAAGATAAGGATATCAGAAGAGGTTGTTTTAAATAAATAAATAAATCCTGGATTATTTTTGATAAGCTGCATTTATTCAATAAACTAAATGATTTATACATTCAGCTTTACAATATGTATTATATTATTTATAACTAATGTTTACAATTGTAATGTTGCACATTATTTATGCAACTTTAATTTATAATCGGATTTGTTATAGAATTTATACAACAGTACAATTACTCTTATTTTTACTATCTATTTAATGTTACAAATTATTCATATTGTTTAATTTTACATACATAATTTTACATCAATCCTCATCATTCTTAATTATTATTTTAACTTATTTCTATTGTTACATACAACAAAGATGCTTAATTTTATTAGTTTATATTAAACTATAAATAATACAATATATTCATTCCTTACATCTCTAATTACGTGCTAAATTACACTTAATTTTAACACACATCCTCATATAGAGTAGTTTTTTTATGACTGTTGTAGGTGTGAAGATGTTCAATTTTAACGTTGATCACTACTTTTTGCCACGTAGACTGTATGTTATTTCCAAGTCTCCGATTTGCATTAACAAATGCAGTCGAAGTCCAAGTCGTTCTTGCAAATCTGTGCAAAGTGCAAAGACAAAACAAACCATATAATAATTAACAGTATCTACAAATACATGCAATCTATTATAATTATAACTAAATTTCATAACTAAACTTTGAATAAATGTACCTTTGCAAATTATCCAAGTTCCACTTAAACATACACTGAAATCATACGATTCTCAGAACATTTGCTACCGTACTCTAAAATACAGAAATTCATTTATAAATGGACGTTACACAGAATCGTAATCTATGATTCGAAAATAAATTTCATTTGTGGCAAGACAATGGATAGACTTACAGAATAAACATAGACAAGCACATAAATATAAGCACATAGGTTTCTATTTCGTTATACATAAAATGATTTCAGATTTTAGTTCTTGGGAGAGGAAAATAGATTATGAGGTGTGAGTGATGGTAAAAGATGATAAATATATATATTAAAGTGTTAACGTTATTGTCTGATTGTTTAAATATTTTATTATAATGTTACGCTTATTTGGAAGAAGTAAAGGCAAACGCACTGGCCACAGATTTATGTCAATTTATATGATTATATGAAATTCTATGGCCACCAGACTTGTACAGGAGCTAGAAAAGATAGTATATTATTTTGGATTATTTTTGCATTTTTAGCCAAGCTTCACCAAAAAAAAAAAAATATATGGTAAGTGGTGGCGCCATCTAGCGGTGAACGGAGGAAATAGCGAAATTAAAAAATACCTTTTTTGGAAAAACCAGCGGTTTTTCGGCAAATCTGACGCCAGAAAATGATTCTATAATCGCGATTCCATAGAAATAAATAGTTTTTGAGAAAGTTGAAGAATAGATTTGAAAAAATAATGCAGTTTATGGACATGTGGCGACATCGTCACCAGCTCAGCCGTCCCGCCGAAAAGTACACCTTTAAGAACGACACCTATTTCCATATGTATATTCAAATGCTTAAATCTTCGTTACATGCTATTGTTCTGTACATATATATATATATATATATCTTTTGAATACGTAAATGAACCTTTCCCCTGTTATTTAATTCGCATTACTGGCGAAAAACAACATTTATTAAGAAAAAAATGTTAAGTATTGTTAAGAAGATCAGAAAAATTTAGTTCCTTAATTCCGCCACTTGGCCCCTAAATGGCTATATTACAATTATTTATTTCTATAAAATCGTGGTCGCAAAATCATATTCTACCACCAAATTTGTCGAAAATTCGCTCGTTTTGCCAAAAAACGCATTTTTTATTTCGTTAGTTCCCCCATTTACCAGCAAATGGCGTTACTTGTACCGTTTTCGGCAGAGCTGTATCAAAAAATAAAGCTTATACGGTGACAAATTGATTATTTTATAATAATACAATGGTTTCCCCACTTTTGTTTCAAATTAGGTGACTCTACAACATCACTGAATTATACATATAAATCGATATAAATCTGTGCGTAATAGAACTGCCTTCGCTATTTTTCATGAAATATAACGCCATTCATCGATTTATAATCTTATAGCTTACTACACAAATTTCAGTAATATTGTCTTTATTCTTCGTAAGAAAAATGCATAATAATTTTTGGGAAACGGTTGTATATTTTGTTTGTATCCAAGACATTATACATGTATTTGTGTTAGGAAAGGGCAATAAAATAAAAATGCATAGTTTATTTTGTACTAGCCTGTTGAAGGGTAACAACACAGTATTTAATACGTATTCAATTCATTACAATTAACAATAAACTTAATTATATTAAAATTTCAAACTTATATTAATTAGATTTATTCTATCAAAAATATTCGATAATCAAGATATTGTTGCAATTGTGTACAACACTTATATTAGTAAATCGTAACAAATTAATTCTTCGTTCATTGAAAATATTATAATAACATATAAAATTATAAATCTGGACTTGCTTGACACGTTGTCTCCACTAGTATTTTTATGGATTTTTTATTTCAACTAGAAATACTAATATTATGTACTTCAAATAATGGACTGTATAAATAAGTATTTTTAATCCTTTGTGCTCGAGTGGCGTCTCGAAGGCGACATACATATGTCATTTATTCGAATATTTTAAAATGTAAAATTCAAGTGTTATTTTATATTTTATATGTATGTATATTAGAATATAGGAAATCAACGAAAGAACTAAAAATAAATAAATTCTTATGTATTGTAACTCTTTTCTTTCAAAATAGTATTTTTGAATTTTAGGAGCTTCATTGTAAAAGAAACCTAGACTTAATTATATTAAAAAATGCTGAGTTCAAAGGGTAACATCAGTTCATAAAATTTCTTACAAATTATGATACTACTAATTTTCTGATTATACATCGGTAATTTCAAAATACTTACAATTAGTAACAGATCATTGTACATAAAACAATAAAACATTAGGAATAATTATTAGTCTATTTAAACGATATCTGGAATAAAAGTTGGAAAAAAGTAAACAAACTTCTCCTTAAGAAATGAACTGCGTATTTTCTTCATGTCCCCTCAGAGGGGACAATCAAGTGCGAATGGTTCAATTTTCAAGGGCTTTAGTGTGGCAGAAAACGTATTAAGGGGTTATACCTACTCAGGAGACCGAAAAAAAGCGATTTTTCAAGAATTTTTTTCTTTAAGAGATTTGCATTTATTTTAATGAATGTTTTTGCATTAAATTGAGTTAATCTTCGCGTATGCACTCAAATTTTTGTTTACAAAAATGTCAATTTGTCGAGCTGGTATGGCCGGTTTTCCAAGAGCATCTCCAAAAATAGGCGTTTTGCGGTGAGCAAGATATCTCTGGACTGGATTACCTAAAGTTGAAAAACAATGAAGATTTAGTTAATGTAAGGTATAATCTTGTCTTTAATCGAAGGAATAAGCAAAATATCATGTTTAAGCGAAATGGCCGCGTTTCCAACAAAAATTTTCATTTTCATTTTCGACGAAAAATTTCGTTCTAAATTGTTTATAAAATGAATAATATTGATCGGAGTGAAAAAACCTTCGATTAAAGACTAAAAAATACAGTTGTACAACTTGTGTAAAAATTTCAGCCTGATCGGTTGAGCCATTCCCGAGATATCTTGCTCACCGACTTCAGAAACATAGTTTTGAGAAAAACGCGTTTACAGTTTCAAGAACAGTTCTTACCTGGTAAAATCGTTTTTTTTTTAACTTACACGGAGTCATCTATTCCAGGACCATATAATAAGTCCTCCATACCTACTGCAGCTTCCAAAAGTTGAATCTGATTTTGTCTACGAATTATTCTTCCCTCCTTGGTGCTTTCGTGCGTTCTTTGTTCCGAGATCGAGATCCGATGCGCATCCTCTTTTTCGGCGTATAAATGGGAATTGTAAATGGGAGGTAATTGTAAAGGGGTAATTTGACCCTTTAAGGTAATTAGATCGGTCAGTTATGACCATTTGAGAGTAAAAAAATTTTGATAATTGCAGTCGCAAAAAAAAATTGGTCATATTTGTCCCAGCCATAAACCTGGTCGATGATGTTCGTCTGCTGTGTAATAAACAAATAAAACACGCCGGAACAAGTATAAACAAAAGCACAACTTTACAGCTCAGAGTCAAATTTGATGAATATGCTCTGATTTTCGTAGGTATAGAACGAATTACCGTTATATTTTGCACGCAAGATCGTACCTCTGCTCCGTCCGCGCTCGAGCACACAGAGTGGTGTGCATAAATATACCTGTAACTTCGAAAATATTTGTCGGATCATCATAAAAATTTTTTTGGATAAACTCGAGAGTATGTATTTAACGAAAATACAAAAACTGAAAAATCGATTTTTTGAAAATTCTGAGTAGGTATAACCCCTTAAATCGTAAGGGCCAAGGTTACAACCCCACCAGACCCCTCTTAATCCGATCCAACAGTCGTATGACGTAGTCGTTAAGTCAGTGATGTAAATAAATTCCTGAACACCTGATCCTTCTAATTATTAATGGTTTTGTGGATGTAGGATCCGGTTAGGGTAATCATAGTGTTCAGTTCGTTTTGATACGTGCTTTATTTACTGTTTAATCTCGCCTGAGATTACTTACGCGTTGGACTCTGTGTCCAAGAAAATTCCATTCTTGGAATTTGACGTGACCAATATTCCAGAGAATGGCACAAATACCTCCTCGCATATCGTGTTCTCCCGATAGAAAACAGTTTACTTTCGAGCAAGCAGGATTCTGAAATATGCTTTCGGTAATTCCTGGAATTTGACTTGAAGAGAATTCCAAGAAGTGGTACTATGCAAGTACCTTGTCGCGTATTATGTTCTCCTGATACAATTTTTTCAAATCGAGAACTTGGTTTCGCAAAAGAGGTTCTTGGAAATTTCTGCAATTTAACGTCACCAAAGTTTCAATAGGGGGCATTATGCCATCTCCTCGCAGCACATCATGTTCTCCTGATACAAAACTTTATTTTCCAGCAAGCGGGATTCGGAGGTACGCTTTCTTCTGTAATTCCTGGAATTTGACGTTAGCATAAATGCAAAATTCAAGTACGCAGTCACTGTAATAATTGCAAATAATATATTAATTACAAATAAAATGTGCATGAAAATAGCATAGAAAAATTCCGTAGTCATCGCATTTGAAGGATTGATTATAAAAGTTCAGTTTTTTGTGGGAATAAGCATGTAATTCGATAACTATCGAACATTGATTATTCACACAGACTAGTATTATTATTTATTATTACATTAAATAATACTTTTTAGACGATTGAACTAAATTGTGTAACGTAGAAATATAAGTTACAAACTTAACGCAAACTTTAATTTAATAATTGTACAAAACTGATATATTTTCAATATACTTACAATTTTTGTTTCGGCAACGGTCATGAATTGTCGCGAATTGTCGCAAATTGTCGCGTACACTCTTACAGGGCGTTCTTCCGTCTCTCCGGCTCACCGTTTAGCTCGTTCCGTCTGCTGAGGGACCGAGGTGAGGGTAAACGGTGGAGCGGAGGGGGCCCTCGAAACGCTCGGCACCACGGTAGATGACCAGGAGGTGCCTGTCCTGCGGAGGGATGCACAACTTGAGTTATTGTTCTAAATTCAAGACGCTCTCTTCGTCGAAACGGCGGGACCGAACTTTGAGGTCACGAGGCGTCCAGGTGCACCTTATGGCTGAGCTGTTTAGTCTGCACCAAGGCGGCAAGCACCACCATACACTGCTACACGATACGATGGTCGTCCCGATATCAGTGGCTTCGCCCTCTACCAGCTCAGCGAGATTATCCCACACGACTCGACCATCTGAGGACAACGACTACCTAAGGGCAACGTCTCGTGTACTTCCTCCACTTCAGACCGAGCTCTAGCGCTCCTGACCACCGCGAGGATGAAGGTGGAATCGCTATCCGAGAAGATCGTCAAGGTTCGGGCGTTGCTGGATACACCGGATCAGATACATTCCTCGTCAGCAGCTGGGTGGCACAGGCCTTGCGTTTGCCAGGGCGGATGGTTCAAGTGGCCATTTCGGGCGTCCAGGATAACGAAGCGGGAACAGCCACTAGTGAGGTCCAGCTTTCGGTCCGATCGTTTCACCATGCTGACTTCGGCTTAACTGTTCGAGCTTTAGTCCTACGGCGACTCACCTCACTCTTACCTTCCCATCGGATGGATCCGAAATCTTATACAGGGAATCACCCTGGCTGATCCGGACTTTGGAGTACCGGCGAGAGTCGATCTCATTTTAGGGGCTGATGTGTGCAGGAGTTTGTTCCAGAGATGCAACACGAGGGCTGGATGGCCTACCCTGGAAGGTAAGAAGCGTCAAGAGGACCGCATGCGACCTGCATACGCCTGAAGATGAACGGGAGGAAAGCAGCAAAGAGGCTTGCAAGGAAGCTGAAGGCGGGGCAGGAGAGGCTTGGATTGGGAAAGTGCTGCATCATCCGGGAGCCGAGCATCAAGAAAACGAAGTGCTATCGCTGCCGGCGACTGGGGTCGCGGCCGCGAGATACCCGAAGAAAGACGTAATCGGCGCCGGGCGATGCTGGAGCTGCGGCAGAGCGAGACACAGGCAACGGACCTGTATAGTCCTGGCACGAGCAGGTCACCAGGAGAGGTTAAATAGCGAGGGCGATTACGCCCAGGATTCAGAAGCGTTAAGAAAACGAGCAGTGCGAACCAAGAATTTTGTAAGAAGTGTGTAAAATAAAGCCATTATTATAAAAAAGTATTGTGTGACTATCATCTCCACAGTTTCAATATGAAAATAAATCTGGCTAATATCGTAAGCATTTTAATAGATTCTTATAATTATGAAGATACTGTTCAGTGTACACCTGTTAACGCCAAAGAAATTGAATTAGCCAACATCATCACGGACTTTATAAATCGATATGTGCAAGCCGGTTATGCAGAAATTGAAACAGAACAGAGTTATTATTTGAACACGATACAAATGAGAATAAATTTCCACCATGCAATCTGCATGAGCCAGAAATAAGTGTATCATTATCACCTTCAGAAGTAAGTAAATCTTCGTCCAATTCGCCTGATGAAAACACAACCGGAAGGGAATATATTGATATTGAATGCAAAAGAAATGTGGTAGGAAACGAGCATTATCTTTCAAAAGTGTACACAATCGAAATTTAAGAAAGTAAAGAGCGTGTACGGTTATATAGATGGGAAGTACAAATTAATAGCGAAGAATCGCAAATTGACAAACTTAATAGTATTGCAAATATTGTACGAGAAAAGTTTGTTTCAACTCGTAATAGAAAGATTTAAAACGCTGGGCGTTACAGGAGAAACAAAAGATGAATCAAGAAGGATTTCAAGCATCGCGTACGTAGTTATGGAAATTTAAGCATGCTCTCGTAACATCGTTTCAAGAAAAACTACAAAATTTATTACACGAAATTATTCGGAACATTTAACTTGTATAAACGAGCATAACGCGAGCTAACGAATTTGTATCAAACATGTTTCAGTATTTTCATAGTCATGGCGCGAATAATATTTTCAATTCCGACCAAAGTGGATTGTCCAGCTGGGACGCTTTCCTGAAAAGGCGAAAAACAGACCGAGTTGGCTATACAGTCATCATCGGCAATGTCAACTTTTGTCTCCCCTGTTTGTAGTATTAAAAGAAACATGTGGTGAGCTAGGGCCTCGGGTACAAGGTAGAATGTTTAACGCACCTAATCTTGTTACCGGGGTATCAGCATCAGACAAATTAAACAAAGATCTTTTGAGATAATGGTTAGAGTCGATATTTTTTCCCAATTCACCAGAAAATAGCATCTTACGTCTGGAGATTCATGGACAGGATACGATCAAAATTTAATAAGAAATATCACCCCATTGAATAAAACTCTTACAGTTTTAAGTATTCCGAAACTAATACTATGGAATTGATACAGCCTTGGGAAGAATTTCACTTTTTTCAATTATCAAGATGCATGTCAGCTCCCGCCACTCCGACCACTGAGGAGTACCAAGGAGGGCGGGACCGGGTCTGGAGCTAGGAGCTAACTCAACGGAACAGTCCACCGCTGCACCCCAGAACCCGGCTTTACTTCCAGGGACCCAGAAAAAGTCCAGGTTGGGGGAAACCGCGGGTAAACGGCGCGAAGAAGCGCTGAAGAGCACTGAAGAGCGCTAATCGCGTTTTAGCTTTATTTGTGGCGTAGCTTTCGAGTAAAACATTATTGCGTTTTAGCTGAGTAGTTTTCTTTTCGGCAGGAAGGGAGGTCCGTTCTTCGCCTCTACCGAACCCGCGGTCACGACAGGTTGTCGCCAACACAATACAGTTACAGAACTAAAAACGGCATTATGCCATCATGGGCGAGATTCAAGCTCGAAATCGTAAAACATTTTATTATGAGTTGTGACTGGGCACATTTGGTCAGGTCAGCGAACTCACTGCGTTTGGTGCATTATCTCACAACACAAACACAGTCAGATCACTTTTAAGAAGGTCCTTCAACTCATTTAGTACAGAAAAAAAACGAAGGATAGAAAGGAAGTGGCCCTGAAAATGGCCGATTTTGATACATCGGCCAATGTTCTGTTCGATGTAAATTAATTAAATCTCGAGAATAAATTCATAGTTAAGGGTGAGTTAAGGGGCCCTGAAAAGGGTCGATTGTAATCATAATCAAACCTAACCCTTGCCGTTAAGCAGGCCCGTGCACGTCGCAGAACGCTTTGGGAAACGGCTGTCATTGTTGCCGGAGAAATTAACGCCAGGACGCCTTAGATCTTGGAAATTAGTTCTTCCGGCTAGGAAACAGGCGTCCGGTACACCTCGTTCTGTAACAAGTAATGGAGATGAAAATAATCGGTTGGAAAAAAAAATAATAGGATAATAAAAGCGAACATACCTTCGGATAAGCCCACAGAAAGAAGTCGAACGGATTAAAATCCGGTAACCGTGAGGGCCACGAGATAGGACCACACCGGCCAATCCAGCTGTCTCGAAAGGTTTCATCTAAATGGCCACAGACATTGTGCCGTAATGAGGAGGTGCACCGTCCTGTTGGAAGTACATATTCTTCCGGATTTCTAAAGGAATTTCTTCCATTAGAACCGGAAGAATATTCTGAAGGAAGAGCAGGTAAGAGGAACTGTCTAATCGGGATGATAAAAGGTAGGGAGCAATGATAAAATCGCCAGAAATGCCGGCCCACAGATTAATTGACCACCGCTGTTGGAAATCCTAAGTAGTAGCGACCGATCCATCTGTCCTGAAAGGCTGTATCTAATACAGCGCGGACATTTGCGGAGAAGTGGCCAGATGCCTTTTCCTGCTAAAAGTACATATTCTTTCAAATCTCTAATGGAATATCTTCTAAGAGAGCTGGAAGAACGTCTTTCAGAAAGACATGATATGTTGAAACTTCGAATCTGGCGATTGGACATTGAAGCACCCTTCTCTTGTGAAGAGTGCCTCATCTGTTCACAAAACGTATTTGCAGAACGACGGATTCCGCTCGACTTTGCCCAGCAGCCACCGAGAATATTCCATTCCTGGAAGCAGATTCTGCACCCGCAAATATTTGTATTGGTGCAGAGAATGTCCTCGAAGAATTCGATGAACCGACGACCGGCTGACACTGAAATAATACAAAAATATGCTATATGAGAAACATACTTGTACTCTGAGCAAAAGCATTTGACAGTTTATAACTTACCCCAATGTACGGCTGATTGCGCGTACGCTGACTATGCTGCTGAATCTGCGTATCGCTGTACAGCATCCTCCTCGTTTCCTTCGCACTGCGCAAGGATGAAGAACATCCGATAATACTCGAAGTTTGATCGGAACATGCCGTCGAACTTGACTCTAGCGTTTTTCGTTGGGAAATGAATCGTGAACAAGATTCGTTTTCTTTCCAAACGACACCCCCATATTCACTTATCCGTTAAAAACAATGCTTAACGTCGCATTGTCTACCAACGGAAATCAGTTTTTGTCTACCAGTTTCATCTACGGTTAACCTGGAGGAAATTTCCGTAGCATCGCGGAACCTTCGAGGATCCTCCGAACGGGGTTTGTCTTCACCGCTCCGCCAAGAGGGCTGGCCAAAGGGCGTCGTTTCGGCCTTTTTCACATTTTCAAGATACCGATTGGAAAACCGTCGAAATCCAATCAGCGCCTCGCGATTGAGACTTGGAGAAAAAAAGCAGCTGTGAGAGCCTGTCGAGAGCTGCCAAGGGACCCAAGAAGCGTGTCTTCCGCGGGAATCAATTTACGTTTTGATGTCGAGGGCTCCTCCAGAAATGAGTTTATTCCAGCTATCCGGAACAAATTTCTGTATGTTTTGCTGGAGTTTTTGGTGTGTTCAGTGGCCTGAGTGAACTGGTATCATGTAAAATTTGTGGTGGGAATGTATCATTTGTGACTACTGACTTTAGGGGACTGGGATGTAATATAGTAGTTGTATGTGACAAGAAGCGCAGAATTCCACTCCCGGCAAAAATTAGTTCATGTCCAGTTTTGCGCAGAGCCCATGAAGTGAATATGCGAGTACAGTTTGCAATGCGATTACTGGGCGTCGCACACGCAGGTTTAAAATTAATTTATGGTATACTGGACATGCGGCCCCTAGTAAGCAGGAGTTTTTTCATGGAGCTGATGCTCAAGGCGGCCACAGAGGAAAAGGAGGTGGCCTACCACCAAAATCAAGTTTTCGAGAATCTCGACTCTGTCGCCGTCTCGGTCGATGGCGCCTGGATGAAGAGAGGCTATTCATCCCTTTTTGAGGCCGGGGTCATAATCGGACAGCACACGGACAAGGTGATTGATATCATCGTGAAAATTTCATACTGCAAAGTTTATGAACTGTGGGAAAAAAGGACCACACGAGTGCCGAATACGAAGAGTATATTGATGAACACACGCACACACGCACACACACGCACACACAGAAGTGCAAAAATTATTACGGTCCCAAAGCCGTCACACCAATCTTTGGGTGGTCCTTCGAATCCTATAGGTGGCACCTTGTGCATATATTCAGGGTGATTAAATACATCCTAACAATAAAACAGAAAAATGTACTTTGACCAAATGTACTCTGGCTCATTTGTACCTGCTCATCTCGATGCAGGACGGTCGCGTCGAATTTTCACGACGCGGGCGGACGAGGTGCTCACACATGTCGAAAGGGATGGCACCGCCAGCATTCGCGACATCCGCCGTGTATCGGGGTAAGTTGTAAAGTGTCAAATATTTTTGCTGAAAGTGTAAATATGTTTATTAAATAGAATATTATTGTTTTATTTCAGTGTCAGTCGGTCGTCGGTACAGCGAATTCTTCGAGGGAATTCTCTGCACCCGTACAGGTATGTGCTTCCAACGGATTATTCACAACGGGTTGAATATTCCCGGTGGCTGCTGGGCGAAGTCGAGCGGAATCCGTCGTTTTGCAAGTATGTTTTGTGGACAGATGAAGCACTCCTCTCAAAAGAGGGGTGCTTCAATGGCCACAATTCACACGTGTGGAGCGACGAGAACCCGTTCGCGCTTCGGCCACGAGCGTTTCAGGATCGGTAGTCGATCAATGTATGGGCTGGCATTTGCGGAGAGTCGATTGTCGGACCGTACATTCTGCCTGCCAGATAGGACGGTTCGACATATCGCGTCTTCCTGAAAGAAGTTCTTCCGACTCTCTTGGAAGATATTCCATTAGAAGTTCGGAAGAACATGTTCTTTCAGCAGGACGGGGCACCTGCTCACTACTTTGTGAATGTCCGCGCTACATTACACAGAGCCTTTCAAGACAGGTGGATCGGCCGCCTCGGTCCCGTTCCGTGGCCCCCGCGGTCACCGGATTTCAACCCCTTGGATTTTTTCCTTTGGGGCTACCTCAAGGTACGTTTGCTTTTATTGCCCCATTATTTCTTTTAACAACCACTTATTTATTTCAGAACGAGGTGTACCGGCAACCAGTCTCCTCACGCGAGGAGCTGATTGCCCGTTTACAGGGTGCAATTTCAAACATTCCAGCGGGAACGCTAGCCTCCCTTGCAGATTCCGTTGTTCGGCGCGCAAGAACATGTGTAGCGGGGGGGGCATGTCGAACCGTATCTTGCATGAGAGCAAATCGGTCCTTTTTAGGACCACCAAAAGCCCGACGTTTAACAACTCTGAGGGAGCAATCAATATAAAAAATCGAACAACACGTTCGATTCATTAATATCGGCCCCTTTCGGGGCCAAAAAAAATAACAACTCTTGGTTTGAAAATCGGTCCCTTTCGGGGCCTCTTCCTTTTAATCCATTTCCCGAATCACAATGATTTGAAAAAGTGAAAGTGTTCGTGTTAAAAGTGACAGTGATCATCTGTGAAAAAAAAAAAAACTTGTGAGGTGTTGTGAGTTCACCGACCTACCCCTGACCTGCCCCGTCGCATCGCTGTTTAGCGCTGCTAAGTGCCTGGATCGGTGCGTTGACCTACTAACTGCAGCCTATTGTCATCGAAGCAGGTCAACTTTCAAGTACATGGATGAGTCCAGTTTACATTTTTTTAACATTTTTTTAACATTTTGTTGACCAGTCACGAGTTAACTCGTGATCAGCATCAGTATTATTTGACAGTTAAATAATTAATAGAATTTATTCAAGTTTATTTTTATTGTTTCACTTTCACATCCAATTACGAAATAATAGTCGGTGACATGAGATAAATTTTCAGTAAAATTGCCGGTCAACAAAGTGTTAACATTCCACGTAGGTAATTTTTCCATTTTTTCGTCCTTCATAACTTGCGCTTGACGCCTCCTGTTTTACCGACGCCCTTGTCCCAGGGCGCCTAAGGCTCGACGCTACGCTGACGGTACTGATTGGTCAGTGTTTTTTGCTTAATAATTCAAAAACGAAGCCCCATCCGACATTTGTTTGCAAAGGAAATTGTTGTTCAGAATCGTCTCAGCTACCCTCCATTTTCGGTTCTTACACTATTTCTGGGACATCCCGTATATCAATTGCACAGAAAGAAATCACATAGAGAAAGATCTAGCGACCTTGAGGGTCATGCAATTTTTGAAATTACTGTTTAGCCAATTGCGACCAGCCATAGCATAATGGGAAGGAGCTCCATCTTGTTGAAACCAAAAATTTTGTCGTGCTATTGGTATTTCATAATTTATCAAACTTTGGATAATTCTGTTTCAAGAAATCTTAAATACGATGCTGCATTTACGTTCCTTTAAAAAAAGTATGGTCCAATTATTTTGCGATTATGGATACCGCACCACACCGTAACCGATTTTCAGTATTGAATGTTGGATTGTTGAATGCAATGCGGATTGTTTGCTGACCACATCCTTGAATTCTGATGGCAAATTACATTGTTCGTATGAAAAATGCTTTCATCAGTTATCAAACTCCGAATAAATTTTAAAATTTCGATCGTATGCAATTTTATCGAAAATCCATAATAAGAATTCTATTCTTGGTCCAATATCGTCGTCTTAACGCCTACTGTTACTTTTTGAAGAAAAATATATAGCATTCCATTTAAAAAAATTACGTTGATCTTCAGATCTCTACTACTACCCTACCCACAAAAAACAATGATCACTACATGATGTAGCCCATCCTATCAAGCAACTTTTAGCAACGAGATATCCTGCTGTACTCACTTAAATAAGACATCCTAGTAGATATTAAACAGACTTTTCTAGAACTATTAAATCGAATAGTGACTCAGTTAACCCTTTGGATACATTTGACGAGTGAGACTCGTCATCTGCTTATTTAGGCAAAGTTGCTTAGGCGGTGGAAGAGTCTGACTCGTCATCTGAATTTAAGAAACAGGCGTTGAGTTTTGCGGTACCGCCGCCCGAGATAAAATACTGGGAACTTATATACCGGCGTCTGAGAGTGTTGTCCTAGAAGTGGCGCAACCAATTTTGAAAAAAGGCTACACACAAATGTAGTTGGAACTGTGCGAAACAGCAAGAGAAAGCACATGCGAAAAGAGCTTGCTTCCTTCAAACTAAAAAAAGGAGAGGCCAAAATGTTAACACTAACAACACGATGGAAAGATAAGAAAGATGTATACATGCTTAACACAAAACATTTAAATACTGATTTAGCTGATACAGGGAAGCGAAAAAAGAAAGATGAGAATTTTGAGAAAATTATCAAAGCATCATGTGTAGTCGAATATAATACAGGCATGGGAGGCGTTGATAAACAGGACCAATTGCTATCGTGCTTTCCTGTTATGAGCAAATGCGTGAAAGGTTACAAAAAAATGGCGTTTTATCTAATAGACATGGCTATTTTCAATTCACATGTTCTACATAGTAAAGTCAATTGTGAAACCAAATCAGGCATTGTCTAATTTCGTTTAGAAATCGCTGAAGAATTATTGGTGCAAGTGGTCCTGCCAAATTATAATTACCGTGGGCGACCTTCAAGTAGCGATGCGCCACATCGTTTGCAAGCGAAAAATTGGCCACATTTTCCGGAGAATATTCTGGCAACAGAATTAAAGAAACACCCTACAAAACGGTTTTAGTTTAGTTTTTTTTTCTTTTTTTTTTGAGTTAAGGTTTGGTCAATTGATCGAGCGCAGGCGGGAAGGTTTCGAGTTGCCGGACCTTCCGCCCCGCCATCGCCGCGTACCGTGCAACCACGGCTTTGGTCTTAGGATCGGGCACGGGCGGAGAGAGTCCGGGTTTGTCGGCTCCTCCGCCCCGCCATAAGGCGCGACGTTCTTTTTATACAAATAGATTGTATAAGCGCGGCCAGCTGCAGACCGCGGTCGGGCCCTCCCCTGAGAAGAGGATCTCCTGGAAGGAAGCCACCACTCCGGACGGCGCCTCCACCGTCCGGCCCCCGCCGCCTTCCCGGAGGACGAGCACCCCTCTGGAGGAGACCGGGCCTGGAGCCCTCGCCGCAGACCACCGCCGCACCCAGGACCCGGCCTTCCCCATAGGCGAGGTGGTGGCCTAACTCCAGTAGCACCGAAAAATTCCAGGGTGGGGGAGACCGCGGGTCGGCAGCGCGAAGAAGCGCCGAATAATTACAATTACGGATCCGCGTTCGACGTGATTAGGCGTTATGTTGTTGGTTTCGGTCTGCGAATTGCGAGCGAGAGGAGCGGCGCCATCCGAGCAGGGAAATTGTTTTCCATTTAATTTTTTCTTCTGTTGGGTGTGTGTGGAGTATGGAAGAGGCCAGCATCCGACCTGCCCCAGCCACCACCAGCCGCCAGCGCAAGGTAGGATCCACGCCTTTTTATACCGTGTGTGGGAGTGAGAGAACGAGTGTTTGCGTGAGTGAGAGAGTGGGCTCTGCGAAGCCCGTTCCACCCGCGACAGGACCACCCCCTGAGGCGAGAACAGTTCGGGTTTCCTCCAACCCTACCGCGTGCAACCGGTCGTGCCGCGAATTTTCTCGCGCGTATCGCCAATTTTGTACTCGCAGGGAATCCTGTGCCGCGGATCTCTTTGCCCGTTGGCACACCCTTCGTCATTCCGAACCGGTGTACCACGAGATTCCCAGCTGCCCTAATAAAGTTAGTTGGCTGGGGAAAATTACGTGTATCAGTAACTTCTTTTCCTTCTTTGCCCGACCTCCCCTGAGTCCCGCTCTACCGCTGAGCTACCGGAAGGGCGAGGTCGCCGCGGACTGTGCTTTTTAGCACTGGCGCCCAAACCTCGGGGTTGCCCGAGCCTTTTGGAATTAGGATCTCGTCCGTGGACTTTTGTGCCGTCCCACCTACGCAGGGAAGGTCTATTAGAGCCCTCCCCGAAAAGGCGGTCACAAAATATTTTTCTTAACATTTCATCAGTTTAATTAAATTTAGATAATCACAAACCCCGGCTCATCCTTCCACATACAATTACTCACTCATTCGACCCGTTACGCACCAACCCTAAATCATGCTCCTTAGTCCTAGAACGTCTATCGGTACTTCTCATCCCTACCATATCCTATCCATAGCTTTAAAAGACCTACAATTGTCAAAATAGAGTAAAAGTAAGAAACCTTAAAGTGTCGTCTTTTGTAAGATTTCTAAGTTATTCAAATAAAGGAATCTAACAGTGGTGATTCAACGTGCTTCCTTTTAAAAATCCGAAACGCCTCGAAGACCGAGTTTTCGATAAGGCTGTACCAGCCCTCCAAACTCATCCACTATCCAAAAGACGCGTTCAAGAAAATTTAAAAAAAAAATAAATAAACGCTTTGTATGGACTAAAAAGGCGGTCAAACCGCCTTTAACGCGTTGTCGTAAACAAGCAAGACTCGATTTTGCTAAGACTCACGTGACATGGAATGAAGAATGGAAAAATGTAATATTTTCCGATGAGAAAAGTTTAATTTAGATGGAACAGATGGTTTTAAATACTACTGGCACGATTTAAGCGAAGGTCATGACATTGCCATGACATGTTGGACATCGACAAAAATGAATTCTGAAAAATACACAGAACTTTTGGAAGATGGTCTAATTCCATTCATGGAAGAAACGAGTTCGGATGATTACGTGTTCCAACAGGATAACGCAGTGATTCTCACTTCAAGAGTTAGCAAGAAATGCTTCCAGAAGAAAGATATTCAATTAATGAAGTAGCCTGCCCGATCCCCAAACTACTACCGTGAAACTTAAAAACAGTATAAGACAAGCGTGGGATAGTATAGATATATCGACATTACAAACTTTATTAAAAGTATGACTAGTCCAGTTTTTCGCGTTATTTTCAAGAATGGTAACAATATACCATACTAACAATTGTTAAACAAAACAAACATTACAAAAAACATTCAAGTCGCGTCATCTGTCGGTTGACCGAGCGACAACGATTCGAAAAATTAATGAAGAATTTCGATACGCGATACTCGGGTTCTTCGCTATAAAGCCGCCAACGTTCAAAAATTCCTCCTTAACGAGCATTATGTCTCAGATCAACCGAACCAAACCGAGTCATTAAAAGATCATTTCAAACCATTATTAATTGTAAGTGTACATAAATTAGTGTTAAATAGACTCCGTAAATCGATTAAACAGAGTAACAATTAATTCGACAAAAAGAAACCATTCTTCCTGGTGTTGAACGTGCTTATTTATTAAAACAACAAACGGCCTCGAGTTCCAAGTCCTTGGATAAGGCTGTACCAGCCATCCCACATTCAACCATTTTGTAAAATTAATAATGCACTATATCAAGTGAAACTATACAGATTTCGCACATATCGCACATATCTTTTTATCAAAAATACATACTTTTTAATTTAATCCCTTGAATGAAAAGACATTTAATCTTGAAATCATTCAGATATCTTTGTAATCATCTTAGAACCTACTTATTTTTTTATAAATGAACCAAAGTTGCCAAGAAATAGGTATGGAACTATGAAAATTTCGCGGACTGTGTTCGCTAATAAACATTGTGTGTGGAGAGATTTTAGGGATTTTATTTCGTCAGTTTATGAAGCCGAAAAGGCATAATATTGGGTTTGGACACGTACAACATCTGTGTCTACGGTGACAAAATGTCAGATGAAGTGAATACAACGCCAATGAATATTGTTATGAATTTGCGGCAAGATATATTCCACAAAGGCCACACAGTATGCACTCTCCAATCATAGATGGGCACTCTCCAAAATAATCATAAGGGCAATCCAAAAAAAGTAGTGGCCAAAAAACTAAAACAGGGAGAATGTTTTACACAAGAGAGTCGAGAAGGAATCACGATTCTTAAATGGAAGGAAAAGCGTGATGTGTTATTACTTTCCACTAAACATTCAGTAGAAATGGAACCTGTATGCACAAAAAGACTGCTCATCAGTAATTTATATTAATATCTGTTTATTATGCTTAAATGTTAAAAATGAATTAATTTTTTAAACTGAACCAGCCCAAATTAAGCAATATTTTTGTTTCTTAAGTACAAAAGTATCTCAATATAGAAAATATGAAAAAGGCCATAAGAAAATATAAAAATGCTATCACAGGATTAAATAAAATAGTTGGAATATACGATGTACCAAAAACTACACTAAAATGTAGAATTGATAATAAACTCAATAGTGTTCATGGTTACTATTTATTTATTTATAGAATGTAAATGTATTTTTAAACAAATATTCTTATTTAACATTATGAAAAAGAAACATGATTTAATTTAAAATATCTATAGTCTAAATTAGGAAGCCAGGTTCCTAAATTGAATCATTAATGCTGTTGTATATCATCTCCCCTATGATATATCAATAGTACAGTCATCCCATCTACTCCATATCTTCAATATCTTTTACACACAACCAGTCATCCTCAGACTCATCCTGGTCCGCTTCCGAAAATTAATCACCTCCAACCTTTGTCTTTCCCTTCCTCAAACCCTTCATTACCCTCTCTTCCCATTTTCCTGATCCATGTATACATCCGCCTAAACCCGCACTATTCAGAAATATTCCAACCTTTTACAGTACGACTTCTTTAAAACGCTGAAAATAAAACTGTAAAAGGAAAAATCATTGTTGTCAATCCGAACCTTCACCCCGGATTCCAACAATGCTATTTTAAAAACATTTTTTGTTCACTTACATCACTTACACTACTAAAAATATTTTCAAATTTTTCTCTTCAAAACTATTCACACATTTTAAATTTATAAAGGCACTCGTTTAACTGGTCCAATTAAGGTACTTTTCACAACAAATATAAAATGCAATATTATGACATATATAAAATTAGAGAAGAATAAAGTATTCTGTTGCTGTTGTTCTAAAATTATCCTTGTCAACAAAAACTTTTTTACATGTTACATTCTACATAATCGATCACAGCTGAAATTTTTAAACAATACATGTCTCTCTTTCATAGACACTATGCCCAATTTATAGTATATAGCATTTTAAATTTTGATTTTTGTATCGATTAATATGAAAAAGAATTATACGCAGTCTATTCTATGAATATTAATATACATATCTAAACAATGCACATTTACCTATATTCACTCTTAGTTTAACTATCTAAAATTCAAAGCAGATATAAATATTCATACAATAACAAAATATGAATTTAAAACAGTTCTAAACTACATATAAGATAATAGAAACAAAAACAGATTTAAACAATCCGAAATACACCATGGTCATTTATGTAAAAAGGGGTTTGATATTGGTGAAAATTAAATATAAAATAATTATAAACACTTGCAAACTGTTAAATTAATTTATAAATCTTTTCTGAAATAAATGTGCTCTTATATGTAGCGTTATATTAGGTCTGTTTTTCCAATGTCTTTTATGTAGTTTAAACCTTTATTAAAAAAAAATTATCATCTATGAGTACATAAAAAATGTCTTTATTTCTCTTTATTTAATTTATATTTATATTTATATTTTAATACATACCATATTTCCACGTGGTTTATGAAAATAGTTAATGAAATATAATTTATGAAAACAATTAACAACAATAAACTAAAATATTATCAAAACACACAACATTACTTACTTTAGGCTTAATTATAACGTTCATAAACATTTTTCTAAGAAAAAATATCAGGCTGAACCTTACCTTGAGGGTCTTTTTTGTATATTCTAATAGTATTCGATAAATAAAATTAAAAAATAAAATATTTAAGATTAAGAATTCACCGATTTAAGAGCAAAGATAAATACTTATTTCTAGCCACGGTGAAATTCTTCTTACATTGTGATTTTAACGATTTAGTGTTACTTTACACGTTACTTTAGAGCCATATTGAATCATATTCAAAATTCGTCCAATGAGCGGAAGCACAGGTTATATGTAAACAAATCCAGGTAGGTGACGATCAATTTAACGGGATAAGTCAAATGTGTTTATTTACACTTGTTGTCAACAGTGAAATTCATACCTTATAAATAATGAATTTCATTTAAATAATAAAAGAAACATCTTTAATAAAAAAAAACACTTATGTATATGTATATTTAAACGAAATGAAACGGTATATATATATAACTAGAACTAACTAAATAACTTAACGAAGATGCGTGCGCTTCGAGCGTTCGTAAAAGACTCTACGTTTTTCTTCGCGTCGTGCTCGGTTGGCAACGGACGCCGAATGTCATTTGTTAAACGGTCCAATATTTCTACGCAACAAAGATGTCGTATAAATGTAATATAGCAATATATGTACACTATAATATGTATGTATAAAACAGTGAATCAGTTTGAAATTTTTAAGTAAGAGTTTATGATAAACTTTCATTATATTTAAAGTTGAATTCAATAAGCAGGCTTAAATAATTTAACGTATAAATGAACTATATAGAAAGTACTTAACCCTAGCCTTTGTCGTTGTTATTGAAGTATGCCGTTGAAAGTTTAGAGCTGAAATGCTCGCCTGGGTAAGCCAATAAGGTTATGGATAGAAACTAACACGCCGTTAAATTAATCTGTAAAATGCGTTAAAAACATTTAGATTTACATACATGTAACATTTGAACCGATAAATTTCTAAATTTAAGACTTGTATTTTTGGATTCAATTCGTCAAATACCATCAAGAGATGTATAGTTTTTTGTACATAAAAATCTATTTTTATTATTTTTTGCCCTTCAAAGTAAAATTTAACGAAATATTAGATTCATATGTTGATTTATTTCGCGCTAAATTGTTCATGTCACAGCGGATCATAACTATTGAAATAATAGCACAGAAATGTAAAAAAAATTATACATACCGGTTATTTATCATTATTGAAAGAAATAATAATTTATGAATACATATTTACCTAAAAAAACTTTTTTTTACTTCATCGAATACGAGAATGTCTCATGTAAATCAGGTATAAAGCGTAGTGACTCTGGATATTGGCTCCGCTCTATGTGCTCATTTTTCATAGGGGAAACCCTTTTTCATAGCATGCGGATTTAAATACGTGAAATAAAAAACTTTACTTTTAACTTTCTGTTTAACACAATTGTTTAAAATACTGGTAAAAAATGTTGTTTTGCGTTTTAAAGTAAAACGAAGCAAACGTCTTTATTTTTCAATTGTTTTCTATCTTTTAAATCTTAGGCCTTAGAGTGAGATTACGTTTACTATTTATAAACATGATAATGAGAATAATGAAATAAAAGAATGATAAAAGATATGTCAAAAGATAAAATACGATGAATATAATACAGTAATAAGTAAAAATATATTTTACTAACTACTACAATACGATATACATATAATTTGTATTTAACAGATATACTTTCTACTGTAGTTGTACTATTTTACTACGATGCCACGTAATTTGAATTTGAATTTTATTCAACTAATACTATACCTCCAATGTAATTTGACTCCTTAAATGTGAATTGAAACTTCCTCGTGAATAATTAATTTATGTAGGTTTCAGTTTCTTTAATATCATATTTAGAATATATGTATATAAATAAATGTGAAAATATAAGGTACAATTACGATGAGACGAAGACAAATGCGAAATTCACGGAAAAACAGAAAATTAACGAAAAGGCTCGCGATTTAAATTTCATAACCACTTGTTTTCGCTCCGTAACAGCCACAATGGCACCTTCGTAACGATTCGTCTCGAACTGAACGTCCCTTTGTTCTTCACCACCGCGACGGTTCGGTATTTTCAAAAAAAGTGAATTGAAATTTGGCTAACCAAATTGGTTGCTGTTGTCAGCACGTATACAATACATTGCATGTACATATGGAGGCGCGGTTTGTCGCGAGGCAAAACAGTGCCGTCTTCGGCTCGCTTAGCGGACTCACATACACGCACACATATTTACAAATACTACATTCAATTTCGTAACCGAATAATAATTTTTCGAAAGATACAACCGATTTCGAGAACGCCAAAAAGTATGAAATAATTTCTATTTAATTTGTATGAATACTTACCAGCTGTTAAACAAATTGATTAAGAGATTGGATAGCATATTAAATACAGTGCAATGTATTTTCAAATTTTCTAGCTTTACCCCTCTGTGATAATAAATTCAGTAAATTTTAAACTCTGTATTCACGTCCATTAATATCTTATAGAAAACTTGAAAAAATCCTCTTGTTTCATTTCATTCCTTTCATAAAGTTATTACTTTTCCCTGCACTTTTTGATTGGACTTTTTTTAAGTAAAAGGCCGCTTTTAAAGTAATATTTTGAATTACTATAGTAACTGTGAAAATTTATATGTTCAGAATGATCATATACTTTGAATATGTTTAATTGCAAAATGTTATTTATGACAGGTAACTTTAAGTTACGCCCGTTACTTCAGTCAACAATAAAAAAGTGACAAATGGATTTAGACCATTTTTTCAAAATAAACGGCTCATATACTTATTAGAACTCTTGACTATAGTAATTTTTAGTTTAAAAAATAAGCAATGATAATCAAATGACAAAAATCTTCAGTTCTACTTAAACAATTAGAGTTTACTTTAAAATCCTCTGAGGATTCTGCGTTCGAAAAAAAAAATATTATTACTGCTATTTGATGGTCTCCTTAATACCGTTGAATTAAATAGCAATAATCTAATTTTTCTTACTAAGCATTTTTCATATTTGTTCTTACAAATAGAGATAATTATAACGTTGTGCTCGTTAAGGTGATAAAAAATGAATAATCCAGCATAGATATACATATACATACAGTGACGTTGAAGAAGTGAAGGGAATATGCTATCGGGCGGAGCTGCTTGGAAAATAGCCGCTTCCTGGAAGAACCTACCGCTCTACAGCCCCAAATGCGGCTACTTAGCGAACGTGTACGTGTAAGTATACCGTACGGCAGGTATATCCAGTTCAGCTTTCCTCCACTCTAACTCCCTTCTCCTGGAATAGATTCTAATAAAAAGAATAGATGGATAAGGTATAGGATACGATTTATACTACTTTGCTACGATCCATTTGAGGGGAAAGACGTGGAGTAGGGTTCAGGGGAAGCACAATATTCCCCTGAACGCGACTGTTTTCCGATATCTTTTCCGTATTATGTCTTACTTTACATAACATTACATGCATTTACCCTATAAGGCTGTAAGTCAGAAATACCACTCTCAGCTCTGCGTATTTTAACAGATTACTTTGTTCAAACATATTCTTTTAATACTTTTCAGAGGAAAAATGTCTGCTCAATCTCATGGTGAGATTATGCATTATTGTGAGATATTAATCATTTTAATTTTCTCACAACAATTTAATTAAAATACAAAAAAACAGATTTCTATTATTATCCAATTTAATTTAAAAATTAAAACTCTAGGCCCTACAGTTCGGGGAAAGACCTAGTTACCCCATGTGATTGAGAAGAAAATATTTGAAGAATAAGAAACGGTTAGAAAATCGATATTAACACTTAGCCGACCGCACGCGTCACAGAGAACTGTTCGGTTTCCACCGCGCTCGGGAAAGCCAAACTGCGCTGGCAATAAGGAGCCTTCAAAATTAGTTGATTTTATTATATGTTGTGCTCCAACAAGCAGCAATTGCTAAAGTCAAAATGGAAAATTTCCCCGATCGGTCGGCTAAGTGTTAAGTTTGAGCAGGTGGAATTTAAAAAAAAAAATAATTCATTGGTTAACTCGTTAATTACCAAGTTAGCTTAATTCAGGTTCAGTATCTGGATTCAGCACCGTCGGTTGGGGTAACTTTGGCCCACATTTTAAGTCATTTTTCAGAAACTCTTTAATTGCGCGATCGTGATAATATTTGTTTTATATTCAACATGAATAAAAGATGCATTTCAGTGAGTGATACAAGATCTTTTCAGTTCAGAAAGACAAAGTTACTGTGACTTGGGCTTGTAACTTTGGCCCTGACGCGATTTTTTATAGATTTTAACGTATTCTAGAGCTAATAGAACTAATTCAAAGTGTCAGTAATTAATAATAAAAAGAAGAAATTATTCATTCTTTGGTGATAGATAATTTATAACAAAAAAGCACATTACGCGTTAAATCAAATTATTCGATTTCAGGACCAGAAAACTGATTCTGTTTTGAAATTATTTGTAGAGAATTTATTGTACAAGGAATAATTATAATGTAGGAACTGAGGATGTAAGGAAACATGGAAGCAATGTTACCCCATATCTAGGGACAAAGTTATCCTTCGACATAAAAGGGTTAATAAGAACAATGTAAAACAAATTTAAGTTATAAAGTTTACCTTATGAAATTACCATGTTCGTACGTCTATAGTAAACTAATGTTAGTACATTTACTAACAATCAATGGTTTATTAATTGCTTTTCAATCAATAATCCATAATATTGAAAAGCCGATTAATCGGCTTCCGGTCGGTAAAGTGTTAATATACATAGTACAGGAAATGTCACATAGTACCGTAATTGACAAGATATATGTATAAAAAAGACAATAAGAAAAGCGCTTCAAAGGATTATTAATGTAGATTACATTCATATAGATTCGAAAAAAAAAAAGAAAAAAAGAAAAGAAAAGAAAAAAGAAAAAGAAAAAAACATCGATCATTCAACAACAACAAAAAACATCGGACGACTGATTATACTGTATATGTTTGGAACGAAAACAATTCTCTATAAGACGAGCTTTTGTTATGACAAATAATACAAGTCAAGGACAAAGTTTAACGAATGTTGTCCTATATCTGCTTGAAAATACAGGTATGTTTACGTGTGGTCAATTATGTACATACGCGTACGTTATCGATAAAAGTTTGCACACATAAACAAGGAATAATTATTTAAAAGAAAAATGCAGTATAAAACAAAGAATTAACCAATTGATTTGAATGTAATAAAAGAAATTGGAAATTAATCCCTTGGCATATTTTGACGAGTCAGACTCGTGACGCAGCTTGCCGTTCAAATGTGACAAATCTGACTCGTACTGTTAGTATAATTCGGTTTTAAGTTCAAATCAATTATAATTGAAATGGTAAATTACTGTTAAACGTAACTTCAACACTGCAACAACAAATATTTAGCTCTATCTGACGCATCCAATATAAAAAAATGATATGGCAAGGGGTTAATAAAGTGTAGTTACTGCAGTAACGGTCAGGTAAGTACCGAGAACTGGAAGAATTGAAAACGTACAAGGACCATTCAACAAGTAACGAGCCAAATTCAGATATAGCTGAAAAGATATAGCCTAGTGTGAAATTGTTTCGGTTGCTGTCGGAGTCACATTTGCACCGGTCGTCCATTTCGCTGTGCATCATCGATGCTTTCGCCGCCATTTTTAAATTGTTCCACCTACTTGTAAATGTTCGAACGGTTTAAACACTTATTCCCGTACACTTTTAACATCGTTGCATGGATCTCGCTACCATTAACACTTTCTGCGACTAAAAATCTCACTCGCAGCACGTTGTTCGTCCGCGGTGCAGTTCTCAATTGAACTCGACATTTTCGACTGACTGAATTATAGGTTAGGTTTAGAAAATCTTGTTAAACAGCTGATCAGAAGTCCTTACAAGGATGCTAATTTGAAATATAAAAAGTTTCGTATTGGTTGATGAAACCGTTTAGGAGCTATATCAGTTTGTCTTGTTACTTATCAAATGACCCTCATACAAATGATCTTCTATTGTTGCCTGCAATGGGAATTAGCACTAGTCTTTTTTTATTGTTTAATCTTTTCACCAGTAACTGTTATATATGTATTTCTATACATACATGTATACAGGGTGAGTCATTTAACTGAATCGCCTGAATCTATTCGTAAACTATTTGTTAAACTAGTTGTTACCAAAGAGAACATACAGTGTAATAATAAATTTGTTGGTACTTCACCTGGATAGAAATTTTATCGGAATAGAAAGATAACATTGAATTTGTATGTTATAACATGTATTAGGAGGTATTTGAAGCCGAAAATATAATTATTAAAATGGTCTGAACGTTTCAATATTGAAAAATTGAGCATGGTTGAGTGACATACTCTGCACATCATTGTTTAGTTATTGTCTGTAATATAATGTAATTGTTCAAACAAATTTTACATTTTTTTTATTAAAATCAATATATTGCATTAACTCGAACGCAGGTATTTACATATTTTTTGGATTTAGCCAGAGAGGAGAAAAATCCAACACTCCTATTGAAACACAAAGTATGCTGGTGAATAATTGCTTAACAGAAAAGATTCTTTTCGATACGATCGAAGAAATTCATCGTTATCGCTATTCGCTTGAAATCGATGACACAGTATACATACCTTGAAGTTGGAATTACAAAAATAAAGGCTGATATCAGCTTATTGTACTTGCCGAATTGGTGAAATATTAGTAACGTGGATGTATGGAGTGTTGAATCGGGCTTTGTAATAACCGCTACTGTAATTGTACCGCAGTTAAACGAAGATCCTTAATGTCGTGTGTTTCGTTTAAAACTCGGTTTATAATTTGAAATTTGTTTCACTATAAAACAATTAAATATGCGTTTTCTTCTATTGTTTCATCAGCAAGTAACATGAATTTCTGTATTTTGCCAGAGTGTTTAATTTAAAGAATTTTCTGTATCTAGTATTTATTGTTATACCTATAAAGTATATGACTTTCAATTATTTAATTGAATGTATTATACAATATCGTATCTGTTATTACATTATGTGCTTTCACTCCAGTACAGTTTTACTAATTCATATTCTACGACACTGACCCACGCGTTGATTTTGATAAAAAGATTAATTTTTATATCATTCGAATGTTCAGTGCAAGGGCGACGCCGAATGGGCATGGATGGGCATGTCACCCCATTTATATCAATTTTTTGACATAGACCTTTATGTTTTGCTCTTCGCTTGCAAAAGTGAAAGTTGTAAAACAAAAAGGAAACGTAAACTTTTTAGAGGATTTTAAAAGTGATGCCACAACTAGTAAACTTTAAAAAAAATAACGAACAAAATTTGACCCACTTCTCAAAAAGGTTCGCCATCACTGTTCTAGGACAGTGTTATTAGATTTACACTTATAATAATATTCAATATCTAGTGGCATTCTGCATACCATTTACTGTGATATAGGCTATTGTTTCTTGATCTTTATTAAACAATCTAACTACATAATATTACTATTGATTTTTGTATTACATATATTTCTGATAGTATTTTTTACATTTTCATTACAGTTTTAAATAAAAAAGGTTGTAAAAAACGTCCTTCGGCAAATTGCAATTTTCTTTTCACTTTACCTTTGTTTGTGCAAATATTTATTTCTCTTTCTATGGTTAGTAGTTCTTTAGATGCCCTGCCATCTTTATAACAGCCATTTTATTTTATTTTATTTTATTTTATTTTATTTTATTTTATTTTATTTCATTTTGTTTTGTTTTATGTGCTCATAAATTTTGTTTACGATGATTCGATGTTAAAAGTTCATAAATTGTCTATTTGTATAATTGTTTATTTGTATTTTGAATAGTTGTGTTTGTGCACGGCTTCGAATTTTTTCTAACCAAAAGTTATGAATTGTGTCTAGATTCGAGGTTTTTCAGGCTTGGAATTTCTTAATTGCTTCTATAACGTTTTTCAGCGTAAAAATAACTTTTGCCATATTTATGCCGTTTGGCTGTTATTAAATTTATTATTGTCTTTACGTCTTTTGTCAAGTTTTTAATACCTTTGTTGTTTTTTCATCTTTGCTTGTAACGTCTGTTGTATTTTATCTAAATCCTTTATAAGATTTACAAGCTTACCTGCTACATATAATATAATATTAACGTAGTGCTTCAATATTGTTCAATTTTTTTAATTATCTTATGTATTCTAATATAATCAGCATATTCAATGCTGCTATTGTTTTAGTTTTGTACATTCTGGTAATTAATTTCATTATTCTTGATCGTGTGTGAATATACAATTTGTGTCTCGATCGCACGTCCTACAAAAACGGCTATTATGTATATATTATGTCAAGATGCGGTTCTACCTTCTTGTCCTCTACTGATTCTATCTTGCATACTATTATCGTTATTGTTCATTTGTGGTATCCTATTACTGCTAATAATAACTGCCACCTGAGTTTTTCGGACAAAAACCAAAAAACACGTTATACCACTTAAAAAATAACCGAAACAGCTTAAATTCGACGTATTTGTTATTTACTATGAAATTTAATAATAAAATCGAGTGTAAAAACATGAAATTTGCGATTCGTAAATGTGAAATTTATTTTCTGATAAAGAAACAATTGGATAAAATCACGTCAATTCGATTTCTATTGTAAATTTCCTAGAAGAGTAATACACTTTTAAAAATATGTTTGAAAATTGAAATTTTGATCATTATTCTTGCGCATGTAACAATGTTAAAGTATTGAAAGTTCGGTGTGTTACGACCAAATAAAAATTAAAAGGGTAACTTTTCCAAATTTTAATTACTTTTAAGTAATAAAATGATGATGCTTATTTTGTTATTTTAAAGCGGTAGACAACGTGTTAAGTGCAGGGTCCCCTTAATACACGAGACCAGATGCGAGCGTTCCGTTTACTCATCATTAATCATATATCACTATTCATATCTTTTATTTCTAATACTCTATATTCGGCTATTACTAATAATGTCACTTTCATTTGATCGATAAATTGTATTATAATTACTGACATCCTCGTTAGTATTATCGTCACTATCATACTTCATTTATATTTTGTAAATATTTTAATGCTGTCACTGACGGAATATCAAATGAAATTGGGTATGTTGCTATTCTTTTATTTTCAATTTGTCTTTGAGTATTCTTGCAATTTCATAATTCTTCAATTTGTGTATATGTATACATGCGTAGGTTAGATCCGAGTTGATACCTTTTCACATTATTATACATGTTTTAAATATATTTAAATATTTTATACACATTTTCATGTTTTAAAGTGTTTAAAAAAATACTTTATATAATGCATAAAAGATATTATATTAATGTTCGCATAAGTATAATATAGAAAAGAAATTATAATAAAAATATAAAGGTTAACGATGTAATTGTAGAACAGTAATTTTAGGACTTTAGAGTTTTTCGAATACATTCTTAAATCCTACATAGATTCAGTAATAAATCGAGAGGGCGGCGGACAGAGCTGATTATTCCCTTTAAGATTGTAAAATATAAAAGTATTATGCCACGTATTTCGAAAATCCGCTTAAGTTCATTGAAAATCGATTCGCTTAAAATTGAAAAATCTTTTTACATGTTTTACATTTGTTTACTTTATAAAATAATCAGTGTAATTATTTAGATTATAATTTAAATAGAGTATTAAAATATAAATTACAAGAATTTACTTTTGTATTTTTACACACCCTCACCCTCACCCTCCCCCTCCTCCAGGAAGGATCCTAGATTCGACATTGACTGAATTAAACTGCAAGTTTATACAAAAAAATTGTATTACAAAAGTATATCATGTTAACGTTTCGTCTACCAAAAAACTCAGTAGATATTATCTACCGTTCGAATCCATTACACTCGCTTTAAAAAATCTGAAAAAATACTTTGAAATTTACTGTAATTTAAATTGTAAGTGATTGTTGTAAATATTCATTTAAAGGTGATTAAAAATTACAATAGAATGTTTTCGACAAATATTTTTCTTACATTTTTGCACAAATTATTGAAGTTTTTGTGAGTTTTTTTCAAAAATAAACTATGAAAAATGGCATTTAGAAGAAAGTCAAAGAATTTTGAAATTTTTCTTAAACTTACGAAGCTATAAAAGACATTAACCGGATTCTATAAGCTCGTCTGGTAGAGCAAGGGTTAAAAAATCTTCAGATTAAAACTGCAAATTCTTCATACTAAAACTAGTCGAAATAGGAACAATTAAAAATTAATTTGTTCAATTTTCTGGGATGCCTTTTGTTTCAGTCATAGACGATCGTATGTTAAAGTAATACTTGCTATGTGTACACACGTGTATCTTCTTCGCAAAAGGCACTCCGAAAGTCGAACAGCAAGTTTTTAATCGTTTATACCTAGAAAATGAAATCTCAGACTTAAAGGTGCCAGTGGATCTACAGTTTTCATTTGTGAACCTTCCGAGGTACCCTATACATGCATAAGTGAAAAAGTTATGTATATTGTTTTGTTATTTTTGACTAATGTTACATTCAATGTTTAACACCTTTGCCAAAGTTTACAATTAAAATCATTAAACTCAGATGTTATGGATTTGAACGCCTCGGACTTACTTGAAGGACCTTGAAAGCTCTATGTACATATGTTCTGGAAAACTTAGTAACAGGTATACAAGCTTATTTTACGCATGAAATACGAAATCGATGCATTTGAACGTTCTGAATGGTTCGTGGGGCATGTAACAAATTGAAGGTAATTAAAAGGCAAAGCGAGGAAGATTAAATCAAAGCTCGTGTCACGTTGGAAAGGACTATATATCTCACGTTTCCTGAAATGTGTTCAAGCTGGTTCGAATCAAATGCATTCCACGACTGTTTCACCGCGACGCCGAGAATTATTATAGATGCCAATCGCTGTCAAGTCCGAGCTAAAGGAAAATGCTTTGGTGACCCCGGTTAGTCTCGAGCATTGAACCACGATCATTCACGTTTACCTGACTTGTGCCGCCAATCAAATCATATAATAACTGCAATCTTATTTTTCTTTTTTTCCAATAGAAAATAAATTCGAGTTTCTCTCGACGTTCACTTATTTTTCGATGAAAAAAAGGAAAGAAAAGGTCTCGTACTATTACTCGTACAAATACGCTTGTGAATGCTTGAACTTCACTAAATTTCCACTGTAATTGCGCAAGAAATAGTGGGAAAAGGAAATCTACTCAATATACATATTATATACAGGCACAGGTTTTAAAAACATTTTACAATTAAATTTTGCATCAAAGTTATTGTTACTGTATGTTTATATTCTGCTATCTCATAAATTTACAAAACTTTCCAAATTTAATTTTATTTTTAATATTGATTATAGCATTAATATTAGCTTGATACTTGCAAAACAACATTTAAACACATATAAAAGGTTTTTAACCTTTATCTGTTTTAACCAAAAACACATACACAGTTTTTTATGAGTAGTAGAATAAAATTAAATTTGCATATAACATATTAAAAACTTACATTTCTTTAAATCGTATAACTACATAACCAGGAATATATACACAAAGTATTTTCTGTCACCAGCCTATAAATATACACAGTGTCCCACCTAACTTGACCAACTCACGTCTTTTTGTAATTAGTGGACGACTCAAACGAACGATACGATACGATGTCGAAGAATTTTAAGATGATGACATTTTACTTTTTCTGTATGTTAATTATAAATTTTCATGATTATTTGTTGAATAGTTATTATAAGAAAGATGGGTTGGTCAAGTTAGATGGCATACTCTGATTTTGGTTATATCGTAGATGTGCAACCTAACCGTTTGAAGGGTTCAACAAGTGACGAAGTAGCGTGAGTCAGACAGTTCGATTTATTGGCGACGCCTTTGGTTAGACTAAATCATGCATCCGCCATATTGGAACCAAGCTTTCAGATATCTGAACGTTTCTGAAACGTTTCAATTACATTTAATCGGAAAACTTACTTTTTCAATCATTTAAATGTAATCTATCCGAAAAAAACAGAATGTTATTAACATTCTATAAAATATTTATATCAAGTAAATTCAATATATTTCAATCAGATATAATTACATAAGTTAACTTTTAAAGTAGCTAAGTTAATGAAATAATTTCAAGTTCTTCGTAATTGTGCTTTGTAATAAATTAATTTTTTAAAACACGTTTCAGAAGTAACGTTTCTATCGATATTAATAACCTCTTAAAACTTAATCTTCTATTTATTATTTAATAATGATTTCTACTTGGATTATCATTAATTTATGTATATATACATATTTAATGAGTCTTTCTTCTAAAATAAATGACCATTGAAACAATTGAAATAAATATATCATATTTATTAAATATAAATTTAAATATATCATAAAATATAATTATAATGGATTTAAAAAAAAAGTACTCGTAAGTGTTAATTGTCGTCTATCAATTATTTATTAATAAGCTATATCTTATTCCTTCGTTTCGCATCAGTTTTTTACCCCGTTTTGGTTAGTTAATCGAACGAAGAGTATAAAAAAATTTCGTTAAAACGATTGCTCCAGTTTCTGTTATTTTATACGCATGTTTGAAGTACCATTTCAAATCAATTTCCAGTACAGATTTAAGTACGTTACATACATGGACGCACAACAACGTCGACCATCTGGTGGCGATGCACTGTACTAATGACTGGCGCACACGAGCATAGAAAGAGAAAGAAAGAGAAAGAGAGACACAGGTACGAGACGAGCTTGTGGTGAGGTAGCCACCAGTCAACAGCGGAGACGGAGACGGAGAGTTCGAGGTAGCCTGTGCTTATAGCTGCCTGTGGCTCTCGTTGTAACTCGTTGTAACGTGACGCGAAGGTGTGCCAAGCTCTTTCGATTGCCTGTTACTTTGTACGAAGATGCCCGATTGCAGGTCTATCGTAGTGTCGCGTATCGAAAGTGTCGGTAGTGTTATGTGATCTATCGGTCTATCTGTCCTCGTGTGCCAATCAAAAAAAGAACTGTATACGTTACTATCAGTAACGTACATCATCGTGGAAAACTGTCAAAAGTGTCGTGTCCCAGACGCTGCCTGTGAACAGGAAAGCTTCGGAATCATCATCACAGGTGTCGAATTGCACGGATCATAAGGTAAGAAAGACGCGAGTACGCGGAAGTATATCAGAAGCGAAGGTAAAGTCTAAAATCGTTTGGTAGAGTAGTCAGTCGTTACGCGTTCAGAGGTTATGTTTCCTGATGACCCCTCAACTCCCTCCTCGTTCTCGTTATCCCCTTTCCTTTCATCGTTCTCTTCCTCTTTTCTCTTTTGCTCTCCCTCCCTCCTACTCCACCACCTCCCTCCCTCCCTCTCTTCCTCCTCCTTCTCTTCTTATCTTATTCTCCTCGTGTCTTTCTTTTCTGCAAAACGTGTTTTCATCGATGGAAAATCACTTTTTCATTTTACCAGTCGACCCTGTCTCCCGCTACTCTCTCGATTCCTAAACAATCGGTGATTTTCAATCGTGGATCAATCAATCGATCGCTGATTGCTCGATCTTTCTCTGTCTTTCCCTTTCAGCGGCTGTTTCTTTTGTCTCTTTATGTCCTTCCTCTTTCTTTTTCTTGCCAGTGAGCCGCGGAGGCACTCTACACGCACGCTCTGCACACCGATATATTCCACTTCTTTCCTGTAAGACCGTGTTTGTAGCCTTTCCCGTGGTAACGAGTTTCGTAACTTCCCTCGATACAAGAATCACGAACTATCAGCTGTCAGTCTCCGTAGCCCGTACCACCTGTCCGAAAGTCCGATTCTTTTCCATTTTTCAGCTTCGCTTTAAACTCTCCCCGCCCCTCTTTCTAAGTCACTTTAACATTGTTTTGTTTTTTGTTGTTTTTTTGTTTTTTTTTATATGTATAAAGAAAATAATTTACACAAATCTTGTACGATTTCCGTCGATTGCGTTTGGAACACGATATAAACGCGTGTCGACGAACGTGGTGAAGTAATCGGAGCAGCAGGCGAGGCTAACCGAGTTGGACACTCATGTTGATATTTCGGCGCGCAGGCTTTCTGGCTTGACAGCGTGACCGGCCTTGAGCCCCTCCGCGTCCTCCTCTTACACCCTTCACCTCCATCCCCACCGTCGCGGTAATACAACGATATACAACTGCAGATCAGTGCTCCTCAACGCGAGATTCTTGTGCCTGAGGATTTTCTTCGATCGCGTGCCAACTTCTTTCTCTTATAACATGCTGCACATGAACGTTCCGTGTTCTATATAAAACCGTTAAATAAAGAAAACAAGTTATCTCGTTGTTCGAACGTGCATTCTCTTGCCATAGACATTACAATTTTATTTATTTAGAAAATAATCTGTTATTTGATTTTTACCGTTATTATAAACTATCATATTAAATACGAGAAATTTCTAACATATGCAATCAAATATGAGACTATGACTCGTATAGTTTTTTGTATCAGACAATTTTAGTTTTATTTTTCATTCAATTTCACTAAAGTGTACATATACATATTTGGTAAACTGGACAAATTTATTTTACATTTGAAATTTCAAAATTTCAAAATTTCAAAATTTCACAATTTCACAATTTCACAATTTCAATAAAAACAATTCATATAAATTTTTATTTTAAATGTTATCGTTTGGTATACAAATCTTAGAATTCTTTTTTTATGCATTCTTTTTATCCAGAAAAAATGTAACATTATCATTAAATACATCAGTTTAAATTATAATGTTTAATTTGAATTGATCAATATAAAATATTTGTTAAATCAGAATAATCCATTCAGATTCGATATTTTTGCAATGAGAAACATTTTTGTAATAAAATAGAATTAGATAAGGCGAATGTTTATAAATTTATTAACGAATAATGTCAACGTCATTTCCTGATTCTAGAAATACAGTTTGAAATTTACAATCAAATAAACGCGATGTAGATTATATTGTTGACATAGCCTAAAAGGGTTGATTAGCTAAAGCGACGAGTAATGGTTCGGCTTGAATAGCAATAAAAATGTTGAACGGTAATCATAGTGTTGCTGTATGAGATTGCATGCACCGACTTTAGGCTTAGGTTAGCTTTGTTTGCGATGATCAATGCACGTTCATCGGAACCTTATCCTAGCGTTATCAAACCGAAGGTCGAACTGTGGAATCTAACGTGTAGACACGTTATCTTCGATCAAGGAACTTCGAACGAAAGTCTGATATTTTACTTGTGATACGTTCCTATTGCGCTTTAATTAACATTCATCGCGAGATATCTGCATTTATCCCGGGATTAAACTTTGAATACTGGAATTACGAAAATAATACATTGCAATGCAAGAAACTTAACTAGTTCATACATACTGTACGTTTAACGATTCTCTTATCTTTCACTATCCATCTTTCTTTCTTCTTGCTCTCTTGCCGCGATTCTAGTTCTTTTTCTTCATCTCCCATCGTTTCTGCCTTTCTCTCCCGTTCTCTTTTCAGAATAATAAGAAACCGTGAAAATGAATAAGATACACATCTTAAATAGAAAATAATCGTTTACAAGTAATATCTAATACGCAGAGCCAGCCATCAAATTTACGGTGGCTAGGGCAGAAATTGATATTATTAAAGACATCTAATTAGGAATAGACTGGGTAATTAATTTGTCAATAAATGACTAATAATTTTGCAATTTTGCGAATTTGATGTCTATTCGAAATTTCCCAACTAAAGTTTTGCTCAATCCGTTTAATTGTTAGAAAACGTACACAGTGCCAAGTATGGGGGATCTGGGAAAAATGGCTTGTCATGAAATTACCGTTAATTAAAAACTAACCTATCAATGCTTAACGTAATGTAAAATGAAGAAAATGCAATTGGAAGCAAGTAAAATCGAATAGGAGAGGTGGGGAGGAGAAAAATAGAAACAGAAGGGACAGGAGAAAATCAGTCGCTCGAGGCTGACTGTTACAGAAAAAAGGAAACGGGATCGAATAGATGGGGCGTTAGCCTGTAGCGGTATACGAGTATTCAGTCAATAACGTTACTAACATGACATTGAAGCCTGATATTTTCTTCCCTATGCATAATCTTCAAATAGAATAAGAGGAAAAATGTATACCAGTCTTTGTAGTTAAACAGCAAAGGGTACATTAAAAAATATTACTTTCTATGAATATATGTATATATTTTATAACCGTACATGTTTATGTTTTATATTATTCTATAATTTTTTAAACGTTTTTTCGATATTCAAGTTATTTTCAGTTATGTTAAAATCGTACCTAAAAAAAAATATATATATATATATATATATATAAAATTATATGAAATGCATTTTTATCATTGAAAAAAAGAAACTGGATACAGAATAGTGATTTTTCATGAATTTTGTCAATTCCTATTAAATACAAATGCGCAAAAACATTATTGGGCAGTGATAATTGTAATTTCATGGAAACGTCTATTATCTTGCATCTCGGATAAAATCGTTAATGCGTCTTCCGTAATCTTTCAGACCACTCGCGATCCACTTCATTAAAGTGTTACATATTTCCGTAAATTTTTGAAAAAGGATCGGATTCATTGGAGTTTACATCGAATTCTCAACTGAAAATCGTCGAAAAATGAAAAAAATAAAGTTCGGATGAAAAAGGTCGCAGCATACATCAGGCACTTACATCGAATCATTCCTTAATTCTTCAAAGGGTCGAATAAAATGACAAATTGGGATACAAAAATATGCATTTTTCTTGTATTTTTCTATATTTGTTGAAAATATCTTTCTTTAATGAATTTGCAAAAACAAAAAGAATACAATAATTCGAGATATTATCATTAACCTGGTAGGAACGATGTGCTACTATAGTGGCTTTCGCGGATTGCATCTTATATTACGAATAAAATATAAAATATTATATTATATGCTGAAAATATCGTTTCAAAATAGAAAACGAAAAGTAATTTGCTACAATTCAGAAACAGATTTGGAAATCGAAAATGACATAAAGAAAATCAGCCGTGCCTAAGAAGAGGTTAAGTGTTGTAATAAAATTTAAGATTAGAAAAATGAAAAAAACGTGAATATTTTATATTAGAAACTTGGCATCTCGTTGTACTTGAGTGCTCGTTTATTAAACTATTAACTCGTAATGTTTCAAAAATTTATTTTATATTCCTTTTATTATTTGTATAAAGTGAACTTCGAGTTTCCTCAAATTTTCCGAACCACGTAGTTTTACGTGGTAATTTCGTCAATTGTACGAACCATGTAATGAAAAACGTAAACAGAACGTATTTTTCAATGAAACAGTTTTTATGTGCTTATGTGCTGTCGGTCTGCTGGACATGTTCCCAATAAATTATTATAATAGTAGTTATATTAATAATTTATCCGAGTCTCTTTTAGAATAAATTGTAAAGGTGTTAAGAAACGCGGTATACATAAATGTACAGCAACAAATGAAACTTACATATAAAATAAATTGTGAAGATTCACGGTTTGTTTTATACCCTAAGAGGGATGTTTTCGCGCGACAATAAATTACAAGTTTTTAACGTAGAATACAAGGTTGCCAGACGAATTCTTTAAGCCACATTATTTCTACTTTATGGCTGTTATGGTTTGGAAGAAAAGCAATAATTATTTAAAAACAATAATTACACAGAGAACGAAACGGAGAAGAAAAATGGCTATGCTGAACTGTGTGACGACTGTATGACGACTGTATGGCGACTGACTGTTTGTTTTGTTTAAAAACGCATAGATACCGTAAACGGCATCCCTCCACTCATTTGTTAATATTGCATAGATATACATATTTTAAACAGATCGCGCTCTTTCTCGCTCTGGTTAGGTGTGTAGAGCTTTCTCATGCATGTACGTATGTATATTCTCAACAATGGCAAATAGTCTACACATGACTTAAACGTTACATTCCGTACGAATTATTTATTATTTGCCCGCACCCCCCGCTAACCCTCCCATTTGTCTAGAGTACAATATACATGTACGTATAATACATAATGAGAAAAAAATGTCTACGAAAAATATACTTTCTGATACTATACAATTTTCATTGAAATAATTTTGAATATTTTTGATATATATCAAAAAGTAATAGACTGTTCTTGAATTATTTCAAGAGAAAAATTGTACGGTGTCAAAAAATACGTAATATAGCACTAATTAGTGTTGAGAAATTTAAAGGGATTCTTTGGAATATCTTTTATAAAATACTATTGACTCATTTTTGTATTTTGTGACGTTTTCGTATACGATTTTGTACAAAATCACCAGTTTCCGAAATATTTCAAATTTTCTTTTATAAATTTGTTTAGAGTAGAAGTAGAGATTCGAGTTTTTCCCATTCCCTCGATTCGGTGACACTAGTAACGTACCGTGCGAAGCTCAGAAGATGGCAGGGGGACTATTCCGCTAACTCCACCTTCCTCGCTTATTTACTCTTTTCATGAAGTGAAAAGGCTAATCAGTAAACGTAACCGCATCGACGAATAATGTAGAAAATTGAAAAATATGTGTGAATCGAAGTGGAACTATTCCACTCCGACCGATTGGACCTGCAGCATTCCTTCCAAGTAATATAAGAACAGGAAATAGGAGAAACCTAATCCTAACACCCTAACAATTTTCTTTGCTAAGATGTCTGATCAGTTAGGGTGGGGCTTAGTTTTTGAATTATTCAGGAAAAACAGAGTGCACAACTTGCAGATGTGCAAGTTACTTGTCTGATCAGTTCGGTGTCACTTATTTTTCAATTGAAAATAAATAAGAGTGAAACATAAATTAGCACCTTAATAGAAGCCCACTTACATCTTGACAAAAGCATCGATTAATAAAACAATAAATTTTATCATTGACAATAAGAAATCAGAAGCAAATCATTTGGTCAGTTTGGTCAATAATTATTCTATAATAAAATCTAATTTTGCGCAAATTCATTTGTTTTAGGTAAATACTTACTTACAGTAATTTTTTATTTGTCTTTTATTCCTATTAAATAATACGAAACAATACTTTGATTTAATAATTATTTATATAATTAACAGAGCATTGCAGAAAAACATAATCCTTTGCACTCGAGTGGCGTCTCTAGGGCGACATGTACAATCAACTAGAATATTTTCAAATGTGAAATTTATATGTTAATTATGCTAGAATATAGCAAATTGATGAAAGAAATGAAAGTGAATAGATTATAAGCGTTTGTAATTGTTTGCTTCGCAAATAGGACTTTGAAATTTTCTAAAAATGCCTCAAGTGCATAGGTAAGTGATAGGTAATTTAATTATGAACGCTATTTTGAAAAGCACCGATGGCTGAATTTATAAAATTTAAGGACGTTAATAAAGAGTGGAATCCCCAAACATAAAATATAGTTTTAGGTATTTATTCATTTCCAAAATATTAATTAAAGTACTATGATGTATTGGAATGCTAGAATGGTAATACAACCATCTTCGTTGTAATAGATGTTAATTGTCAAACACAATCGATGATATGGACTTGATCAAATCGTTTGCTTTTTTAAACAAAAAAATGACTAAACTTAATGTAACTTGAACTTACCTGCGTATCAATACTATAAAGGTAATTCTGGTTGACTTTCGCCGACTAAGAATGTATTTTACCTAATTCTCACCTAATATTAAACATTTATTTAACTTAGTCAGTTAAAAAACTTAATTTATTGCTTAACCACATGTCTGGTTGTTTATGTCCATATTGTTTTCTTACTAATTGTCGAACAGTGCATCTAATACCAATAAAAATATATGTATTATACATAGAGATACTTTAACCGTGACGCACCATACAGTTCAGATCAGAGTAACCTCTCCTCTGTAAATTTTCAGTACAACTGAATTTTAATTGTAATTATAATTAGTGCACTCACGACTTATCGACTTATCAAGTGTGAAGCATAAATAATATTTCGATTTCCTTTCTGGCAATAAATATTTAAGTCTAACCGACGCACCCATTGGATAAATCATAGATTAAGGGGTTAAAAGAGAATACCATTTTTAAAATTAGATCAAACGACTTGAATCTTTTTATGAAGCTAGGAGAGTTAGTTTATTAGAAGATAACGGGTGTTAATAATTTTTAAAACATTGCAATTGATCGGAATCGTGAAGAAAATAATAAAAGTAACTTTTTATTCTAGTCTGAACGTGGTTTAAAGGAAATCGCATTCAAATTTTCGCGTCTTACTTTTGCAGGTTATTCAAGCTGTTCGAAAAATGGTTGGTACAAGCCGAAAAGACATTATTCCTTGTGCATAAATAAGTGGGAAAAAAAGAAAAAAAGAATAAAATTTGTTCGTTTGAAGTTTGAAGTTTTCAAGATATTTTTAGTTTTGTACTTCCATCGCATTTTGGCTGCTCCTTGCACTTTGGTCATTTTTTAAACACAGTTGAATGTTTATAATGTAAGAAATAATTTATATTGTTTGATTTGAGGAAGCAAAAGCGCGAAACAACTTTAAAGTTGAAAGCTTACCATTTTTTCAGATTCGTATTCAACTTTTAAAACTCTATCATAATTGGCTAATTACAGGCAATTAGAATTTTGTTGAACAGTGCAATTAAAGGAATCCAACGATTTGTTAGAACATACAATCGTACAGATGTTTAAATCATTATCAAAACAAATAATCCATTTTTATGTTGTCGCAAGTGATAATAAGAAACAAACAATGAAAAATGAAAAGGTTTATTGCTTTAGAAATTAGAAATAAAACAATTATTGTAATTACAGAAAACAAATGATATTTTGGATAATTTTTCGTTATTTGTAAATAGAATGTGCTGTGATTTTATAATAGCATTGAACAAATCTAATGAGGTTGAATAAGATGTTGAAAAATGTTAAGGTCGAACTTGAAGAATATGTAATACTCGTGAATGAAGAGTAAACAGTCAATAAACATTCACTATAAACAGTAAATTAATATTAATTTCGGAATTACGAGAGATTTTCAGCTGTAATCTTGTAATAGAATAACAGACGATTGCAGTTTTATTCAACAACGGTAAACCGTAATTTACACCGTGAAAAATAACAAGAAAAACTCTGAAACGAAAACTAATTTTCTATAAAGAAAACGTATTAAAATATACATATGTATCAAATTAAATAGGAAACATGCTGTAAACAAGTAATTTACATTCTTTTTTTAATTGCTTTTAAATAACAGTATGTATATGTAAATGTTATTTGTAGTCTCGAAATGAATTAAAACACGTTTTGTGAAATGTGAACTTAATTTTTTTGAACAGCCTGTATACACAAGGAAGTGAGAAGTTCGTTTGAATATGAAATACCAATAGTGCTTTTGTAACTTGCCAGATATAATAGATTTTCCTAGGGAAAGCAGCGCCATTGTCATAATATTAAAAAAAGTTACCACACCTTATGCCTACGTTAAGTCTAAATTAAATTAAACGTGATGGATATTCGACTTTAGTAATTATTTCAAAGTGAGTTGTTTAATTTTTAGTAACGAGGTGAATGAATACTGGGTTGGATTAATCCTAGTAACTTACGAAGAGAAATGGTGAAATTTCTTTGCCCTATATCGGTATGTTTCTTAGGGAAAGCTAGTATGCTTACAATTAGTGAGTGGTTTATCAACTAGTATCACATATTAGACATAGCCTCTTGAAGCAGATATAAATAATCTGTTCGGTATAGTAGATCAAAAGGTTGATCACTATCTGTACTTTACCTATCGAAGCCAAGCTTTTTCGATAAGAATGAGTAATACTTGAAAGAAAAAAAAAATTGATTGAAATCAGGTATAGGGAAGACTGCGGACTCGAAACATTTTTGGATACAATTAAACCTAAATACGTTTTCCAGTAAAGTTTGCAAAATTGCAAAATTGCAAAATTGCAAAGCCTTATTTAAATAAAAAAAAAGAATTACCAATATTTATGAGATCTATTTACTTTTATTTCTTTCATTAATTTACTGTATTTGCATTTGAAAATGTTCTAGTTAATCACGTATGTCGCCCCAGAGGCGCCACTCGAGTGCAAAGGGTTAATAGTCTTGTATTAACCCTCCGCGCAATCAATAATAAAAAATCTCAACAACATAGTAAATATAAATGAATCTGTTGAACTGCAGAAGTTTGGTATTGTGTAAAAAATGATAAGGTTTTGGCAACGTTCTGCTAATTTTCGGGAAATTTACTAGCAAGTATACTAGCAAGGCTTTTAGAGGAATTATATGGGGATTATATCGTGTTATATCGTGTTCGATGTTACTAGAGATTACACCTTGACACGATAATGTACCTAATTTATCATGCATTTTACTTTATTATTAAGTCAATCAATTCCCAAATACAAAATAAATAGTCATTTTTTCATTCATCCCTGATGGCTCTATTTTTCCATTTTTCCCAAAGAAGGGAAAAGGTTGCCAATTTTCATTGTTATTTTGAAAGCTGATACGTTGGGAAGTTTGAGATACACGATCAAGGGAGGCTTAATACATGTAACTGCTATAGGTAACTTGCAATATCTCGTAGTAACCACAATAAATGTATTATAATCCAACAGATGTCGTTTGAATGGATATCCAAGGGTCGTCAAAAATATTCATCTGATGATGTTAAAAATGCTGTACTGGAAGTAATAAATGAAGACAAAAAGATAAGAAAATCAGTTCAAATATATAAAATTAATAAAATTAATAAAATTAATAAAATGACATTATTAAGATATATCTTATTTTCCTGTTGCATATCTTTTTTGAATTTCTTCTTGTTAATGATTGAAAAATTTCATTTCTTTCGATTGACACGTCTTTTCTAACCCTCCACAGTGTTTGTAGGGAATATATTATAAATAAACAATTGTGTATACGATTTATATTATTTATATTATATTTATGTTATAAAACAGCTTTTTTATTTTTCTGATACAAAGAAGTTTTGATAACATACTATCCAGGGTGTTGTGCGCACGTGCGACGTACATTTGCGGCTATTTGATAAATAAAGATTGTTAAGAAAAATTGATCAGTATCAAGTATACAATAAATGGCAATGATAAAAATGTCAAAAATAGCTTCTTGGCTTTTTCAAATAGAACTTTATATTTTTATCTCTATCACAATTCAGTGCTGTTTAGAAAGAATTATTTTAATTCGCTATCGTGCTGTTTTTCGAGTCTTCGTTAGTTTATAAAAATATGATGATATTAAACTACGTTCTAAAATGAAGATCGTTTCGAAGTAACATTGCCTGCTTACATTCAGCATTGTTTACTCTTCTGCCACGTAGAAGGTAAATATCATTATCTCCACTACTATAAACATGGTGTTTTGTTTATCAAAATTATAACATACTATATTGGAAAACAAAATATGCAGTGCTATTTGAAAAACTCAGTTAAGTATCTTAGTTTTGCTAAGAAAATCATCTATTTTTGACATTTTTTTCACTGTCATTCATTCGATACCGATCAATTTTTCTTCATAACTTTTATTCCCAAATAACCTTTTATAACTTTTATAATTCGCATAATCAACTAGAATTATGTATGTATTATATTTCCTTTAGCGTGTAAGATGTAAATAAATTGTATTAGTCTTACAATTTATTTTGTACATTGTACATCGCAGTGAAAATTTTGCCCAAGTCTTTATCATACACTAAATTTTCTCCTTTTTTCTTTATAATTAAGATAAATAAGGGGAAAAAGTAATGATATAACAGAGAGGAATGAATGAATCACTGAATATGCAAAGTGAATCAAATCATATTAATTACTTGATTATTTAATTTCTAAAATAAGACTATAATAATATTATGCTAATATTATGATTCATTTAAACATAAAAATTCATTGATTAAGCAGATGGTTAGTTTTTCATTTGGCTTAAATTCAAACCTTTTTATTTGTTGCTAATTATCGATTCGTTCACTTGTGAATTTGATTTTTACCGCGACCGACCCTAGTTACAGCTTTTATAAACACGAATTTTATTTTCATGTTTCGGCAAGTAATAATGCAAAAAAATGTCTAACAAAAATTGACTTTCTGATACTAAACAACATTTTCATTTAAATAGTTTCGTATATTTTTAATATAGAAAATAAATAATGACTTTATGTAATTGAACTTCGAGAGATTCTTTGGAATGCCTTTTATAGACAAATATTAAGTTTCAATATTAAAGACATCAATATTTTTCATTTAAATACAAAATATTTCATATATATTTTTTGATATTACAACACGATAACTCGTGTTTGTGTAGATGACGTTTTCAATTGATTTTGTATAAAGTTACCAGTTCCCGAAATATTTCAAATCTTCTTTTATACGTTTTTTTTGCTCAATTAGTACTGTCTCTCAAACTGCTAATTTTTGTTACCATTGTATTTAGAGAAATAGGCTGGATCTTAAATTCGACGAAAATCTTGTAGGTACTTGGTATAGATCGTAAGTTTCTTCATACCTTTAAAAGTAATGAAAATGATTGAAATGACAAAGTTATTACCCCATTCCTTTATACATATGTATGTATGTATGTATGTAATGACCCACTTAACTTGCCGGACGAATGACTTTGAAAACTTATATAAAAAATATAAGTTTTAACAAAAATTAAATGCCGTCATCTTAAAAGTGTTTTCTTCAACATTATAGCATCCATGATAAAATAAAGAATTTTATTCGTCCATTAGTTAGGAAAAAGTTGAGTTGAACAAATTAGATAGCATACCTAGCTTATATTCGTTTAAGTAGGTATTTTTATTATTATTAACTTTTGCGACAGAGGCGAGTGTTTAATGTTTTCATAAAATGCAATTGCACGGTAAATATGATTAATCCGGTGATTATGTATAATTGCCGGTTATTGTATACATATAATTACATATAATTACATATAATTACATATAATTACCACTAGGTTTGGTAAATTTGATGAATTCTTAAATATTTATCTTATACCTATTTATCTATATTTAGTTTAAATAAGTAAACTTAAAATATCGAATAATTTGTAGTAGTAGCAATAAACATTATTTGGAAAAATATTTTTTTCTCTAGAATATGGGTTTAGTTTGTTTTTCATATGTAACTGTAACTTTTTGTATGAGTTCTAATAATACGATTATTTTCTCTACTTAGAACCCTTATTGAAAGTTCGTTCAGGCTACATCCATGACACTTGAAATAGCCATTTATTGAATTTTTCATTGTAAATTCATCAGATTTGCCGTAACACATATGTACCTATATGTATAATGCATCCTGAGAAAATATTCTGATTTTTTTCTTCATAGAAATTAGAAGCAATGTGGTTTTATATTGCAAATTTTTAACACCTTGATTACCACGTCACCCATATGTATATGGGTTAGGGTTAGGGTTAGGGTTAGGGTTAGGTAGGTAGTGTATCGTTTGAAATGCTTTGCTGTTGAACCACCAAGGATACCAGATCAAGTTATACCATTAAAGTTTAAGAAATGAAAATGTAGAAATTTGCAGTTATGATTTCATACGACAAACACTAAAAGTTTCGTCGCGTGCATACTGTACAACTTGTTCGAGCATCTCAAATACGACACACGCTGGTGTTCTCGTTAGTACGGATCGCAGTGTATCATATTGCTCCGAGACGTTGCACTGATGCCCGTCATTGCCCTGAAGTTTTCAAGGTAACGAATACTTTGTTGATAGAAAATGTAAGTCGAAGGTAGAACAACCCGTTGGTGTAGCGACGGCTGCTCTGTTCACGACACTGGCTGCCGTGGTAATCGCTACTAACAATTGCGCAAGCTACTTCTCGATCTTATCACAACCGCAGAGTGTATACATTATACTCTTATACTCTTATACTCTTATAGTACGTGTACACGATACACGGGCAACACGATACGCGGCGTCCAATGTGTGGACGAGTAAATGAACAAGTAAACGTGATTCCAGTATATAGAGCGAGCAAACTTACCATTCAAATCCAACAAATTATACAAAATTCTAAAATACAAGAAACATTCAATCTACTAATCAAATAATTAGAATACCTAATAATATTCAGCAAAATATTTTAGTTGTAACATTAGTTTGTCTAATATAAAACGAGCTGTTTACAAATTTATTTTGCAATTTTGGGTGAAATCTTGTTAAAAATTGATTTGTTTCAGAGCTATTTAAACGCGTAGCATAGTAGGCCAGACGAAAAGTGTGGTACTGTTTGAAAATAGTGTAATAATGATACGGAATGTAATGCGAATAAGTATGCGCGTATAAGCGCGTATAAGCGCGTATAAGCGCGTATGCTTACATAGCGAATAAAATTGTATGTCGCGTGAATGCCTTTGGTCGAGCATATGCAGTTCCACACCCTGCATGTGAAAAGAGAAAAAAAGAGACAGGGAGAAGGAGTGTATACTGGAAACTCCCTGGATCCTTGAGACGCGGATAGGCTTAGCGCGACTTATGAATATTGATGAACCTTTCCCGACGTACTGGCCTGACCGCACCTCGCTCGTTTCTTGCTACTCAACAGGGATCTTCCTTTTTTCCTTCTTCTTCTTCTTCTTCTCCTCCTCCTCCTCCTTCTTCTTCTTCTTCTTATTTCTTTTCTTCATTCCACTTTTCTAAACTCTGCGTGCTTTTGGTTACGTTTTTACCTGTGTACTTATTCATTTCGTTTCGTAACCACGCGTTTTGCTCTGATTCCTTTCTGTTTGATCAAAAGTTACAAATTTGATCACCAACTACTTATTGTATACAGCTTAACGAATTGTACGCGTGATTGTAGTTATCTGAACGCGATTGTAATGTATTTAGAGTGAGGGAAATTGAAAGAAATAGCAATTGCTGAATAAGTTCATTTTGAGTGCTTAACGAGGAAATAAAAAAGAAAAGAGGAGAGGTCACGAATTCCCCAGTTTGCCCTGGGGGTGCTGCTTACGTTAGATACGTCATTGACTATCATATTTTTCTGTCATTTTCAATTTGAAGAAGACAAATTTCTTGAAGAGTATATTCTTCTTTAAGGAGTCTGCAATAATTTGTCTGCAATATCTGAAAGAGTTGAATAAAAATAATAATAATATTATTATTATTACTGCCACGTCAGCCATCTATGGGTGACACTTAAATTGCTACAGAAATTTCACTTATCGAATCAGAAATATTTATAATAGTCTTTTGAAAATATGAAATATTGGGAAACTAAGAAAGACAATTTGTGAAACGTAAGATTACAGCTTCGCGTTAACTATAACACTGTTTTCGCATTTTCTGTTCTTTAAACCGGCACGAATTGAGAATGTTTTATGTGCAGGGTGACTCATTTGATAAGCTCGTTTCATAAAAGTTCTATCCGTAACATTTTTTTTTAATGTGTTTTAGTTTGGAAAATAATTGGGTATAAAACTTCAAGTGCGCGTATGTATTATGCCAGATCCGAAGATAATAATTACATGCTTCAAAAACGATATAAAGATTGTGGAATTCATAAGTTGATTTCAAACGTTCACCGCTCTTTTTTTCTAACTGGGTATAGATATGAAATTTCCGTACTAGGTTAATTTGTATGTAACTTGCGGATTTTAAAATTAATAACTGTATCTCGTATACGCGATGGAAAGGTAATGTGAAAACCAAATATTAATTAAGATTTTAACCTCTTACCGCATAGTGTGCCACATACACGCACATATGTACATGTATTTATATATTCATTTATTTCTCGTATAATACATGTTGTCTTATATCTGTTTCTAATCCATTATGCAACTCATCGTTCAATTTCTAAGCATTATCTGATATTTATAATATTATCAAGAAAATCAACTTTTCTGTAACTTACTTCTATAGTACAGGTAACTCTCCTATTAGTATTATACATACATAAGCATATAAGCAACTTAAGTTTTTAAATATAAATGTATCGTATAAAGGTGTTCGCAATTTTCTTATACCGTGTTAGAGTGGAACCCTGTTATAGGATGCCGTGTTGTAGGAGAATTCCCGCAATTTTCTTATTGTGTTATAGCGAAACCGTGTTGTAGGAGGGTGGCCACAATTTATGAATTGCGTAAATTATGTAAATGAACATTTCGATGAAAAAGCTAAATTTAAATTTCCATTCGTAAGATTTGGTGTACACCCTGTGAGAATAATAAATTTGTGGCAGTTTGTAAAACTAAAATTCTATTCGATATTCATTCTATCAAAGATGCATCCTTTTGCTTTTGTTTTCTTTTTAAAAGAAAAAATCGTGTAACAAGGAATTAAGATTGTATTATTCTTATGTTTATTATAATTTTCTCACCGCGTGTGGAAAATATGACTATTAATCTCTGATTTCCCATATTATGTGTACAGTAATTTGATCAAACAATTTTTCTTTGTGCTTTAAATAGAGCAGTATGAGAACAGAGGAAACAAATTGTGATACTTTATACATCATTTTTCTAATTTCTGATTAAATAATCAATTATCATTAAATAATCCTAATTCGGTAGAATATGCAAGCTAAAGCTTACCTATAATTATCATTATTCTATCCATGTAAAGAAAAAGTGTTTATTTCGAGAAATGAAATATTTCATGGTCTATGCTAGTTAGAAACCTTTTTCGTATCCGAAAGGAATAAAATGCATTATCACAGTTTGGTGAGCTGATAACGTACTACCTGTCAGCTGCTATACTATGAAATTTCCTCAAATTTATACAAAATATTTTGTCACTTTTTCTAGTAAACTCTGATAGAGAAGAATCGTAAAAGTGTTCGCAATTCTGATTAATTATAATTTTGTTGAAACGACAAAAACCTGTAACGTGTACTAAAATAATTCTTGTACCTTTTCAAGAAAATTCAAGTTATTCAATCGAATTTTTTCGAAGTTATTCTGTATTAAAGGTATATGAATACTGTTTGCACCGACCTTATGTTCGCGATAATAGTCCCGTAAGAAAAAAAACATCGACATTGCTGGCAAGCCCTGAAAAGCTGCAGACACAATCATTTCTACGAGGCAACAGGCACACACGTTCAGGGCGAGTCAGTCACCTAACACTACAACCTGAAAAAAAGTGATTCAGACAAAAATGAAATAGCGTAAAGGGGGACATAAATTAATTCAATCAACTTTCCTTTAAGTTAAGCATGTGAAAGTCGTTTATCTTTTTAAGTGAAATTATATTTTATATCATTACATCATTCGTTGATACAAGTAGATCTCGATTAATGACATTTCAAATAATGTCAAACTACTCGATTTAGTGCGCATTTAATGCGTTTTTAATGCGAATTGAAACATATGGAAACATGTGGTTTATTTCTTCTGTTTCATAGAAATGAAAAATTCTCCAAATTTCTTTTGTTGGATGACAAAACAACACTTGAGTGCTGCCTCTGGGGTGACATAAGTAATTAATTCAAATATTTTATTTAACGAAAGAAATCAAAGTAAATGAATGATCAGTATTTACAACCTTTTTCTTCCAAAATAGGGTTTTGAAATTTTCGAATCCAAAGGGTTAATCAACTTTTCAATACTATCTAGTTTTTTTCTGTCTATAACATTGTTGAAATAATGAAAGTTAGGTGTGCTGCAATGGAAAAACTTGAAAGTAAGAACTGCTTATCTTAATCTTTAATTAATATTTAAAAAAGGTAACAATATTTATTTCTGTTATTTTAGAATGATAAATAGTGTGTTAAATTGCATCTTTTATTGGTAAGTTTGAATTTGTTTCAAGGGCTTTATTGCAAATATAGTGGTCAAGTGTACATAATAGTTTTGTTAATATCTTAAGCATGCAAATTAACAGAGACTGTGGATTTATCAGCACATACATATATACGGAAACACGAAGAAGAGTAATAAATTATAATTCACATCGTTGAAATACTAAGATATAATAAACATGTTTATGCCATTATAATTGAACAAAACATACACTTTAAGGTGTTTGAACATTATTATTACATACTTTTTTGAATTAGAGCAAATTACTGTATTTAAAGTATTCGAATTAATATGTTAATGTTGCCAATTATTATTTGTATTAGTCAATACCTGTTTGCGTTGGTATAGGTGCGGGAGCAGCGTGGTCGCTCCCGATGACCTTCCCTTAATTTGTTGAGGCCTTGGTGGCGATGATTAGGTGGTGTCAAACGACAACGTTGTAGGTTTTCTTGAGAGTGTCTGTTTATTTTGCAAGCTTGAGGGTTTTTATACAAAAATTGAAAGTTTGGTACAACCAATCAGATGTAAGGGTAGAAACGAAGGTAAGGAGGGGGTGCTAGCGACGCTTCTCCCCTTGCAGGTACGCGCTGGGCGCTCAGGTACGGATCGAACCTTTACCATTAGGCTGGCTCGGGGTTCTATGTTTTTAGGTTGCAACAATACCTGTCTATACTCTATTTCATTTAGTTCATTAATCCCTATAAAAAATGATTAAAGTGTGGTTTGAAAAAAAAGCCCAAAGGTTTTGGAGATATACATATTAATCTATTTGACTTACCAATCCATAGCGCGTTTTCTTTATATTTGAAAATCTTTTTTTTATATTTTCAGTTTCACTTATATTGTATGTTACATGATACTAACTGATGATACAATTTAGAGCAAATATATTAAGAAAAAATAATCTTATGTATTTTAAATAATTTTTAGCGAATACTATTTACTATTACTATCGTGTATTTTGTAAAGAAAAAAAAAAGGTGATAGAGAATTCGGTCTCTTATCGGGCGCGAACCTACGGCAAAAAAGTTGGCCGTTGCTGGTATAGACTTTTCGTAGCCTGATACCATACTCGCTTCGCTAGCGCCATTGTTAACAAACTACCTAATTTTGTTTTTGACATATTTAATAAAAGTTTCATAAAAAAATTAGTTTGATTCAATTGAAATCCCATATTTAATATTTCATACATCTAACATACATTACCATGCCTCAAATATTATAGAATTTTGTCAGATTTTTGCATGAAATTAAATAGGAAACATAGGGCAAACCTCGTTAATTCGAATTTACCCCCTAATTGCCCTCCTGGTTGAGGCAGAGGGCTAAAACTTGGTGTCGAATAGTGTATTGTCAGTGAAAATCGGTTCAAGGCCACTTTTCACCATTTTATCCTGCTATACCTTTTTCCGTACCGAACACCTCGAACTTTGATTATTTCATTGTTGGAAGCGCTTATCCAAATTTCATCCATTTAGATCTTTTCCTGTGGAATCATATTTCAGACTTAATTTATTAAGTGCGGTTTCCTAATATCATACTACAGTCAGTTTTATTCAAAAAATTGAAAATTAAAATCTTGAAAAATTAAAGTGATAACATCAAATCAAATCAAATCAAATCAAATCAAATCAAATGATTGATTTAACAATAGAACTACCAAATGGGTCAAAACGACTTATTCCAGGTTTCTTATTTTAGATTAGAAAACGTGTTTATCAACACGCTTTTGTCAGAGTGTAAGCTGATTTTTACTAAGTTTAGAAATTAGTCTGTATTACAATTCATATTTCATTTTTTATTTTATTTCCAATTTAAAAGAAAGTGTAAATTATACATACATATTAGTCGGTAGTTCTAGTGTTAATCTGCAACGCTATGTCGTTACGAATAATTTAATGCACATAATTACAAATCAAGAGGTAATAAATTAATAAATATCTGATTTTCCAACATTATATATTATGTAGTATATCTCTGCCCTCTCTTGCACTAGATTTTCCAGTAGTTTCAGTAATTGTTTTTTATATATAAATAGCATTTTATTCGATACTATTTTAAACCAAATAAAGTAATGCAAATAATGTATGATTACATTTAAAGAAACAAACTTAATCTTCAGACATCTTTTGCGCATTCACCTGCAAAAAGATTAATTGTAAGCGAGTAAATTGTGTACTCTTCGAAACCATTCAACTTTCACTTAAAACTATTTATTACTAAAAACATTGCTTATGCAATAATCGAATTAATTTTCACTAACATCGTTGAATTTTAGTTTGAAATACAATATTTTTTGGAATAATTAATAGTTACGAAGGTATTTCAGGTTCTAGTTTTAGGTGAGTCAGCCTGTATAGGCGTTCATTAAAGATTCAAAAAATGCTACCTTATTCTACTTTCTACTATGACAATAGAAATCGCAATATAGGTACTTGAAAGCTTCAATTAACCTTTATCTTATATTTATCTAGTATAGCTCGCACCAAAATATAACATACAGGACAAAAATATGTATATACATATTTTTCAATATATTGTATAAGGAATACTGTTTTACCATTTTTCTGTATATGCAATAATTGCTGTAGATACATTGAAATAAGTGACCAAACTTTCAACTGTAATAACTCCTAAATTAATTATTAGTTAGTACTTTTTTCGAAAAGTTAAAAAGCTGCATCGGCTGCAGCTTGTTAAAACTCTGAGGTTCTATTTAAAAAAAAGGTACACGGGTGGTATTCGTCATAATATTATGCTTGACCAGTTCGAGAAAGGATGGAAAGCAGCGCAGCGCATTTCGCGATCTCAAAGTTGTCAAGCTTTCGACCTCTTCCACGGCTGCCAAAGTGACGACTGATTGTCGAAATTCGATGGTCAACCTTTTCCTGGCTTATCTTCCAAGCTAGTGTCGCCAGATTTGAAACGGGCAAACCATTCCTTGCATCGACTTTCGCTGATTGTTCGCGAAATGACTGCGCTGCTTTCCACCTTTCTCGAAGTGGTCAAGCATAATATTATGACAAATATAAGTATGATTATCAACACACATTTTCATAACCTAAAAATACAAGAATATTTTTATTAATAAATTGATAAAATATTGTAAATTTTTTATAAACAATAAGACGCCAAGAAAAACGTCTGACAATTATCCACCAACCTAATATTTGTTCTATTAACGTGGAACATTGAACAACACTAACCGCTTGGCACATACTGTAGGTTTCCCTAAGGAATTCCCTACCATTTGTCTCTTACTGTTTTACCTAATATTTCTAATATTATTAGTAAGTATTATTAATATTTGAGAATTACTAATTGTAAGTACAACACGACGAGCTAGTTGGTTAACTCATTGATAATTAGTAATTTAATAATAGACGATGGGCTAAACAACCTTTGATGCTCGATTTTATTGGTAATTTTCAATAAAATAAGTCTGTTACTTAAAATGATGTGAACAGCTTACGAGTAACGATTCCTCGTATCATGAATTTGTTTTAATATGAATACTGCCATTACATTTTTAATAAACAAATTAAATTGTTAAAAGAGTGTCAGAGGATCAGTACACATTGTCAGCACAGTATTGTAAAAAGTGTTGATGTTGACAAATTTAAGAAAAAACTTGTACATTATTATTTCAGCAATATTATCAATATATATATATTAATCATCTGAGAATTACTTAAAATTCCGAAAATCTTCTGAACCCTTGAGTATTTGACATTAGAAATAAGGAACAGTCATTTGAGGGAGCCTATACAATTAGGTCCTTTAAAAAATCGTTTTTTTGTTTTTTAGCGGTAGAGCTAGGGATTTGTGGAATGTTTTCCGAAAATTTTTCAAGCAAAATTCGAAAAACTGAAAGGACGACAGCCCCGAGATTCGAGGGTGTGAAAACTTGAAATGCGTCTATCTGAAAACTGCATTTTTCAAAGCGGCGTGCACGATACCGCGAAAACTATCGAACCGATCGACTTGAAACTTTCTACACGTATTAACAACGTTATTAGCTTCGAGGTGTCGGAAATTGTTTTTGCAAACGAAAACCATTTTTTTTATCGAAAAGGTAGACAAATTTTGCCTGATATACCGATTTTTCCCTTTAAATGCATCTCATTTTTGAAAATTTGCATTTTTTTCATTTTCGCCGCCGACATATCCATACTAAATTTGTTCCAAATACAACAATATCGTTTTCTTCTTACTTAGATTAAATAAAAAAAGTTTTTCCTATACCCGAATACATTATTTCAACGTACCTGCAATTTCTTCTGGCTGTAGGATAATTATTAACTAATTTTGTGTCGTCTATTTGTATAATATATGTCGTCCTCTTAACTGTACCATCATTGTTCCTTTTATTTTCGTACCAATTACAATACTTCGCGATAAGAATATTTAACAAAGGTTTCTACTTTGTTCGTTAAATAAAACGTGAAAATTGTAAATATTTATTAGCCCAATAGACAAAGATTATGCTGATAGCAGGAACAACAAGAGAATAACAGTCGTGTAAAAACGACGTCGGTAAACGTCTAATGAGATGAATATCATTACAGATCAAGAAAATACAACTGCAAGAGTACATAATATTATGAAGAAAAAAAAAACCAACATGTACTGGCCTAGAATAGTCGATTGATTTCAAGTACGATAAATTGCCATTTTTATACTCCTAACGGTATTTAACGGTATTTAACGGTATTTGTCATTTTAATGACACTGTTTTAAAGACAATTTTGTTGGACATTCTAATAAAATTCCTATAAATATTTAAATCGAAAAAATGAATGAAATATTCATCACATGTATTTTAATATACTTACAGAGTTTTAGATTAATTTATTTAATGCGTGTGTTGTTTTAGAAAAACGTTCGAAAGTTAGCTCAGTTTAAGGATTAGTTGTTTCGTGCGATTAGTTACGGTTGTCCCAGTTAACAACTAATTCACTGTATTAGTGTACTAAATTGCTTGGTTCAATATTCAACTGTAGGAGAGAACTTTTTTATTTAATTAACATACGAAAATGCCCATTGCACGCATGCTATTGCAAAATGTACACACTTTGTGTTGGACTATACATATGTATAAGTTAAAAATTCCCTTTGCCCAAAGTATCTTAACCTAGATTATACAAATATTTCGTATTTAAAATTATATACAGAAATCCGAGAAATTAGCGAAAAACAATGATAAAACTGACGATGAAAACAAAATTACATGAAATTCATTTTTTTAAGTGTAAACCAAATAGTGAATATAATTTTTGTTTTTAAAATAATGTATGAATACATTTTTTTTTCCCCCTTTTTTTTCACTTTTCATTTTTCTATTCCTCGATCCATGGTACTTAACAACCCTTTAGTTCGTAGTAGCAAAAGGTTAGTAATTGCTTTATTAATCGTTTAAATTTCCTTTCAAATAAGTAATAATTTAAATAGGATAATTATTCCTAATACTATATTACCTTATCTACGATGCGATACGTTGCTCGCTATTTTCTAATTAAGTATTCTCGAGTTGTTGGTGTGTAATTTGAAAAATATTTCCGTGTGCAAAGGGTTAATCATAAATAACTAAAATATTGTACTCAAGAGAATTTCATTTTAAGTCAGAAATTATTAACGAACCTGCATGAGTTTGTGGAAAAAATGAAAGAAAAACATTAATAATACGACCAAATAGCATTCGACTAGTTTTTGATTACTTCTGGTAAGGAAACAAACCCTTTAACCCTTTTATGAATGCAATCTCTGTTTATGGAAAAGCAAAACTTATAATACAAATAGTGTTAATAATTAAATAGGAAATAATTCAATAATACATTTTCTTTTTAATTTATTGTGATTTTCAGGTAAAAAAATAACCTACTTTTAATTTTACTTCGATAAACAATAAAATATACACATAGATAAACTAAACAGATAACCCAAGAATTTTCTAATATCATTCAAATTAATTAATAATAAAAAAAAAAAAAAAAATATAGCAGATATTTGGCGAGATAAATATTTAAAATATTGTTTAATATCTTTGGTTCTGTAAATAAAGTAGTATTTTAAATAAGACGAATAATTTCGTTTAAACAATTTAAATCACAAAATAAAATATATTTATTTGAACAGTCTGAATCGCAAAATGAAACATTTTCATTTGAACAATCTGGAACACGAAGTGAAATGTTTAATAACTTATATTATAATAAATATTAGCATTAATAACTTGGTGTGTATTATTTAAAAAGTAACAAATAGTAATCAGAAACGACTAAAAAGTGTTTAAAATCTGTAAACTATAATAAACGATAAGCAAAGATAAAACGGTTACTATGCACCACCGTCCGCCTGCCAATAATCAAGAAATATTGGCTGAAAATTTGAAAACGTTTCAAATTTATTTGAGATAAGTAGTGAGATACTTGTAGAAAGAACGGTATATACGTCGGGTAGGATAGCTAGAACGTATTGTTTCCAACTATCTTCCGGTAAGGAGGCTTTTTTCCAAGTGCAAAATCGTTTGAACGCGATCTCGTTGGTGCAAGCGAACAAAATGTGGCGGTGTATGCGAGACGGTAGCTGCCTGTTGCAGCCGATCTCGAACCGAACCGGTTCTTTATGTTGCTCAAAAATGTTCCTCGACCGGCTATAATAATTTTAATTGACACCCAGGCCAGACCACTAAGTATCCTCGATCGTTGTGTACGTACAGGCTACTCCATATCAACTCTTGTACACAGCAAATGAAAAACCAATATTTTTCCCTAAACCCTCCAATTTTCTTTCAAACACTCTATCATTTACAAAAGGAAAAGAAAGTTATTCCTCTGTAGCCAAAAATTCTCGAAAGAAGTAAAATAAATATTCTACATAATATATTGCAACATGATCCTAAGGACATAACGTAATTATTCCGTTAGACCGTTAGACTGTTAGACTGTTAGACTATAATTTATCGATTATCATATGCACAAGTCACACTGATACATACAGATGTAATATGTTATCCGAAAGTTTCACGAACCCGTTAAAGGTTAAAATATCATTTTCAAAAATACTTTAACTTGTACTTTAAAACTTATGAATCAGTCTTGATACAAGAAAATATGTAAACTAAATCTACCTAGAAAATTGTAGTAGAAATTTCAACGTATCTATTAATATTTCTTTAATTAGACTTACAAATGTAATTGTATTTGGAATCGTATATAATCGCAAATGAACATTGCATAATATTATAATTACACCAATACTTGGACTAGATAGACGTAACGTACAATATGTATACATATAGGTAATATGTTTTAATATCTTAAAGTCTTAAAACAAGATTCAATTCTATTATTTTGTTTGAAAATTGAATTGCTGTGGATGCTTTATTAATTTTATTACATTTCACTACTTAAATTGTTTAAACACACGCACAGGAATTTTGTATTTTATACTATCATTTGAATTATTATTAGAAGATTAAACAATAATTCAAAAATATATTTACAAAATTATATTAATTATTCATATATCGATTAATAAGTTAATTTTAATGGTAATAGTGTAAGAATTATTTGAACAATGTATAAAACCAAATGTCAGTTATTTTTATAACAAGTTCTAATCAGCTGTTTATTTATTTCCTAAAACTTTTGATTTACTAACAAATTGTATGATTTGTATGAGCAGCATACTATTTATCGGATTTTCTTCAATATTTTCCAATATAAAAAATGTAAAATTGACCAAGTTAATTAGCAGCTGGATAAATTTCATGTGAAAAAGGGTTATCAGTTAAAGGTGAAAGGTGACAAACGATGGGGAAAGTAGTTACTAGCGAAAAGATTTCCATTTATTAAGACGGCAAAGGAGCATGGGATCGATGTTAACACGCGTTCGGGAGCTCGCACGGGCGCAGAGAATGTACATACATATGCGCGCGCGCGCGCGCGTGTGTGTGTCTGTGTATGTGTGTGTGTTCGAAAGATATCAACACATTCCATAGGGGAAAATTCTTGGTAGTCCAGCTAAGGAGAGGGAAGCACCCGAAAGAAAGTAAATCTACGAGGTTGGTCACAAAATGGTTAGATTTACTCGGGTCGGGTGGAACGCGTTAAACACGTGTACGGTTCAAGCCTGCTTGGGTCCACTGGCTTAAGTGAAAGGAAAACCCACGCCTACTGTTCCAATCAAATAGACAGAGAAAGATTTCACGTTGAATCCAACATTTTTTATATGTATATCTATATGTCACAGGAAAATCGTTCATTCAGTAAATTAACTTGTTCATTTCATTTCCGGAATAGCAATGCTTTCAATTTCATTTTCCGCTTTATGCTATTATACTAATATTTTAATTTTGCATTATTTTTCAATACATAGAATTATCTTTTTATTGAAAAATTCGTGTCCTCAATTTTAGTCGAAATATTGTTGTATATGTTCGTTGAGTTTGGGTCACGCTTGGTCCGATTCCATCGGTTCGTTCGAGGGTTGGTTAACACGTTCCGTGCCACGTGGAGCGTAAGTGCCCCACGCTGAACTTTTCCTTTTCAACCGTCTAAAGTCTAACATTTTCATGAAATATTTTGGAAAATCATGTATAGTGCGGTTACCATGCTTTCGTATATCTCAGTATATTTCAAACATCAAGGTTAACGTTACAATCCTTCCATCAAAATAAAATTGAAACCTTTGATGCATTGTTAAGAAAAAATGATACCCTAAAAGTACTTATATTCTCTAACAATCGTGACAAACAAACTTTTATAACAGAAAAAGTATTATTATGAATTTTATGTAAATTTTATTAAAATTTTATTAAAATTTTATTAAAATTTAGTCATGACCTTTTCCTCTTTTTTAATTAAGCTACTTGCAACTATGACAGTAATGTATTAAAAGCGCAAATTTTTTATTTACTACATCTGTTGCGTCTATTTCTCAATAATAATTGACTCTTCAGTCAATTTTTTACTAATATTAGACGTATATCATAAACAAAATTGTTAGTTCTAACAACACTTGGCACGGAGTTTGTTAAAAATAATAAACGAAATTTTCATTTCTACTAGCGGAAACGTAGATATTCGCGTCTGAATTAGTAACAGTATGAACAAACAAAAATGCATCAACAAGCATCTACATGAACAATTTGCCCTAAACCAGTGGCAATCAAAACTTTTCATTCTCTGCAATAGTGATCCCCATCTTTTATAATATTTCAATAATTTTCGATCCATTCCTTTCCAATACAAAATTGGAAACAAATTGGAAACAAATTGGAAACAAATTGGAAACACTTCTAGATAAAAGGATAACAATTTATAATAATTAGTGTTTGTTTTCTTCATTCAGTTTTGTAGAATAGTAGGATTGCTCGGTCTGTTAACATTTTTATTATAGATGTTTTATGATGGAAGGGGTGATGTAAGTGAAAGTTGATGTATCTTCTGTTCCAAGTTGGCTGTTAGTACCAGTTGCTTATAACTGTATTGTATCCTGTTAAAATAAAGAAAAATTGCAGAAACATTCAAAATAAATTGAACCATCTATCTTTCACCTGATCGTAAATTATTATAGCAATTCACCATAATCCACAAATATTACATATTTATAATAAAATAAAAGGGTTTTACAGCTTTATTTTTATACGATTGAAATAACAAAATTAACAGAATAAACTGAAACCTGAAATTGTTAACTATACAAAATTCAAATCGAAAAAGACACCTCCAGTTAACCAATTGTTTTGAATAACAAAATTTAAAACATTAAAAATAGCTATTTCAAAATACCTAATTTTAACCTAATAACATTATTTTAATACATATATTTTTCAACAAATGTTTATTGTATTTTCTTTTATTTTATAAGTAGTAAATAAATAAATATGTAATAGAAACCATTAACAAGCAATTAGAAGTAAGGATCCCCTCGAAAACGTTTTACAACAACCCCCTTGAGGATCACGACCTACCGCTTTATGGGGATGCCGTTATAAACGTACAGAGTTACTCACGAAATTGGAACAAGCTATATCTTCTTTTTGGTTAAAATTAGAAAGTTAGAAAATTAGAAAATTAGAAAATTAGAAAAAATATTAAAGGAAAGAAATTTGTGAACTACATACAATATTTTTTCGAAAATGCAAAAACATATGTGCATTTTTCAGCCATAATATGATAAAAATGATATTTTTTAACTTTAAAATGATATTTTACGAGGCCGAAAAGTAAGCTACTCTAACCACTTCCCACGCTTTTTAATTCCGTTCAAAACTGAATTAAGTTGATTTTTTCAAAATCAAACGTATCTGAATACTTACCTATTTCGGTAACAGTACAAAAAGTATTTACATATTTGAAACATGTAAATGTATAAAACAATGAAATTGATCACATACTTTCACTAATACAGGGCAACAGTTATAGCAAATTAATACATTTATATTTTGTATTTAACACTCGAACTACCGACGTTCAGTATACACCCTTATATCTAAATTGAAAATAGAATAAAAAGCAAAAGTAATAATTAAAAATGTAAGCTTACGTTTACAGGACGAAAACCTTTCAATAAATTTTGTAATGTAAAATTAGAAATCTGCAGCAACTCGTTTTGACCCGCTTGCTAGTTCCAGTGTTAATTATACTTTTACTGCAACAAGCATAGTTTCTATATAATATTTTTGCATATTTCTTTTCTAGATAGCGAAATGTCGGTAACATGTAAATTAGAAATTCGTATTTTAAGTAACTGCCGTTGAGACTTTTTACCAAGCTTATGTAACATTTCATTGAATTTAACTGTTATTCTATAACTTATCTAATTGTAAGTTCGTCATTATAATTAAAGTTAATTTAAAAAAAAAAAAAAAAAACTATGTATAACAAAATTTTGTAGGAAAATGCACTGAAATTTCAAAGATTTAATAAGAATTATCCCTTTGCGGACGAGTGACGCGTATATGCGTCCAAATCAAACTACCATAGTTACAAATTTATACATACCTATATTCTACAAACCTGTCCATAAACATCCATAAACAACAGTAATTTATAATATATGCGTCGAAGAAGGGAATTATTATAATACTTACTTTATTTAAAATAAATAATATTCCATACGTTTTCTGTGCCAAGATTAAAACTGCTTCGTCCTCAAAGGATTGATTAAATGTTTAAATTAATTTCGGGACAATTCACTTTTCATTTAATCCAATATTCACCACTTTTTTTTCTTTCTTTTTTATTGAACTGTCTTAACCCTTTGCACTCGAGCGGCGTCTCTGGTGCGCAGCACCATACGTATGTATGTACATAACTAGCATACATATTTTCAAATGTGATATTTAATTGTTAATTATATTAGAAGATAGCAAATTAATGGAAGGAATAAAAGTAAATAGATCCTAAGTATTTGTAACTCTTTTCTGCCAAAATAAGGCTTTCAAATTTTCAAAGTTTCATTGCAAAATAAATATAGACTCGATCATATGCATAAATGCTTTGAGTGAAAAGGGTTAAAAGCTATTTACAAGAAATTTGTGTCCAACATGATGCTGAACTTCTGTTGATACTGTATACTAAAATCAAATATCTGTTATACACGTTTATCCTTCGTTAATTTTAGAAAGTGTACACGGTTCCCGATAGAAACAACCTTTCACGTTGCCAATATGCAAGTCTTTCTATCTTTCTATCAAACATATTTTATTTTGTGATTCAAATTTTTTTATTTCAACTAATGAATAGAAGAGTGCAAAAGTAATAATGAATGACTAAATGCCTATAATATAATAATATGTATAACAATCATGAAAGAATGCGAAATAAAGTAGATTCGATATTTATTACTGTACTCAATTTCTTCTAATTAGATACTGATCATCTTTTTTTCTTTTTCAAAATAATTTAAAAATAATATTTTCTCAGACCACATAAAATAACCACATGATATTTTTAGGTCTTACTAATTTAATCTACTTGTAAATGATCCTCTATTTACATTAATTTAATTAATACGAACAAATATGCAAAGATGAAGGATTATCTACTCTGTTGGCAAAGCTGCATGTCAAACGACGTTTCACGTTTCACGTTTCAATCATGGGATAGCAATCCATGGAGGGAGTCAAGAATTTACATTGAATTTTCATTTATTTTTTGTTTCCATTTCCGAATTACGATTGAGCCATTCCACAAATATATTTTATTATACGAGGGCCATTCAATAAGTAACGAGATAGATTGATATAGCTGAAAAACAGTTTATTCGATTAATACAATATTTTAGCTACTTTTCAACACAATCCCCCCAACACTTATACATTTGTCTCATCGTTCCTCTAATTTTCTTATGGCCTTAGTGCGAGATTCTTTCGATTGCTGTCGGAACCACATTCGCACCGGTCGTCTATTTTGCTGCTTATCATCGACACTTTCGCGGCCATTTTTAAACTGTTCTACCCACTTGTAAATGTTCGAACGGTTTAAACACTTATTCCCGTACACTTTTAACATCCTTGCATGGATCTGGCTACCATTAGCACCTTCCGCGACTAAAAATCTAATCACAGCACGTTGATCGTCCGCGGTGCAATTCTCAATCGGACTCGACGTTTTCAACTGACTGAATTATAGGTTAGATTTACAGAATCTTGTCAAACAGCTGATCAGAAGTCCTCAAAAGGATGCTAATTTGAAATATAGAAAGTTTCGTATCGGTTGATGAAACCGTTTAGGGGCTATATCGGTTTGTCTCGTTTGTCTCGTTACTTATTGAATGGCCCTCACAAAATTGATACACAATATTAGTAGATGTGAATAATAATAACCTAAATCTTACCTAAACATTGGTGAAATTTCAGAGGTTAAACATAATAGAACAAAATTGCGTTAAAAGTCATAACACTAAATTATTTCTTTTTTAAGTGCATTTTTGTACGCGTCCATTTGTAAATTTTCTTTAAAAAAACCATAATAAAAGATTATAGAAGAATATATAAATTACTCGAAGGAGAAACAAAAATGAAAGTAGTTTACCGTAATGTATTTACTTCTTAATATTATTATGGGGGTATTTCATTTATTTTACATGTAAAACGTTTGAGCGAAATTAGTTCGTCTGTCAACGTGCTGACTTTCAAAGTTACAACCACCATAAAACTAATTTACCGTCACCGGCCTACATCGCCGTAACGTAAACGTAAACGTAACTTCTCTTCGACGATTACGAATTATTTTGTATCGAAGAAAAAGAGAGGCAGCCACGGCTCGGCTACGTCACGCTGATGTTACGGTTTAGTATAAATCGGCCTTTGTCGATGCTGACGAAACTAACGTAATGGGAAAATACTTGTCGCGTTTCCTTCGTATTCATTACGATTCTGAATCGAGACTCGAAGCATGTACACAGGGTGTTTGTTTCCCTCGAGTTGAATACCTAAATTACTTCCGCTGCTTTTAAAGTGATCAAACATTGTAAGAAATAAAAAACTCCTCTGTCGCTTCTATTTTTTGCAGTGCAACATTGCAGTCGACATGAAAACGAATTCAGTAACTTTGAAATGACCTTAAGTAGTAAAATATAATTACTCCTTAATTCAAATTAACTGATATCAATGATAACCATTTCTATTGTTTATTGATAGTTGAAAGTTCTGTTTTATCAAGCTGGAACAATTTGTAGAATAAACTGTTGTAGAGGCTCTTTGATAGATTTCTTGGAAGTATATTTACATATATGTATAGTTAGGACAAAAAAGTGAATATGATATTTATTCGTTTTCTTTGCCATATCATTGAATTGAATCATTGAATTTGACTTTATGTCAATAACTTCGAAGAGAATTAGAGAAGCCCTAAACCGTATGAATTCCTCTCGGTAATTCTTTTTTTTACTTCGAACGGCATCAGAAATAATTTCGATGTTCAATTTAAATGAGACACCCTGTATACGACCTGCTCAAAATAGAGCCGGCGTGTACTCTTAAGGTCATCGATCCCTCTTCCGCGTCACCTGCCATGCTTACACCTTCTATCAAGACACGAGCATCGTATCAATCAATTATAACCAAGTATTTGAAGAAATCACATTTTTCTTCTATGAAAATCGCTTTTTTTTTTTTTTAAATAACAAATCTCAGCCATTTAAAGCCGTAGTAGTAGTATAAATTGCATAAAGATTTGTACTTGTTTGATGAAAATGTAAGTGAATCTCTTCGTAATGTCAGAAAGAAAAAAAATAATAATTGATTTAGCAGTACCTTAATTATCTGTTAGATGACCTTAATATTTTCCTATTAACACGGTTGTTGTTATTATTATTGCTGTTGTTTCCTTGTTATCATAATTTACAAATGATAAATAGTATGCATTTTACGTATAGTCTTGCCAATGGAAATATTTCTGAAGCCGTAAAGTATTATTATTATTTTTTTTTTTTTTTACTTCTTTTAAATCTTTGAATAAGACCTAAAAGTTCGAATGTTTATTTACTGAAAGAGTAGCAGTATATTATGTAGAAAGAACATAAAATTTGAAGAATGATAATAAAATAGAAGCAAAAATTTCATTTAAATTGTTACTGCCTCAACAGTCAACCCTTCAAAGCTCGATATTTATGATATAATATTGAACATGTTGTCACGTGTCCACTGACAACTAGTCAAACAGCTGAATATCTAAAATTGATTTTATGTTTTTTCTTTTTGTTTATTAGCTGTTTCAAATGAAGAAAAGTTGATAATTTAAGATTTGCTTTATTACAACAGGCTCATCGTTCACTTTTATACAGGTTACTTTTAAGCGATGTCATTGACCCGTGACTATTCGTAACATGAAATTAGTTGCGTAATTTTGATGAGTACCTATAATGGCAATGTATAAGTTATCGAAATAGATCCACGTTCACAACCGATAACATTTTGTTTCTTCTTTAATTTTGATGAGACCATATTTTATAAGCTCGTAATTTTTTAAGTAAGATTAGTTGATAAATATTTCGAGAGATTCGTTGAATTGGTAGATTTGCTGAAATATAGGAAAAAGAAGGATCTTGATGTATCGCGGTGGATGACATAGCGGGTGGCGCGACTGGTGTGCTGGTCAGAGTAGGGAGAAAAGACCTTGAGTCGCGTCACGTGACTACGAAGGTACATTGTAGTTGGGTAGGGCGGTTGCAGAGGGCCTTGACCTTCCCATCGGCGTCGCAGCCGTAGTTGTAACTACCGTCGTCGTGGCCTCTACGAACCTCCAAGAGTGCCAATACAACCGTGTGATGCACGATGTCCGTGTTCTTTAATCCTCGTCGTTTTCTCTCCAGTTACTGATATTCACGCAATGAAAATTCGAGCTATTTCTCACATCGATCCAACCAAAAACTGACACACGATCATTATTTACTAACACAATATTTTTCTTTCACAAACGTATTAAAACCTGTCATCATGATTGATTGCATATTTCTTTATGCAACAGAACGCTCGTCAATTTCTAAAATTCCATTTTCAACATGAAATTTATCGAAAATACAATCCGGAGTATTCGGATAAGATCTGAAATTGTGTACAGCGAAAGTTGAATAACTTTTACACTTAACGATAAGTGGCCGGTAACCGTCTCCTTGACAAATATCGAAACTTGAAACTGGAATATCGGTGAGATGAAACTTTTTTTACTTTTCGTGTTTCACAGATCAAACTCAAAATAATTAGCTATTTAATTTTTCTATTATCTGATTTTCTATTATTAGTTAGAAATTTTACTATTATTCAGTGTCGATAGTGTCCTCGGTTAGATTAATTTCAGTTAGATTTTCGAACAGTTATCCATAAGTTTAGCAGCACGGTAAATTGCATCGTAGAGTACGTTAAGTTACGCTTACGTATAACGGGGACAATGCTGAGCCTTCGTGCTGTCCTCTGAAAATAATTAACGGTGTTAACGTATTAAGCAGTTGTAACGGATAAAGAAGACGATTTTCTACCTGTTTTTCCTCGTCTGGTGCGTTGTATCGCGTTGCGTGATCAGCTGCAAATAAAAGGTGCGAGTACGAAGCGCGTTTACGTTTCCGCATGAAGGTCGATTAAAGCCTTTAGCTTCGCCGGACCGGAAGTATACCGGCCTTGCAGGACGACCGTCTCTGCATAGTAGTTGTATACGTGCAATTACCTCCACAGCTTAACTAGGCAGTTGGTAAACTCTTTCTCGCAGCTTTCTTCCATCTTACTTAATCAAACTCAATATTTTTTTCATGATAATATTTATTTATTTTTCTCGTTCGATTTCATTTTCCAGTACACTCGAATAGTTAGTTTGAATAGTTACAAGTAATAAATAATGTTAATCAAAATTCAAGATATAGGTTAGATATAGGTTTAGTTTAATTGAAATATTTATGAAATATGCTAATCTTGAAAATAAATAATCTACTTAATATGCCATTAAAATAATGATGACATTGTGAGCTCTTACTTTTCCCACATTATAAATTTTAGAAAACATTATGAATAAAAGTATTAATTTCGTTTTCAGGCACCAGCTTTTCCTAATGTTCGAACTGGAGCGGATGTGATCGAAGGGAGTTGGAAGTTCGCTCAAGAGTCGCGAAAACTGGTAACCACAGCTGGAGAGGTTCGACCCAGGATGCTGGAAGGTTTCGCGACCGTTCAAAGACTTCGAGTCGCGTCACGAGCGTGTAACAGAATAACTAGCTGAGGATGTCAGAGCAAAACGGGCCCAGCGAGGGCCCAGGACCAGGCCCAGGCCCAGGACCAGGCTGGTGGTCAGCCTCGCAGTCCTGGAAGACAAATTCCTGTACGTCCGCCTCCTCATCCAGTACTTCCACTGCTCCAGACAGCTCCGCCTCCGTCTCTGTGTCTTGTACCATTTCTACCTCTTCCCTGACGACTACTACTTCGACCACTTCCTCGACCAGCTGCTGTTCTTCGACTCCTAGCGGACCTTCTAGCACGATCACTGCTGCTGCTCGTTCCTCGGAAACGGGGAAAAATGTTTCTGTCACCACGATTAACGTGCCGAATAATCAGGATATACATGACGGTAATTAACATATCTCTACCTGATGGCTAATCATTATTTCTGTTCTTCTAAATTTGCCGTGTAATTTTTAGGAAAAGGTATCTGCAAATACCTTACCGGCCAGAATGGCGTCACAGTCTCCGTAGTTTCGAGCTGTGGCTCTGTGTTGGACTGTGGCAATGCGAACGTTGTGTCCACCACGGGGATCGGTATCAGTACCGGATCGCACAGTATCGGTATTGGCATTGGTGTCAATGTACTTCAGTCCCAGAACACTGCGGACGATGACGCAGAGGACAGCGATGTAGAAATAAGCAAGATTGATTTTCGCGGGGTGAACTTACGTACAAAGAAGAAACGAGACTTGCCAGGAAATCAGGGGGGAGAGAAAATAGGCGACGGAGATGTCGAAGATGGAAATGGTTGTTACGACGGAAACGATGTTTCTCAGCAGCAGCCAGAGAGACCCATGTCATGGGAAGGTGAATTATCTGATCAGGAAATGTCTTCCAACACGATTACAAATCAGGTGGATACCTTTTAAATTAAAAATAAAATAAACTTATAATTAAGTAGTAATAAACTTTGTTTTATCGTAGAATACACACGAGGACACATCCATGGAAGGTGTCCAGGTGTGCGGTTCCAGTCCAGGCCCTATGGAACAGAAATTTCCTATAAAACCAGAACCAGATTTTCGATCCAGTCCTGGATTTGCATTTAGTTCTTTCCATGATACTGGATTACCTTTGGCCCATGGCCAACAAATGCAGCAACAACAGCAACAACGAAATATAGAGAACCTTGAACAGACGCAGCAAAATGATTTGCCTCTTCTTGTAGGAAAACTATTAGGCGGTTACAACAGTTCAACTCCGAATCACAGTCCAGTGTTAAACCCCAGACATCATTTGACTAAACATAGTCACACAAGATCACAGGTAATAGAAATTATACATATTATACTAGTTCTCCGAAATTAGTTATTTAATATTTAAATATCTGGTAATCATCGATGAGAAAAGGTTGAAAGTATGTTACTTTCTTTCGGTACTGCGTGAGTTGTATGCGACCCGACTCGTTTTGATATTTCATTTTTATCGAATATTTTATAAAATTATGTATTCATGCCCAACTATTATATCATATACATATACAGTGAGTGCATTTATCGCCCATGGTAGGCAAACTTTGTTATGAAAATTATGAAAATAAGGTTAAAAAGTTTAATCATTATGCAAAGTAGCTTTGTAACAATTTTTTAGATATGCTGCATTTATATTTAACGTATTAAATATATATTTATAATTATAAATATTTAAGCTGGAAAACAGCAAATGTAACACATATAACACATTGATAAATACACAATAATATTAAAAATAAGATTTTATTTAAATTTTATTTAAATTTTATTTAAATTTAATCAAATTATTTTTCCTTCTTTGGCTTAAGCTATGCAGCTATGGCGATACTAGCTTTTTCTTGATAACAACCAATTTTGCAATCCTGTTAATATCATAAGGTATACCCAACAAGCAACGTTTTAAACTTATGGGATGCATACAACCCACGAGGCGTGAACGAATCAGACTGAACTTGTTAAGAAGAGCTTCGTTCTCATAATGCTAATATCATTCTCTTGATATAACAGTATCATTTCAATACATATTCGAATGACGTACACTTGATTCCAATGCGAAATAACCTTACAACATATTTGACTCTTGTCTTATTATTAGTAGTGTATTTCTTATACATAGTTTGAAACTTGATCAGGTGCCGTCTCCGGACTCCGCAATTCACTCCGCGTACAGCGTATTCAGCTCGCCAACACAGAGTCCCCATGCAGCTCGTCACTCTGCTCTGGGAGCAGGAAGTCCAGTGCCGTCTTCGTCGCTTTCTCTGTCGCGACACAGTTTCAACAATTCAACTTCTTCCTTATCGTTATCGCTATCGCATTCTCTCTCGAGGAACAATTCGGATGCCTCGAGTAGCTGTTACAGCTACGGCTCTCTTAGTCCACCCACGCATTCACCCGTCCAGCAACCAAGACATCCGCAACATCATCAACATCAGGTGGCGCAGGGAAGCCCGCTTCATCTACCAGCAACGGCGTCGCCTGCCATTGCTCATCATTATTCTTCCTCTACACCGGGTTCCGAGCTCTCCCCCGAAGGGCATACGGCTCCCGATGATCAAGAAGACTGTCGAATACCCTCAACACCCTCCAGTATCTCTACCAGACAACAACTGATCAATAGCCCCTGTCCAATTTGTGGCGATAAGATCAGCGGTTTTCATTATGGAATCTTCTCGTGTGAATCCTGTAAAGGATTCTTCAAACGCACCGTCCAAAACCGAAAGAATTATGTGTGCCTTAGAGGAGCGGGCTGTCCAGTCACCGTTGCTACGAGGAAAAAGTGCCCGGCCTGCCGCTTTGACAAGTGCCTCAATATGGGTATGCTAAACAAGTATTCGTTTCTTCATTCAAATCAATGTAAATTTAATTTAGTAGCATCATCACTTTCAATTCCTTATTAAATAACATCTTATTGAACTTCTTTCCTTGTTAATAGTGTTTTTCATTGTAATTTATTTTCTCCATTTGAACAGATGAAATATTGTTAACAGGTATGAAGCTCGAGGCCATTAGAGAAGATCGTACCAGAGGCGGACGAAGTACCTATCAGTGTACGTATACTCTTCCAGCAAGTCTCGTGAATAGTTCTGCGAGTGGTATGACTGGTGACAAATTGAGCTCAGGAGGAAACTGTAGTCCAGCTCCACCTGGTAGTGAGCATCACTACCCCAGCAGGCATCACTCGAATCATTCGCACAAGATGCAGGTGGTTCCGCAACTTTTGCAAGACATTATGGATGTAGAACACTTGTGGCATTACAATGATAATGATCGCATGTCTGGAATTCAAACTGGAGGACCAAACGCTACTGGAAATAACGATTCAATGTTACTAGGAGTTAGAACTGGAGCTGGATCAGGAACAGGAAACGATACAGGATCTGGGGTTGAGTGTTCCTCCAATGGAACAAGCGGAAATGGGAATTCTAATAACAGAAGAGATGATAGGTCGTGCTCTAATGTTTCCACTGTTAACGAGCAACGAGCTACATCCATTAACAGTAGTTCCCAGATTGGTAGCAATACGAATGGTAACTCTACTCAGCATCCCGACTTCCTGTCGAACCTCTGCAACATCGCTGATCATCGGCTGTATAAAATAGTGAAGTGGTGCAAAAGTCTGCCACTGTTTAAAAACATTTCTATAGACGATCAAATTTGTCTATTAATTAACTCCTGGTGTGAATTATTGCTTTTCTCGTGCTGCTTTCGCAGCATGAGTACTCCTGGTGAAATTAGAGTGTCTCTTGGCAAGTCGATTACATTAGAGCAGGCTCGACAGCTTGGCTTGGCGACTTGCATTGAGAGGATGCTCGCATTTACTAATAATTTGAGAAGGCTGAGAGTGGATCAGTATGAATATGTAGCAATGAAGGTAATTGAATAACGTTTTAACAATTTATTTAATCGTTTCAAAAAACTTCTGTGTGATTTTTATCATTTTATCATTTTATCATTTTATCATTTTATCATTTTATCATTTTTAACCCTTTGCGTACGAATTACAAAATAAATCATAATTATAACAGAGTTTTACCATTATAATTATAGAATTAATTATTGCATTCAACTAACATATAAGTGTATATTAATGTTTCATTAATATATTTCAGACTTAATAAATTGATTTTCAATTTCTGTTGCATGAAGGTAATAGTGTTATTGACCAGTGATACGAGCGAACTGAAGGAACCTGAAAAAGTAAGAGCATCTCAGGAAAAGGCTTTACAGGCTTTGCAACAATACACTATAGCAAGGTACCCTGAGATGCCGGCCAAATTTGGTGAATTACTGTTAAGAATTCCAGATTTACAAAGAACATGCCAAGCAGGAAAAGAATTATTAACTGCAAAACGTGCAGAAGGGGAGGGCAGCTCGTTTAATTTGTTGATGGAATTATTGAGAGGAGATCATTAAATTTGATCGTTATAATAAACAACGCCGTGAGTTATTTATTGATACCATTAAAAACTATAATTAATTGTACATAATTAATAGTTCTTTATAATTGATAGAAAAATATAGGGAAAATATTTTTTTCAATATAAATTCAATAAATTTGTAAGGTAGGAAACAGCATTTGCATATTTTCGTTTTCTTTTTACAGATTCCATGCTTATAGGGTCCATAAGCTTAGGGAATTGGATATATTTAGATAATCAAGGAGCAGAAAAACTAGAAGGAAGTCATAAACATTATGGTCCATTGATACATTAGTTCAAGGTGAAGGGACTACATTCTTATAGAACTAATTAGACGTTGACTGCTTGAGATAAAGCAGATAAAAGAAACTGTTTTTTCTCTTTTTTTTTTGGTTCTTTTTTTTTATTTAAAATGCTTCCATGCAGGTTATTGCATAATGCGAACCCTCTTTGAAATACACGAATTTCGAAGCGGCCTATGGTATGCTCGAAATATTCAGCATGCATATTTTTTATGCAAAACAGACTGAAAGTATAATCGAAGGAGAGATGCAGAGCATTTACTTTTACAATAATATTGATGTACAGAGATAGATTGAGAGAGAGGGAGAGAAAGAGAGTGCGAGTGAGCGAGCGTAAGGGAGAGAGAGAAAAAGAGAGAAAGCGAGAGAGAGAGAGAGAGAGAGAGAGAGAGAGAGAGAGAGAGAGAGAGAGAGAGAGAGAAGAGATTGGATATCCAATAGCATAAAAATGCTACATTTTGTTAAATAGATTCAATCTGTTTACGTAAGCCACGAATACAGAGTTTTAAACGTTATGACTATTATAATAATAACAACACAACCAGTATTTTATATTGTTCTGCGTTTACTTAAGAATAAGACATAGAATAATGTCTTGTATCCCGGTAATGAAAGTGTACTTAAATCATGAGTCGACCAATTGTTTACTTATAGAGGAGGTAATCGTGTAATAATTATTAGATAATAACTTTTAGCTAACATATTGTCATCAGAACATTATGGTTTTTATCTATCATATAAATACATTTTTTTATTCTCCATATGTTTTAATAACGCCAACGACGGATGACAAATTTTGTATGCTTTAAATAGCATACATTTCTTTTTTTTAATGTCATGAAGAACTCTTGTGGCAATTTTTTTTTTTTTTTTTGTAAATAAATTTTATTTGAAAACATTTGTTTCCAAATCATGTTTTATTTAAGGAAATTCTCGTATATAAATATTTACAAAGTTGACGTTTATTTGTTACAAAATTTTACAATTATTTTGTTGTTTAAAACTAGTTTCGCAGTTGAATGACGTATCTGTAATTTGAGCTATGCATGCAAAGTAAATAATATTTTTAAAACAAACTTTTTTAAAAAAGTTTTAAAAACTTTCTAAAAATTGTTGATGGTTCGCATCAAAAAGATCATCTACTGTACCAGTGTTTCTCAACATTTATAAAACGGTGGTACGATAAATTTTTTTTGTATGAGATAAGAGAGCCAACCTAATTTACTCATACATACTTTTTCTACTATTTTTGAAATCCATGTATTAAACTAACATAAGTATTAATAATTAATTATGACATAATCGTAAAAAGTATTACGCCGCAACCCGGCAGTCCAAATTTGTGTCAAATAATAATGTTCAACATGTATTTGTATCATTAAGCATTTTTGATAGATTTTTACGCGCTCTGTTTGAATCTATATAAAACATATTTCACCACTAACCATCATCTTTTTATAAACAGCAAACTTTTAACTTTAAAGACATTTTATGATTAATGATTAATCATTTTATTATTTTCTTCTTAACAGGAAATGATTCTATGAATACTTCCAAATAATATGATATATGTATATTATTACTACATTTAAAAAAATGTCCGAAACATGTTAACTTTTATAGATATTTTTCAATTTTTCTCAGAAACTGAAATAATTAACACTAAGATAGACTTTCAATTACATCGTACAAAAATATAGATATTTTTTCGTATAAAATACATAAGAAAAAGTTTTGAAACAAGTGGGCCCAATAATAGTATGTACAGTATTATGTAGTTATCAGTCCTGGATTTTGCCAAGTTAATGGTCCATCACTTTCCTCGCCAGTTCTTGAAGTGAGGCTCTAACGTTACATATCTAAAATAAACAAACTTCAATGGGAAAGAAACATCTACCTGGTGAGATAACTGTTCAGGTATAGTCCTAGTTTTGGACTGTTAATTAGGTAGTGTTATACTTATTGCCAGTTCTGTTGCGTTAATAATGAATGGTGTAAGAGGCCGTTGCTAGTGATGTAATTAAATTTTCTACTACAGTTTTAATTTTAAAAGAAAAATTGAAGTATCTGCAAACATTATTTCGACATTATTTAAATTTAAATATATTTAGAGAGTTCATAAAGTAATTTCGTGTTGAAAGAATGAAAGTAAAGAAGAATAGCTTAAAGTTAAAAATTTGCACTTTTATGCAAAGTCAAATTTATTAAAAATCAAAGCTGCTAACATAAAACAGTTTGCGGATTTGAATTAAATTAAAATTTGCTGAACAATAATTAATGCCAAAACATGTTGAAACAGATTGAGTAACAATTTACACTGAAACATGTTAAATCTTATCCAATCAAAAAGATTTTATTATAGAATATTGAATTATTTTATACTAATCATATGACTTTGTTAAATAATTTGACCTCATCTGCATACAGAACATAATTTAATGTATTTGAAAGCAAAACAATAAATGCCAGATCGAGGTAGCACTTCTCATGCATAGTACAAAGTGTAGATAATCCGCTTGATTGTGAAACAGATTTAAATTAATTTACATTCAATCTATTATATTTATATTAAAAGAAAGTTGTTTCCTTTCTCAAAATAAAGTTAAAATATTATCTTACCAACTAGCAATTTGTTAAAAAGTAAATATGAAATAATATTTACAACATTCAAATAATGTGATCCACAAGTTGGATTATAGATCATAGTGTACATTATCACTCAACAAAGAGATAATTTTGAATTTAAAATAATTGATTGAAAAAATGTTGTAGAAGCATATTGACAAGGTACTATTTTTTAATTATAAGGTTGTGCAATTTGTAAATTTGAATACATGTAAATTCTGTTTTATATAATGAATCAGTTGTAGAATGGAGCCAAAATCTCGTGTTTAAAGAAAAGAATACTCATCTTTGTCGTTGGTATTATAATGAGACTGTCGTATCGACAGTTCATTTTTTCAATTAAAGCAGCAGTTAAGTTTTCTTCAATTCATCGATAAAAATGTTGCAATAAGAATGTTGCAATAAGAATATTGCAGAATTTGATCTGTAATGTAACTTATAAAGATCGTCTTCCTATCTTTATATCAGATTTTTTTATATAAAAATTGTTCTTTCTTGTTCACAGTGTATTCATTAAGTGCGATAAAGAACATAACTTCCATCAGTTATATTGAAAAAGAGTTTATTTCTTAAGTTCGGTTACAAAATTAAATTAGAATTTTAACACACATAGATAGAATATTGAGTTTATTATTCAATAATAAAACATTGAGTAAATGATGAACAATAATTACTAATCAACTTTTAGTCATTTTTACATTTTATTAAAATTACAGTTTTTAATGTAGTATTTGGTGTTTTACTTTAACAAAACAGTATGTGAACATGCATATAATATGCATAGTGGAGCATTTTATTTGTAAAGAATTTTTCCTATGAGAAATGGGACTTTTAATGCATACACTTAATAAATAATAATTTAGTAGCCATCAAATATACTATTCACTTTTTGAATATTTCAATATTTATATATGCTAGGGAACAACTTGTTTAAAAAATAATGCAACTTGAGTTAAGATAAAAAGCAAAATATATATTGTTTTCATATATAAGAATCTTTACTTTCAGATTTTGCAAGCTATCTTAAATTAAAAAAACTTTATTGAGTGTTTTTCATTACTTATTTAAAATGATAAAAGTTCTAAATATAAATAATGCATCCAATAGGTGAACTTTTCTAATTAGTTAATACGTAATAATCTATAATAAATTTACAAGTAAAATTTTCAAAATAAATTGCTTTGCTATTGCTATTATAATTATTAAAAGAAAAAGAGTATATTGCATTAAAAAATATATAAGATTTTATAGCAAAGGGTATGCAAACCATTGAATTTAAAATGAAATTTCTAGCGATGATCTATGAGAAATTCTTCTGTTGGAAGAAGTATTACTAGACAGTAATTAATGAAGTATTATAAAACTGAAATATTTGTGCCTTCAGTAAAATTTAGTGTTTTAATCTCTTTGCAATTTGTGATGCAACATAGAAGCAAGAAAAACTAAATACAAAACGCGAATAGAAACAATGTACATATATACCTATATAAAATTAATAATTGACAGTCTGATTAAAATTAATAATGTATGAAGAGTATTTGCAAAAACTTTATCAAGCTTTCAAGCATCTAAAATAGACGCAACATATTTTTCTTCTGTAATATATGTTTTTTAAGTTCAAAAAAAAAAGAAAAAGAAAGAAAAGAAAAGAAAAGAAAAAAAATTTTTTCTTCAAAGAACATAACGTTTAATCGACCAATTCCTTCGATTTCTGCATTTCGTTTTTTAACAAACTTGAACAAACAGTATCAAACCGAAAAGTATAATTATACTGTATATTTTAAACACTTTTATATGTGTGTATTATGAATACCTACATAAAACTTTGTTGAATCCCATATTTTTGATTATTTATTAAACTAAATAAACAATCGAATGTTGATGCAGTCTAAAAAAGAATTCGATAGGGAATATTAAGTTGTTTTCACTTTTAATTGGTGCTGTTTCATAATTAGACAAGAATTATTATACTTTCCATTAGTATCGTTGATTATCGTTTAATTTACAAACCAAGTTGGAAATAATCATAAACGAAGAGTAAATGAAACGTATCTTAAATGAACAATTACCCGGTACCAATTGAAATTCAAGGAATTACAAAGCAAATATTGTTGTAAATATAAAAATGCAGGATAATATCTTTTGTAATGAATGTATGAAAGGTGGATGAGGAAGAGAAAAAGATTATGATCGTTAGATCGAATAAACGTGTGATAAAAACAGAAGGAAAGAAAAGAGAGAGAAAGAGAAATTGCGCGCATACGAGAGTGAGAGAAACCAAGAGCGAGAAAGAACGAGAGAAAGAGAGAGAGAGAGAGAGAGAGAGAGAGAGAGAATCTATAACTATAAATAATATCGACTTAAACGAAAGAGCACAAAATAAGTTTATAAAAATGTTGATATTTAACTTGTTAAAAAAAATCTAATCTATGTTTGATAAAGAAAAGAAAAAAAAAATATTTACAGGATGTTTATTGTTTAATTGATGACTACTGAATGGATTTTGTTCCATATTCACGTAAACTACTGCAACGATTTCAGTTTGGACGCTCTATTAAATTGGTGATCGATTGAAAATCCGATAAAAACAGTACGCGTAGTCTTTCCGTTGATATTGTTTTAATGCGAAAAATCTTATTTCTGTTGCGAAAAAAAAAAAAACAAAATAGATAAAAATTGCGTTGCCAATTGTGACAATATTCGAATAAAGCTGTGAATTTCGTAATATACAGAATGTAGCTTAAAACTGAGCCGAGCTATATGTAACTTTGAAATAGTAAAAGATAGAATAAAGTTTTGTTAGGGAAAATTCAATAATTTCAAATAGTGTATCTATATAACTATACAATTTTTTTCATGCATCAATTAATGTCTTTGTATTCTTAAAAAGAAAAGATATTAAGGTACTTATCAACTATATCAACGAATTTATTAGTTTAACAAATATTTTAATTTCAAAGAAACATTAAATTTAAAATATCTTTTAACCTAATCAATTTTCAACATAATTACTTTAATATGATATTTTCTTTTTTATAGAAATTGTTTTTTCTTTTATTGTTTAAATCCGTAATTTATAAATATTTTAATTTCTTTTCTGCAAGTATTTTTATCGAAATATAGAAGAATTACATGAGTAATAATCATACTAAAAATAACAAAGTGAATATTGCAAGAAAGATCATTGAATACTAGTCGCTCAGAGGTTGAAGAAATGAATACAATTTTAGTTTAAAGGTTATAAATATTACCATGGTTTATTTATTAAAAATGCAGTGATAAATATGATATAGGCAAGATATATGACTTGGTATAAAATATCATAGATTGGGTTCGTGAATATCAAGGGCTAGATTTAAAAAACCATTAATCGGCTAACAATAAGCTCGTAATTGTTACGAGCGTGAACGTTAAGGAGAAAAAGTTTTTTCCCACTGAATTCTTATCTGTCCTTTACTGTTTTAAAATTACAGTTTAGCTCAGTTTCATAGTACATTCTGCATATTTATTAAGGAGCTTAAATATAGTATATTGTAACAATAATTAATACATATACACGAGTCTATTACAATTAAAAAGATCGTTCCCTAGAAATATAATAATATAAATGCTCGCGTATATATATATATATATATATATATATATGTATGCAGTCTTAATTCAATATCAAACTCAATTGGAAATTTTAGAAAAAAAAATGTAAAAATATTTTTTAAAATATTAATTTATACATTGTTAATAATAAGTTTTCGTTTAAATCATGTTGCAACATGAGTTAATGCAGGTACGTTGCTAGATTATTGTAAAAAGTGTTTGATTATCAGTTAATCGAAAAAAAAAAAAAACAATTGCGAAACTGTAATAACAAATATACTTCATATTCCCCGTATAGAACGATGACTATTCAAATTAATTAGAGGGTAGTTTTATACATATTACATGATCATTAAAAAATAAAGAATTTTTGTATAAAATATCGTGTTTTTATTCATTCTAATGAAATAATATTAAGGTTTCTAATAACATAAAGGAAAACATTTGACTACTATTAAATATTAATGCGAAGGTAAGTCTTTTCTTTCGTTTACAAGGTTATGCTTAAAAAATTCATTTTTATAATAAACAGGAGAATTAATATTCAGGACGCTTAAAAAAATTGAGAATGCAATTTAAGAGCATGTAATACTTATCGAAAACAGGTAAAAAAGTGTTAATAAACATCGATTTAACCCATTAGTTTTGGAGCATCAGCAAGATGTTCCTAAAGTTTGTCCTTGGCCGTTTTGTATATCCTATATACTATTTTTTATATACTATTTACACGATTTTTAGCTCATAGCTACTAAAAACTTGAAGACTTATATTTCGTTAATCAATTACACGTCTGTCTTCGTCGGAGGCTCAGGGAAGACTCCTTCTGTTTTTAAATTTGCCGCTCACATCAATAGCAACCGGAAACTCGAATATTCTCTTCCGCTCGATCTCAAAGGCAGCTTCAGACCGTCGCAACAATACATATAAATGTCACTGTACTACATGAATAAGTTATAATCAAATTATAACACATTTTTTAAGTTACAGTAAATGTAAATTAAAGGTATGTGTACACTTCTGCAAGCTGCTAATACTATTTATTGCAAGCGAGCACCTTAAATAGCCACTTTTATTAGTATCTGTTTGAACTATTATATTATCAACGAATGCTATTAATATCGATAATTTCGCACGCGAACTTTACACTCAAATAGTCACATACCTTCAGACACGTAACAAGTTTTTTTTAGGTAAATTGACTACCTAATTTGCTTGTTAAGCAATTTTTCTACTGAAATTTTGCATTTCACACAAAAAATAGTAACAATTTGAAAGAGGATATTACCATTTAAATGCCGATTTGCGAAACTTTGCAAAAGTATTTTTTAAAAAATTACTCTTTTATGCATATATGTACATATGTATATTCTGGTATATTCAAAGCATTATTCACATTTTTCGTAAATTATTTTATTCAAAAATTACAGAGTCATAATGATAACATATAGCTGTTTAGAAACTTTCTCTTCCAGTTGCTATCTTCATCTTCTGAAACCAAAGTTTATTTTCAGCCTTAAAAATACAGGTGTGATCGGCATTAATTTCCCCAAAACAGTAGAAACAATAGGAATAGAAAACTATTTATCTTTAACACGAAAAAAGAAATTAAAAACACCGATCGTAGCCAGTCATACGCTAAACACATGTATAAAATTGCTACTGAATTGCTTGCAGTTAGGGTAAGGGACAGTTAGATTTGTGGCAGGATTCGAAAATACGCTCTCGGTAATTCCTGGAATTTGGAGTCACAAAAATTTCAACAAGTGATACGAAGAATATCTCCTCACACATTATGTTATCCTGATGCAAAATTTTCTAATATTATAGGTACTTTCAAGCGAGCAGGATTTGGAAATACGCTTTCGGTTGTTGCTGTAATTTGACGTCACGAAAATTTCAATCTTTGTATCCTTTATATCCGTACCTCTCCGATCTTTATATCCAACACCATGTACTCCTGTCTAATCCTAATAAATCTCCTTTGTAAACAGATATCTTTACGTGCTTTCATCATGGCTGTACCGTGAATTTATCTTTATTAATTATTTTTGGAGTTTTTGTTTTTGTTTATAAGAAACTATAACAAAAAAATTTGATATTTTTTTCTCATGTAGAGAAATGAAGAAATTCTAGACAAAGACAGGTAGATTCTTGTCCCCTCTACAACATTGTGATAAAGAGGGAGATACAAGAATCGCAGGAAAGCCAGAGGCAGAACGATAGGCAAACAACATATAATGTTGCGATGAAGTTTATCTCTCATTCTTCGATCTCAGAAAGCAATATTTTCTCATGATTCTTTTTTTAAATATTCTTTGTATGATTCTGTAGAGTGGTAGATGTGGTAGTTTTTTTTTTTTTAAATAATATGTACACAAAAAAACGTACCTTTTTTAAAAACGTATATTTTTATTTTTGATAAAATGTTAAGAGCGAAATTGCAAAATCAAGCTCTATTACATATATTTCTTTGGCGGCTGAGAAAGTGGGTTAAGCTTTATCATAAATTGTGCTGCCTGCCTATCGCTCTGCATTTGTCTTTTCTCTAATTGTTCTATCGCCCTCTCTATCACGGTATTGTAGAGAAACAAGAACCTATCTGAATCTATCTTTGTCCAGAATTTATTAGTTTCTTCCTCATGAGGACTCCCCCAAAGTTAATTCGAAATTTCATCTTAATTTCTGCGCACCCTTAAGAGGGTAAATCATTTTGACTTCTACACATAACCAAAGGAAATAATCGATTTTGTAGGAATCACTTTTCATTTCGATAATTGCAAAAATTCAGATTTTGTAGATACCATACTGTCGTGCAGACTTTACCAATAAATTTAATAAACTTAAATTTTCAAATCTGTAAACTTGAAACAAATGCCAATGAAAATGAACAAGATGGCTACCAAACTCACATTTTCTATCAAAAGTCACGCAATTTAATAACTTTCTTTTTTAGTAATATTATAGCAGACCACCCTTCCTTGAACTAACATAATATTCTAGAAATGCTATTCTTGTTAATTAATCACTTTTAGAACGCATAAAATAGTTTCTCCGAGTGCCAGACGATCAGAAGCAAAGATACTTCAAAGACTCTTTATTAGGGTAGCTTATTATGATAATGTAATCAAAGCATAATTGTTGAAACATATCGAGCGTTATCACACTGTTGCCACCATAATTGTCCTAACCATTAGAAAAGTTAGAATGAAGATAACTTTCTGAACATCCTTTCGCGCGAACGAAAGAAAAGAAAGTCAGAGAAGGAAAGAATTTTTATACTAATGTATGTATGTATGTATGTATGTATGTATGTAACTTTTAACACTTTATTCGCGCTTGCAATTATACATACATACACGTATAATGAGCACCAGTATTTTTTATAAATTAATTAGTTTGGATATAAATAGCTAGGTAATCAACAGAATTGTGAAACAGAAAGGGAATATTTTCCTATTATTTGATAGCATCCGCCGACATGAAACGGAAGAGTACGATCGCGCTGTTTGATATTTATCGAACTGCCACTCAAATGGTTAAAATTACATACGGATTACTAAAAATAATATTTTGAAAATTTTCAAAATGTCTCTTGTACAGTTCAGTAAATTATACACAATTACTCCCAGTCGGCGGTATTCATACAACGTATTTATCTTCTGAATTTTGGCTAATAATCGAAATGTATAAATGCAATAGTTTTATAACATACAATTGTAACATCGCCACGAAGGTTCGAGAAAAGAAGCGACTCGCGATCGGCAACGGGAATCTTCTCGAAGCTGCACACGGCACGCGGGAAAATTCACGTTGCAGGAGCCGCGCGTAGTAACGCGCGTTGTTGATTGACCGCGCGTTACTAGCAACGACGCATGAATATAAATATCGGCCCCGTGGCCGCGCTCGAGCAATTTTCCTTGCTGTGCTCTACTGGGAGAGTACGAGATAATACCATCGGTCGCCCTTTAGAATAAGGAGAGTACGAAGCCTAGCTATCGGACGCCTTATACAGCATGGGAGAGTTCGGGGATTTTCCCTGGGCCCCTCCTGGAGGAGAGAACGGCAGGATCTTACCGCCGGTCGCCTTCAGGGGGAGGATGCTCAGGAGATCTACCGAACGCCCAAGGAACTCGGAGAGCGCTCTCTGCTCTCTTCCTCTGGGATGGAGAGAACGGTTGGATCTTGCCCCACCGGTCGCCTCCCGAGAGAAGCGAGTGGGGACGGGCTCTCTGAGCGTGATAGGGTTGTAGGAGAGAACGGTTGGATCTTGCCGCCGGTCGCTTACTAGGGAGGAGAGTACGGAGGCTTCATCCTGGCCACCCTGGAAAGGAGAGAACGGCTGGACCTTACCGCCGGTCGCCTTCCAGGGAAAGGACGGAGTCGCCACCCGGACGCCTCAAATTTATATATTAAAGCAAAACCTTTTCGTTATAAAAAATTACCATTCGAGGATTATTGTAGTATTGTTGAGAAATATTATTGCCTTTAAATATTTTTGTACTCTTTGAACTTTGGCGAGCATTTTATATTATACATATATCCTATAATCCGAATACTTTGTTTATTTTTTGTTGAGTGGAATTTGACCACACTTGTAAATATATTTTGTGTTAAAATAAATTTTCCTATTTTTACCAGACTTCCGAGTTCCTACCAAAAGTACTCCAAATCCAAACGATCCAATCACACCAAACATCCTACACAATGTAATATTCTGTATTATTGCTTACTTTTATGTAAAACAGAAATCAAATGTTGTTAAATAATTCAAGGAAAATTTATCATTGTAGTAATCGTAGAACTATGTATATGTTCGACAAATGTTTAATGTTATCGACTTTGTAACCTTTAATAAGCGATTTTTATCGATCTTTATGCGTTGAATATGAATTTGTAACCTGTTTTTCGTAACACTAATATCCAATTTATTTCGAAAACTAAAAGTTTTCTAGAAAAAGTCTGAGCATAAAAAAGACAATATAAAAAAAGATATTTTCTTAAAAATAGTATTAAAGGAAAGTAAAAATCATGTTTTATTTTCAGTCTACAATCCGAAAACTGTTATGTTCGTACATTTCGATTTTTAATCAAAATTAAGAAGATAAATACGATAAGTTGTATATTTAATAATTTTCAAGACACGGATTATAGACTATTGAACGATTTCGCTGTAATTTTCTGCATTTACATATGCGACTTACGCATTAAACACACATAAAAAAAGTTTAAAATTCTCACTTTTGCAGTTCTTTTTCATTAATTGGAGTAATTGCGTTTTCTTGATTTAAAAATTTGTTTGCATGTTATCTAAAAACTAATTACAACTAAACAATTAAAAACTTAATCATCTAAATTATTTGTGGACAATAGAATTTTGAAAAGAGACTCATTTTTTAATGAGTTTGTTTGCTGTTTTAGTTTAAATATGTTTTTCTTGAAAATTGTGAGCATTAAAATTCAGCACACAAAAATTTATAAATTATTTATTAAAGATTACAGAATCGATCAAATGTTATACATCATTTTTTAACAGTATCGTAATCATGCGGTTTTAGCTAACAGTCGTATTTTACACATGTTACACCATGTATCTATTCTTTTTTTAATTATATTCGTATGTAAAATTTTATGAAAATAGTTCGATATTTTATTTAAGAAAGTGCAAATAGAATTTAATTTTTTATATATTTTTTAATTAAACAGTTTTCAAAAATGTAATTAACCTACATTATTGGCCCTTTAAAAGTATATAATTTACATTTTGAATTTTTTATCTGCGTTTACTAATTTTCCATGAAATATTCATGGAAATAGCTTTTTTAGTCGCAACATCGAGGATTGTTTTCGCTTTTCCAAGTGGAAATTTTGTATTGAAACAAAAAAATACAAGTCATATATTTTTTCAAATTGTATAGCATATCAAAATTTTATCAAAATTGGCGTATAACGTTTGAATAACGGAAGCTGCTGATTCGAGACTCGAACTGTATTTCTTCAACTTTTCCAATTGGACGGAATTATAATAAATGTGACAACATCGTGACAGAACTCTTCTACGACGTGGTCTGACTGAATTATGCCTTCGCACTTTTCATTCGTCTTTCATTACGATCGCAAGAAAATAATTTAATTATAAATAATGCCACTGGATCGAGCACATTATCAATTATACATTTTTGCTAACTCTTGATTGTTTATAACAGCGCTTCATTCGATTCAGGACAAGTCTCAACAGAGTCTACCCTTTTTCAAGGGCTAAGCTTTGAATTTTTTTATAATTAATATTTATTTTTGTATTCGATATAACATAAAAATACTTTGATCACTTTAAACACGACACCAACATCACTCTAACATGAAGCTTATACGTTCAATAATACTGTCACTCCAGGGTATTATAATTACTCTGTATTACCATGTTATTACATTTTCTCCCTTACACGATCTTTATTAATGTCATTACTTTACTTCAATCACGAAGAAACAAAAACAATGTAATGATGAAAATATGACGCACGTTTCCATACACCATCATAATTACCGACAGTATCCTCTTCATTTGTCAATATTGTTGATCCGGATTTGTATTATTATCATACGCGCGTGAAAAGAACGGTACGAATCAGCAAACTAAAACGATCACTGAAGCAACGAGGATCGTCCATTTCGTATCGAAAAAAGTGAATAAGACAAATTGAAACAGAATGAGATACCGCTCAATTGCAACGCTCAATAATAATGTCATTAATTTCAAGTAGTGACACTATCATTGAACGTATAAAGTTCCTATAGTACGCATGATCTCGTTCTATTTTTTTCGATCTAATTCGAACATTTGAGTATCCGACAATATCGAGCTGCTCGACAACATTTGGCTACCTCAATGTTCGATTACTGCAGGTACCAGTTCGAGATCAACTTCTGTTTTGCGTTCAAATTTTGATCGTTCAATCGGTTAGGTACTTCATACGTCCATAATATTGGATGATTTTCACTGCGACTGACTACAGTAACATAACTGTACATACTATCATTTTTGTGTGTGAAAAGATGGAAATTCATAATAACTCAAAAATATCATTTGTAAATATAAATTATTAATATTTATCAAGTAGATATTTATGTAAGTTTGTATATTTTACATGTACATTGGTAAGTGCAAAATTACATTCCAAAAATTATTTAATGAGAGAATACATACTGTTTAAAAATGAATTGAATAAAAATGTAAATTTACTTATACTGAGCTTCATAGCAATGCGATACAAATAAAATAAATGCAGTAAATACTCCGTGATAAATACAGCACGTGAAAATTTAAAAAATCTACCTAAAATATATAAATAATAATATTTATTTAACACTGCAATTATATTTATACAATTATAAAAAAGTATCAAATATTATGAGATGCTCATATATGTAATTAAATTAAAAATATGATCAATAGTAGCAACTATGTACACACAAAAATTGTCCATATTTTGAGACAAACGTTGCAAAATTCTGCTAAAGTATTAAAATAATTATTCTGTAAAAGTGATATATAGTTACTTGAAAATTTATATTCTTAACAAGTTAAAACTACGATTAACTTTCATCATTTCGCAATACATTCACAGGAATTGATAAAACATGTAAAAAATGCGTTCCCTTGCTCAGAAGAATTTCATACCTTTTGATTTATAACATTAAGGACATAGTTTTGATTTTCAATTTTTGCTGAAAATTTTTTAAAACGATACTAAACTAAGATAAATGACAGTATTAATAAATATATCCAAAATATGATTATAGTATGATTTACTTTGCATTATTACATATTTATCTGCAAAGCGTTGCATCTAGTTGAATAAGCCATGGCAATAATAATTTTATCTTTCTTCTGTAATTTGGATCTTTAGCAACAGGATTATGTTCTAAATAAACAGTCTGTAATTTCTTATTAGATGTTAAATTCTCTATAGTTGTCCATTCTTCGATTTCGTTGTTATTTATCTATAAAATACGTCATAACAGATAAAAATATAACTTTCCACTGCAAAACAAAATATCATACATACCCAAAATTCCTCTAAATCTTCAAGGTGATCAATGTTCTGAATTTGTTTAATTTTATTATTAGCTAAATCCAATGTTGTTAGCTTTGAACAATTTGATAATCCTTCAATACATGTTATTCCATTTTCAGATAAGTACAGCTGATCCAGTTTTTTTAACTCATCTATGTTTTCTATTTTTATAATACGATTACTTTGAAGACTTAACAATTGAAGATTTTGTAAACTTCCTAAGTTATCAATCTTTGTTATTTTGTTTTTACCAAGAAATAAATTTGTCAAATTATCTAGACCTTCAAGATTAACAATTTCTCGTATTTTATTATCACCCAACTCAAGAATTACGAGATTTTTTAAATGTGACAGATTCTCAATGTATTGGATCTTATTTGACGACAGAAACAATTTCTTTAAGTTTACTAAATTTTCTAATGCTTCTATTTTTTTAATGCGATTAAAAGATAAATCTAAAAGTCTGAAAAATAATTTCATATTAACATTTATATAAATAAGAAGACAAAAAGTTATGTTAATTGTAACTACTTAATGATTATACTGATCAAATTACGTACTCTAAATTTACAAGGGCATCTAAGTTTTCTATAGTAACGATTTGATTATCTCTCAATTCTAGTTCAACCAAAGTTGTAAGAGTTTCGAGGTTCTCAATTTTTTTTATTAAATTCCATGTAAAACATAATCTACATATTTTTCTTAAAGGTTCCAAGTTTTCTAATTTCGTTAACCTTGAATGATTGAAATCTAATTCCTAAAACATTAATAAAAATAATTATATGTGAAAGAAAAAGGAAAATTTTATGTTACTGCATTAAGAATTAGTATTAAAGAGATAATGAAAACAAACTTCACTATCAGGATCTATGATAAGAATCTTTTCTGCTTCATCATTTTCATTTTCATTTTCTTCTTTAATTTCAGCCGAGCCTTCACTCTTATTATCTTCTAAAACACAAATATACTTTCAAGTATAATCATAAATTTTAATATGTGCAGTGGTTACTTTGTTACAATAAAAATTATTATACCATTGTTCGCCATTGTTAAAAGCTTAACAATAATTTCAAAAATGTAATTCTTTTAATCTAAGATTGTGTAAAATAATTTAATTAGTGTAGTAACTCATCCGAACACAATATTAAATACAAAACGAACTAGTGTCAGGTTGATGCAGATAGTTCCAGATTGCATTAATTTTACACTGTAATCAGTTTTACGCACTAAACTCTAAGCAAAGAAAGTGCTTGCCGTAGAAAGACTAAAGATAGCATGAACTGTTACTTGTAAATAACGAGCGATTCGTTCCCAATCACGATGATTTTTCGCACTGATTCGTGAATCTTCGTAATCGCATCTGGTTGGTGGAGAGCTTAATTGTTCTTTTACGCGTTACAACTGTGTATATATCTACACTAATGCAAAGGTGTTCCAGTTTATAATAACACGAAACATACACTTGTAATTATATTTATATTTGGAAAATAGTCTTTAAACATATGTCATTTTTAATTTGTACCCTAAACCAATTAATTAGATATTATAGATATCTATTTTTTATCCTATTATATTTATATCTATAATACATTGTTACATATATATCTCCACATGTTTAGTGCCTTTTTCTTAGACTAGTGTATTTAACTAGGTGGTGAAATAACTTATTTTTAAAGATGGCGAACCTCGAAAAATCACAGGATTTAGGATTTATACATACTATATTCATTTACATACATATATATATATATATATTTTATATATTACATATATATATATTTCAAAATTGATATCTAGCAAAATTTATTGTTACTTAGAAATCAATCTACAAAACATCTGGCAAATTGATTCACATTAGTTGAAGTTTTTATTATATGTAAGTTAATTCCAAATATTGATTTACTTGGTAAAAATTGATTGAAAAGAATATTCGAAATTTCATTTAAAACATCCAATCAGAAAGCTAAAATAACCTAACAAAGAAAAGATATGAAATAATAATTATTGAAGAAATTCTATTTTTACCTACTGTAAATACATTAGTTTTCTCTTGTTTTTAATATATATTTGAACAAGATTTGTTATGTTTTTGTTATTACAACTTTGTTTTTTTCTATGAAGACTCGAGTACAATAGGTAAAATTATTATCTCTACTTACTCTTTGCGGACGATCGTCTGAATTCGACGAATGCAATGCTGCGTTCACACAAAAAATAAGTATAAAAGTAAAAATTAAAAATTTTTAATATATAATATATGTTTTAAAGAAGAATATTACTTATTTTTATTTAAAATGGATAATATTTTATCCATACCCTATACCAAGCTTAGAAATGCTTTTGCCCATAAAGGGTTAAAGTATGCTATAAATTCCCATTTCATTGTATTCGTGCTCATTAAAATATTAACATAGGACAACCTGCAATTTATATATGTATATAAAGGGATATATGTATGTTACAAATTTTTACAAGAAAATTTTTCTGCGATTTTCAAAACTTTTGGGCATTTATGATCTCTATTAATTGCACACTTTTTCCAACAATATTATAAATAACTAAAAACTAATGTATTTAGGGGGAAATAAAAATTGAATTTCTTCAACAACTATTTATGAAGAAAGAAAAGACACTAAATAGAACAAAATGAATATAACAGTAATAAATAATAATGCAGAATTATGATTACAATCCCTGCAGGACATTAAATAAAATAAAATAAATATAACAATAATAAAGAATAATGTAAAATTATGGTTACGATTACCTGCAATTTATTGATTACAAACCTACAGCTTTCCCGCTACGCTGGCAAATACTTAACGCTAACCAGATATAACACTGTTTTTGTTTAGATCCTAACAAAATTTTTAATACTCTATAGACAGAAAATATATTTTTTCTATGTATATGTATATGTATAATCGAGTTGGGGATAACTTTAAGTGAAAAAATTAAAAAAATGTTTATATAACATTCTATCATCCGAAGCTTCGGTTTAAAGAAAATCAATTTTAAAATGTGATCAACTTTATGAATTGAATACGATTTTATTATAGTCCATTTAATTATCTTTAATTCGGAAGCATATTTATGTATGTAGCAATGAGGAAGACATTTACAGTATTATATACTTGTTAAGTAATAATGTAAAATAATACTCTGTATTTGTAAAGTACACTGTAAATACTTATCAATAATAAACCGTACAAAGACAATCGGAAATAATTTATACAACACAACCAAATCATGTTCAGTTTACGTAGTTGATCAAATTTCAAAATCGACTTTTTCAAAAATGAAGGTTCGAATAAAAAGATACATATATCACATTTTTTTCTTATTTTTTCACACAGAATTACCCCTTACCCGATTGTACTACTATTTAAATTCGTTTAATACCGTTTCATTCAACAATTTGTCTTCTAATAACGTATCTTGAGCGTTAATCGAAGTATTACTATACTTTGTTTAAACATTTTCATATGAAGCCTCGATACAATTTTAGAGCTTAATAACTTTATAACTAAGTCTCAATAGCAAGAATGCAACGATAAGCAACTAAAATTTTTATATGTACTTTCAATCTATAAAAATTAATTGAAAAACTTGATTCGCATCTCGTGTCTTCTTGTAAATAATATGACTAATTTACTTCTCCCTTTTTTGTTATTAGGTTAATCGTCCTTATCTAAGTTCAGTCTTTAAGCTCCGTTCATATATTTTTACGTTCATGAGTCGAATTCAATGAATAGATTTCTATATAATATATTTACATATTATATAGATACAAATATAGATTTCCATATAAAACACTTATATATATATATTATATAAAGTATATTATATGTATAGAAGTCTGTGGTTCAATGAAATTCATAGACACAACGGAAAAATACTAGGCAACGGCCATATTACTTGATAAAATTTTAGCTTTGAGATTGGTTGATTCGCTAACTGTACCAACGAACCAGAGGCAAAAGAAACGCACGTGCTATTAAATGTGCCTTCAAGTATTTTTCATAACGAATGAATTGCAAGTTTATTATGTAAATATTTAGAATTGTTTTGCATGTAATAAATATATATTTACTTTATATAAAGTTCAATGGATGAAAAATTGAAAAACATAAAAGTTTTTATTCATATATTCATATGAATAAAAAATTGCGCGCGGCTTCTTCTACCTTGGATTTGCTGTATCAGTCAATGAAACGACCAATCAGAAAGCTATAATTTTACCTAACTAATATGGCCGATTTGTCTCTCCCTTCCCTACTAATAGGTTTGTCGCCCTTATCTACGTTAGAAGTTGGGACTTTGTGCTCCGTCCATATATTTCTTATTTCCGTAGTCCCTGATCAGAAGCCAGTCTAGTGAAGATGGCCGAAAACAATGGCAGTGGTTATTGAGCTAACTTTGCGTTCTCTTGCTACTTGTCAACAAAGAAGTTATCTTTAATTAAAAAGTAACTGAAGCATATAACATAGTCATATGTAAGTACGTTTCTTATTGTATTAATCATCTTTTCTAAAAATTTTAACTTCTTAATTTAATACTACGATTATTTAATGCTTATGAGAAATGAAGATTGTGCTTTTTATCTTTTCTTGCTGTCACTTCATCTTACGCTAAGTATATGATTTTTCATTCGAATAATTTTTAATGCATTGAAAATATATTTTTCATAATTCTTATTCTATATCGATAGGCTTCTACAAATGTGATGTCTTACGTGTTTGCGCATTTTTGAAATTTTACGATCTTATTAATTTGAAAATTAGTTTACAAAAAATTTTAATTCAATTTAAAAAGCTACTGTTTCTGTATGTATATGTACACACGCAAGTACGCGCGCACACACACACACATACACATATATATGTGCGTATATATATATATATATATATTGTATATATGCATATATATATATATATACATATATATACCAACGAATAGTTTAAAGTATAATTACATGTTTAATATATATATTATTTATGTCATGGTAATGTCATGTAATGTTTTGTAACATTTCCACAATATTTTATATAAAGTATTATTAAATAATTTAATTTTTATGTGGCAAAATACAAAACTTACCTTTTGTTATATAAATTATCATTTTTAAATACTGCAATTTTTTAGTCATCATTTTTATAGACATTAAGCAATTTTATATTTTTAAGTGCAAAAACAGAAAGAGAACATTAAAACATGGGGATCCAAGTTAAAAAGAAAAACAAAATAAAAATTCCAACTAAAACCTAAATCCAAAATCAAGCTTATAAATTTATTTATACTCACTAGAATATTAATGTTTATTAACTTATTATTCAAAATTAATCACTTAAATAAATCTATGACTAAACAAACATTTACTAATATACTAAAAAATATAAAATTGGTATATTTAATAATGTAAAATATAGTTTATTTTGTAATGTTTAAATCAAGTAAAAGTAAAATCAAGATTTCCACTTTAATTAAAGCTTTTAATTATTGTTAATATTTATAAATGAAAATGAAATATACTAAATTTATTAATGTATAATTCTATTTCGTTTAAAAACTTACATTTATATTATTATATAAAATCTTATATATAAAAACATATTCATATAGTATAGTGTAATATATAAAGTTTAAAATTATGGATATTACTCTTACTATTTCCAGATATATATTATGGCAACTGCTATTCAGAAGAATGGCGTGAAACGTTTAACAAATACAGCCATAAATCATGTAGAAGATGTAAATAATTTAGATAATACAGTCATATGTAAAGAAGAAAAAGATGAAAGACTATTTGATCGACAGATCCAACCTTACATGGATCCCCCTGAACAAGAACCTCGTGAATTGGATATTGTTATCAATAATGTAGTTTGCAGTTTCAGTGTTAGGTGTCATTTAAATTTGAGAGAAATTGCACTTAATGGATCTAATGTGGAATACAGAAGAGAAAATGGGGTATGTTCAAGAACACCTTTATTGTTCATTTTTGTTAATAAAATGTTATATGTATATATAAAGTTAATTTATTACAAGATAGATATCTATCATCTGAAATAATGCAAAACAAGCAAATATTTAGTGTAATGATAATTTTCAAACATTTGGTGGTATATAAGGAATTTTAAGATCAACCACATCTTTTTTCATACAGTTTGACATTCCTTATCCATTTGTATATATAAATTTGGTGGTGTACAATATATTGTAACTTTTGGATATGAAAAACTCAAATGCAAATAAGTAAATATATTTATTTTATGGCTGTATCGTTAATTTTACATCATAACATTCTTTATTTTGTCATAGCATTTATAGTACTTAAAGAAAATTTATCTAGAACTAAAAATAATTTAATGCTATTTTCTAAAGATTTAAGAATGGATTGATAATTGAATATCAAAGAGGATGTCCATGAAAATAATTTGCACAGATAAAAGCTATTATTGTTTTTCTATCGTTAATTATTAATTAATTAGTATCATGCAAGAAGAGGTAGATAATTTTTAGTTATATAAAAATAATTTATAATATTGAAATCTTATAATTAAAATATTTCATACAATGTTCCTTTTTCAAGGATTTACGATTTTAACTGATGAAATATTAAAATTATTAACGGAAGATTGATCTTGAAATTTCCTCTATGCCTCTGCTCATGTTAAATCATTATCGCCATATTATATCTCCCTTGAAATCGTATAATTTTTATATTGAATAATTTTTAGTATTATTTCAAATAATCAATTATAAAGATTTAATCTTTGCATGATAGATATTATTTTGCCTTTTTGATCTATCTACAATTCTTTTAATGTGTACATGTCTTATTAAATATAATATTTATGTGTAAATATTATATTTAAATTTATATATAATTCAGCACTCAAACCTACATATAACACCATTTATTAATGAGGTAAAATGACTGCATCCATATATATCATTTTCAGAGTGCTAAGTCCCCAAAAGTTAAAAACTACTTTGTATATATGTAGCGATTCTAGTAACTGGGTTAAATTATATCTTTGTTGTAAGTGAAGATAAAAATCTGCATAATTCAATAAATTCTATCCTTGCATGACAAGTTTTTCTACAGGTGTAAATTTTTTTCTTCATAAATAGCTTACTGAAGTCATTTTATGAATAGCAGCTATGAAATAAAATTTTAGAAAATAAGCTTAACATTTTGCAATGTATTTTGTGTATAATCTTAGAAAATGTCCATTTAAATGTCTATTATAATAAATATTCAAATGTCTTATCATTATATAGTTAGTACAATAAAAGTATTTAAACGTCTCATCGTTAATGAATTTCATATTCATTGTTTTACCAATCTTTCTAAATGGGTATCAGATAATTTTATATCAAGAGTTTTCATACTGCTATTATAGAACTGGTTGATGTATAGTTTCTGCATAATTTAAAAATTTTCTTTTTCTGTTCAAATGTAATGAACATTATTTTTATACCTTTTATTCTTATATTATAATTAGTTCTTATAGCTTAACAATAACGTTACATTATGTCTAGTAATATTAATAAAATAAATAAGTGTAATACATTTGAAAAGAACTCAGATGAAGATTCAAAATGTTGAGTAAAAATGGATAGTGGTAATCTTATATAAAACTACCTATTGCTCATTTAAAGAGATTAGTAAAATAATGATAAAATTTTTACACTATTAATATAAAGGTAAACCTATCAATTGCACACTATAATAATTATAGATAGTAACTTTTTATTATGTTGTTTAATTGTTCAATAAAAACTTACATAAAAATTCAATCTCACATTTGTGAAAAATAAAAGTATCAACATTGTGATGAATTTAAACAAAGAATTCCTGTATTTGTTATTTACATTTTAATTATACTTGATCATTTGTTTTAATAATTATTGTATAGACAAATGTTATTCGCATTTTTATATAAAAAATTGATTACTATAAATTTTTTGTCATTCGTGTAAAAAAAATCTGCAGGCTAATGTAATTTGAACTTAAACAGTTACAGCTCTTTCTTTTAAATCATTCATTTAAATAAAACAATATGGTTATAAAATATGAAATAATTATGTAGTAAGTTTTATTGATCATATATAATATCTTTTGTGTATAGAATAACTTAAAAAATGTACATACAAAAATTATAACTTCTCTTTAAAAAGAACAGTAACTGAAAACACATTAAGTTTTGCAGAAGTTTTCTGTATATACCGTCTTTTTTACTTCACTTACAATAAACCTGAAATTTGTTATTGTTATTATTTTATTTTGCATTTAGGAAATAATTTATTCTCAATAAACATTAAACAGTAATTACGGTCAGTGTTTCTGGTACATTTATACATGTTATAGATGATAACTATGAAACTGAGGAGACCTTATACTACTGCTTCTATATGGTCTTCTGGTAAAGTAACATGTACTGGTGCTACTAGTGAAGTTCAAGCAAAGATTGCAGCCCGTCGATTTGCTCGCTCTCTTCAAAAACTCGGATTTAAAGTGCGATTTAACAATTACAGAGTAGTTAATGTATTGGGTACATGTTGCATGCCATTTGCAATCAAGATTACATCATTTTCATTGTACCATAAAGAAAATGCAGAGTAAGTATGTTAAATAAATATATGTAAACGTATTATCAACATTAACACTTTACTTACCAGTATGCCTGAAATGTATATACAGAATAAATCAACTAATTTGAATGTAGATTGTGGTGCATATTATACTGATTTTAGAACGTGTTCAAAATCATAAAGCCTTAGAAATTTTGTAAAAAATATAGAGCAATATTTAATCTACATGTTGAAAATGTTAGCATAATTATAAAATTATTTTTATATTCACTTAGAAATAAGAATAGACAGTTGGCCTTTAAGTACTGTCGACAAAAGACCAATTAAATGGTAAGGCTTCTGGTAAGTAAAGTGTTCATATATAATTCTCACTAATACACATATGTGTGTGCTGATTGTATGGTACATTGGTACCTAAACAAAGACATTTTCTTGTATTTTACTACATTTTTATTTATTAACATTCAATGTATATTTTTAATTTAGTTATGAGCCAGAACTACATCCTGGTGTTACGTATAAGTTAAAAGAACCAAAAGCTACATTGAAGATATTTTCTACAGGTAGCGTCACCGTAACAGGTTTGTAATATGATTGATTTTAAAATGATTAATTTTATTTCAAAAATGACTTTTTTCTTCAGGCACTTTGTTTTATTAAGCGAACTATAATTATTACAGCTCCTAATGTTGCTGCTGTTCAAGCAGCTATTGAATATATTTATCCATTAGTCTATGAGTTTCGTAAAGAAAGAACAGCAGAAGATGAACTTGCCTTAACTACAAAAAAGCGAAAATCGGGACTAAATAAAAGAAATCGTGACAAGTTCCTAAACGATCCAGAATATATATATGATACCATGTTTTCGGATGAGGAGGACGAAGAAGAAGAGGAGGGTGAGAGTGATGCCAGTTGGGACTGAGCGGCTTACTTTGTTTCTCTTCTGTTAATTGTGAAACTGTTATACTTATGTCTTGTTCTTGGAGAAATAGATAGGTACTGCTTTGTGTACAAAAGTGTTATCATAAAGAGTGAAGTGAAACATTTGTTTTCTCTTTGTGAAAGAAAAAAACAATGTGTGAGTGCTAAAGACAAATAAGTACGCATAAGTACTTTAATTATAGTTACACTAACATTAAGTCAACTGAACTGAATTTCATCTTCACAACAATATTGTCATAATTTACTTTCGTTAGTGATATACATAAGTACATAGATATATTCATACAAATGTATGCATGTATCTATGTACATATAAATGTTAGATATAAAAACAATGTTAATCCCATAATCATTTTGTTTATGATGAAATTTTTTCAACTTTTATTCGAAGTTTTCACCATTTCTTTTCATACTTTTCACTTGACAGAACTTAGTTTATTGAAATAATTATAAACAGATTTAAAAAGAACTTGTAATTATACTCCTGTATGATTTAGGTAATGAAATGATATATGCTTCTTAAGTGTTTTGTTATGTACAATTGATAGATTATGTTCTGAAGTATTTTGGCAGTAATGAAAATTTGTCTATTCTTACTGTCTTTTGTTTTACTTCTTACTCATAGGTATAACCTATTTTTGCTTACTTAAAGTACTGTGCCAAAGATGGATGTTCAAAATTTGAGATAAAGTGATCAAAGTGACATCTAAGAAACTATAAATTTTGTTTATTATAACAACTTTTTATTATACAATTGTAGCGATGACATATTACGGACACAAAATATTTTATAATAATTTTTTATTTTCTATAGTAAATATAAAAGAGCCATATATAATTTGGTATATTAATTTCAAAATTATATCTTAGGAGCTGTTACGCTAGCAATAGTTTGTTGAATATAAAATGACTGAAAATAAATATTGTAAATCAAGAAGTTTTCCTTTCAAAGTTATAAAAGTAATTTAAAATTCAATGTTCCTTTTAAATAGTATTATGTTTCATGTCTACCTACATTATCACTTAAAGGTGTAATATAAAATATCTATTAAATTTAATTAATAATTATGAGAAAATTATGCAGGTCTGATCACAGTATCCTAAGATGTGATTTTATTATTTATAATTACAGCTTTGTACAGATTAGTTGCTTCAAAATTAAATTTTTATCATTACAACTTGACAGTTAAATCTTTTTGTTTTTTGTTAATATAAAATGTGCTTGATAAAAATCATAAATTATAATTAAATGAAACATTACATTTAATGTTTCAAGAATTGTAGTAAAGGCTTAGAAAATAGACTAGGTTTTGTTAACGTATTAGTTATCATTTCTTATTTTAATCAACATATAAAATCTTACTCACTTATTTATTTATCACTTGCAGTATCCTCGTGATGATAAGTGCATTTGAATCATGTCATTTGTATTATTAGCATATATTATAATTTGAAAAGTAATGAATATTAAAACATCGATTTCTACAAACATTCAGTAATTACAATATAATACATCTTAAATATGAGAAGCTTGACTGACACGGCTATTTTTATGTTTGTAATTCTGTTCGATAATAAAAATTGCTAATATATGTAAAACAAAATTTTATACAAATTGTGTAATGTAAGAAATAACTTTTTTTTTTTTTTTACGATTTTTTAATCATTCAAGTACAGTAACACGAATTTTTCATAAGACACACTTATAAAAAAGATCAAATGAATTAGTACACAATCAGTTGTACATTTCTCAAAAATTATTAAACAAAATACGCGCTTTATAATTGTTATTAATCATGTACATTATTAATTATATTTTTTCTTCTCGCAAGAATGTCAAAAGATAATTGGCAATACTTTTAAATATCGCAATAAATATCAATCTGTACCTCGTGCCATACAAAATGTTGTTCGTACATTAAACTTAGTTAAATTCTAATTCTTTTAAATTCTCTCTATTAATTGTACATTAAACAAATTTTTTACGAAGAAGCTATAGTCACTGCCTTTAATCTATTATTTAAAGCAACAATAAAAGACTTGAATTTGGTAAAATATCTAATGTTAAGTCAAAATTATATAAATTAATTATCTCTTGGTTGATTATCATATGCATAAAATATAAATTGTTACTTTAAAAAATGGTAATAATGACAAATCCATTGTATTATTAATTATTATTATATTTATTTTTATTTATTCATATTTCATGAATAATAAATCTACACTTTATCAGTTTTTAAATTCAGTTTGAAATATTCAATATCTAAAATGCAATATACTTTTGTAACCATATTATTACAATTAAAATTAAAGTGTATTAATTTCAAGATTTTCAATGAAAAATTATTTGAATGAATAAAATATTTAATTAAACTATTTATTCTTAGCATTATAAATATGATAAATTCTTTTTTCCTTTTTTTAAATAAAATACCATTTTATATTTGTCCTTAAATCAAGATCAGGTATATAACGTTTTCACAAAGATGCATTTAAACAGCTATGATTGAAGTCTGATAAAAAATTAAGTCATAAAGTACGAATATCTTCGTGTTAATAGTATACCTAAGTAATTAATATGTTCATTATGTATGAGAAGTTTTACTATATTTCTAAATTAAAATCAAATCTATTGATATAATATTATATTATTTCACGAGTTTCAAATTTTTTTTAATAAATTGTTTAAAAAGTTCAGTGACACAACGTTTTTCCTAAATAAATTTCATAATATTTTATAATATCTTTAGTTAATCGATTCTAACGCACATTGGAAATTTTCAATGTCGTAAAAGATACTTCTTGTCTTTTCCATATTATAAAAAAACTGAATATTGTGATGATAATTTAAAGTGCAACAAGAAATTCCTCATAATACTATTAATAAATGTACGACCGTATGCATGGAGTACAGAAGTATTTATATTTTATATGAAACAAAAGTTTAGAATGAAATTCATTTTACTTGTTATATTTGAAATAAATAATGATTATTTTTTCTTAGTTTTTACAATTGTCTTTCTGAGATGCGATCACCAATATTAATAAGAGAACTGTTTCCCTTTTTATACCATTTGTTCTTATTTCTTCTTTAAGTATATTTCGTTAAAAGTTTTAAGCAGAATTAGTAATGAGTGTTTATTCAAATTCAACTTAATGTCAATATGGAACTGCAGTGATTTTATTATTTAATTTATATTTAATTTTAATTAAACTTTAAATGAATCACTGTTAACACTACTCTAAAGGCAATAGTTTTTACTACTAAATGCATAACTGCCAATCGCAAACTCTAAGTAATGCTATTTTAACAATTTAATTGAGAGGGAGATGATAGCTTCAATGATTTTATTGAATTTATGACAATAAGATATTATAGTTTATTAATATAACATTACACATCTACAATAAATTTTTCTTAACAATAATTTATGATTTATCTGCTATTTTTATACTGTATTGTTAGGCTTTGTGTTTATAGTAACAAACATTTTTAACATCAACTTTTTTATGTTGCACGTTTTATTTGCTTTTAACGAATGATTGTAACTATTATACTGCAATTATTGCAATAGAAAAACAAACATGTTTTAGATTATTAGAAATACATAAAATAATATGCACTTTTGCCGAATTTGCTAAATGTAATGTACATTATTGTTTCTAAATAGAATTTCACATTTCAGGCTTTTGACAATTACCTTCTAGTCTGAAAATATATGTACACCAAAGACAGTTCATTAAAGCATGTTACAACTTAAAATAGTGTAAGTAACATGAATACATTGCTCAATATTGATTAAATTCAGTTACATTGTTTATTACAGCAAGTAATGAGTAATTTTTTAAAATTTTGATAGATGTGAACATTCTCTGAATTCTTCAATGTATTATACAGTCATAATATATATGAACAAAGAATATGTTAACAGTAATTATGATTTAGTTGCATTACAATTCATTATTGCAATTTTATTTATTATAAATATTTGGACGTACACTTGCATACTTGGTTAATAAAAGATTATTTAAAAATGGTTAATTCTCTATTGGATGAGAACATTTTTTAAAAAGTACAAATCAAGCAATTTTTCGTAGATTCAATCAACTCATTTAAATGAGATAATTTACGATATGTTATCATTAATAAATATACTAATTTCTTTGGCGTTATAATTGTGGAATATTTTTATTGGTATGATTATATAATATCAGGTAGCACACAGTATCAGTCATATCGCAGTAAAAATTGTAGATGAATGATGGTATTACATTAATTTAATAATAATATTGCATTATTTATGCTAACATTTATAATAAACTTGTAATTTAATTCAGTACTATCATAGTACTGAATTATGGAATATTATATTAATAATTACTATTAAAAATATACTTACCAAAAATGTTTTTTTCAAAATCAACTTCATTTATGTTTTTTGTGTGATTAACTTCTTTATTTGTAAATAATCAGCTCATTTTATTATTTTATTATCTTAATTTGGTTTGTCAATACTTTGTTAATAGATTACTAGTAGTAATCATAACATATATATGTAACATAAAAGCTAAAGGTATATCTAGTTCATGGAAAAATATTATATTATTAGCATGGCCTCTTCTAGAAGCAATATGAATTTAGATATGTTCAATAGAACACTACAAATCTTAAATTTAAGGGATGTTCACACTCACTGTTCTCAAAATAAGATATGCTGTATAATATATTATTGAACGACTATTTTTAAATAAAGATAAATGGTTCTTAATCTGTCGCAATGTATACATTAAATATTAATGCACGAACTAAATAAGACAAATTTTAAAAAATTGTGTAAAAAAAAAGTATATAGTTTGTAAGTTACGTACCCATTTCATGATAGGTGTTCATAGTAATTTAGATGTAACTTTTCATTAGATAGATACATACTAAAGACTGTTACATAAAGTATAAATGAAAATTTGTATGTAAATCAGAGAAAATAAAACAACTAATCAATTTAAACAAGTTTATTTTGCACTAAAATTGTCATAAATTTTATGAATTAAAATATATTTTATTATAATTATAATTGGATACATTTGACAAAATTAACAATTTTTACAAATAAGCATAAAACATTATTCATTGGTACATCAAATTTAAAACAAATAAGAATATTTATTTTATCTCTGAAACATTTTTGATTATTTATTGCTAATTATATTATAAAATACACCTAAAAATAATTATGTTTTATAGTTATTAGATTCATTGTTGAAAACGTCACAATTGAAAAATTCTTTTACAATTAGATAGTAACACAAAACTATGCACATTGTGTGCTAAATAAATGTTATTATCATTTGAACATAATTTTTGTCATTTGAAATTTATTATCAAAAATTAGAAAACAATTTTAATTACAAAATTTTGTTGACTTATCATACACAATAAATGTATTAATTACCTCTTTTATGCTTACATTAAGACCGGTTTTACTTAATACATATTTTTCAAGTAAAATATTATAGTGAATACTAATATTTAAAAAACAATTTAAATCACAAGTATTTAAATCTTCTAGTATTCTCCTTAATACATTTTATAAAAAGTATGTATTACTTTTGTTTTTGAATTATTAAAAATCAAATGGAATTAAAAATATAATTCTTAAATGTAAAAGTTAGAAAAACCATTAATTCTAAATTTTAATGTACATGTAAATTTTTATTACATTTCATTAAATTTATAACAATTTTAAAAGATGATGTACAATTCTATTTCAAAATATATACATGGGAATTCTTTGTACTTAAACAGGTTTAAGTACATCTTTTTGAATTAATTAATCATTTTAAATATTCTTGTTTATGTTTTTGCATACAAAGTTCACATTTAAAAAATTAAAAGATTCTATTCGTTAACTTTTAATTCTTACAACATAAGTAATTTGTATAAATAATAATGATATAACCATTGTTTATAAATAACTCACTATTTATAGATAATAAGATGATATTACTGTATTTGTATACTTTGTCATACCAGTGTTTCAATATCTTGAGCATAAATAGATATGGTATAAGTTGAAGAGTCTAAGAGAGAAACAATCATAGTTGATTCTAAATTGAAATTAAAATTTTAGTCATTCATTTTTACAGTTCAATGAAAGCAATCAAATATACTAGCATAAGTAAAAAGTGAGTCCAGTCAAAAGAATGTAGGGCTAAAGAATCCTTGATTTGGGGAAGAACAATCAATTATTCATTATGTGCTGATAACTTAATATTTCTTTTTAAAAAGTACATTTTTAAGTCATTTTTCTTTTTTTTTTTGTTTTTAAACTGAGTTGTAATTTTTTTTATTCCGTTTAAATAATAACTAATAAGTGCTAGATTGATCTTTACTTCCCTTACAAATAATCATTTCTTTTTCCAGGGAAAACTGATCAGAATTTGTTCTTTTTTTTATTAAAATATCTTTAAATAAAAATTCAGACAATAAAAACAAATGTTATTTTCATAAAATTTGTCAACAGACCCAGAAACCCATTAAAAAAATTAATAAGAAATTTCACTTTATGTAACTATGATTGTTTTTCCCATGGATTTTTAAATTTTGTTTTTAAATAAACTTTATAATTTACAATTTTGCAATTTTAAACTCATGTTTAAATGAAAATTGAAAATACAGGAAACAATTGGTAAAAACAAACTTGTAAAATAAATTGAGATATCTTCTATGAAACTGTATAATCTATTGTAACAAATCCTTTATAAATCATTGCAATGTGTTAGTATCAAAAACAGTATATTATTCCATCTTCCCAATGTACAAATTTAAGTGCTTTAAACAAATATAAAAAATTTAATCAATAATTTTGTACTAAAAGTTTTAGATTATATTACTTTTAATTTGATTACATGTCTTCATCTCTGAAAGCCAGAGTGATCCAAGATTAAAATATATATATATATCATTAACTACATATTTAAAGTAGTTCATATAATTAAATCATCTTTATTTAAAATTATTGGTAGCTCTTATAAAATAAAGAGCAAACAGATCTTTCAAAAGCTAGATTTGGGTCAATCTGACTCTCAGAATCAAAGTTGTTATAGTAATATACAGGTTGATTGCATTTGGCATCCACTAATTAAGTATTTGCTTAATTGTTTTAATTGTTATGTGAGTCTTTGTGCACAAACAGTCATGTGCAGTGTGTATGACCAGTGTTTTTAGAAACAAGTAAAAAAAGCGAAATAATTTAAAATTTGTTTGTAAATTAACATAAATAAATTTAAACATTTATCCTCTTGTATTTATGCATTAAAAGACATGAATTGAAGTATCGTAACCAATGAATTTAATTGCAACAATTACAAAAATGTGTAAAATCTTTAAAAATGAAGCAGTTTTTTCATAGATTTAATGACATATGAACTTTAACCCAAGGATTAAAGTATTAGTATATGCTTGTTAAACAAAGCAAAAAGTTCTAATAAACAGATTGCTAAATCAATATTTTCAAGTTATACAACAATTATTTTAAATAAAGCAAGCAGTTTGTTCGTTTTAAGAATTATCGCGCTGTATAGAAAAACAACGAATTAAGTATCTTACCATTTCTTTTCCTGATTATACAAACTTGTTTGCATATCTGCCTCTTATTTGCACGTATGCTTGTCATTGGTTTTAATCGAAACAAAATATTCTTTATAACCTCGAAAATCGAAATTTTCTTATCGATATATATACTATTCATGTATATTTTTTTCAATTGATGAGTACTATCTACCTTAATACTTGAACTGTCGTGTTATCCATTTGTGTGTGACACTTGAATTTCCATAAAAAATCATCGCCTATATATTTAGAAATTCTTTTATTTGGTTAAAATTATTCCATTTTTGGGCTAAAATTTTCCGTGAGGAATAAAAAACGACTGATTTTTTAATAAATATTCTAATAGTATTTGTCAAGGAAAATCCAAATATACAACCTTTAAGGCTAGGAATGCACTAATTCAAAAGTTATGTGCATTCTAAAATTACCTTGTTAGCGTATTTAACAAGCAATTACGACGCCGTATTGTTTTGCAACCGTATTCTGTCGGTAAAACAGATTCACGTAGGCGGCGAACTTTTTAGACGGGATAGGTCGAATGTTCTTACTTTATTCATATATTTTGCACTTTCAAAAGTGTTAATTCATAATCTCCTTTAATCAGAATGGTTTTACTTAGGATGCCCAATAATACTACACATAACAGCCAATACAACGTCGCGGTAATGCGTAAAATATGCTTAAAATGCTCAACTTTACATATTCATAACTTTTTAACTACCAAATTCTTAGAGTTCAAATTTATACATGTATTTTTTAATTCTAGACGCAAAAATCTATTTGACGAAGAAAAAAGATGCACCATTTTTAGTCTCTTAAGGAAAATTTTAACCCACTTTTGAAATATTTTCATTGATTTTATACTATGTTTGAATGTTACAGATCGAATCTGTTTCGCGCAGCGTAACTGATCTTAAAAATTTCCTCACAACTATTGCCCCACTATCAGTTCCCACTCCATTCATGATACACATTCATAGTGAGCAATAACGTACAAATAGCAATAACAAGATATTAGAAATATAAGCTGATTTGAAACCTTTGATCTTCTATGTAATTTGATATCACCAGTGCGCTTGCGCGTTAAATGCGCAGAATAAATAAAAATTCATCATTCGACAAATTCAGTATAATGTATATGTGAAATCAAGTATATTCTTCAGTCTTGAGTAACACGCTGTAGTAAACGATGTCTCACCCAGATAGAACAGAGACGCCTTTATTTATCAAAATATCTTGAAGTTGTCTAGTTCAAATGTTGAGAACGTCTTGCAGATGTTTGATAATGTCTTGTGAACGTCCGAAACACGTCTTAACGTTTTAAGAGTATATAGAAATCAAATTAGTGCCTTTATCGGAGTAAACGTAAAACACGCAAAATTAGAATTTATTTCATGTAAAAACGAACTGACCAAAATATGAATTTTGTTTCTTTCCGCGCATATTGACGTTATGCGCATGCGCTTTTATGATGATTATGATGCCGAAAGTACTTAAGTACAGTGATGAGCAGAAGTAAATATGTATTTTAATTATTGTCTGATGTTCCCTACGTTACCAACGCGATGCGATGCCGATTTGTTTGTTTGTGACCATGCTCAAGTTCGATGCATAGTCAACAATACTGTGACTAAGCCCGCGCGCTATACACGCTCTTATTAGTCAGTTTTTTAATAATAATTAAAAAATTACACTTTAGAGAACATTTGAACATTGCTCACTTGTAGTTGAACACCTTGTATACCTTTGCTAAAGTTAAAAAAGTCAAATTATCAAAAATTATATCATATTATTACAATTCTTCTAAAAGTCGTCGCGACTGACCAGCTAGCTATGTCCTTCAAACACGCTGACCTGAAATTTTGGAACGAAAAACGAATGTCATTCAAAGCTAAAAAAAAATAATTAAGAAGTTTCTATTTATTCTAAAGAAAGGCAAATAACTTTTGACCCCGTTGTAAGTCAGTAAAAAAATTTTTTTACGACCTTTAATGGTAACAAGTAATTGAAACTTTAAATATTTTTTTCTCGAGATAAAATTTTCAAAATCAATACCAAAAATATGTAAACAATTTAAGCTAAAAAATTTTCCCGTGTTCTTTTAGGATCAGTAGACGCACATTTAGGATCAGTAAATATACATTATCGCGGTAGATATGGGTACAATGTTATGTAATTATAAGTAGTATTGCGCTACGTCATCTTTAACAGTCGTTTACAGTTTATTAATTAATAAACTAACCTTAATATGTTCCTTAAAAATAAAATACATTTTCTTAATCATGTTGTATATATGTATAACATGATTGTAATAAGAATAGAAATTATATTTTACTCTTTAGCGCATTTAATTAGCGCAAAAAATTATTACATATTTGTATAAATATTATAGAACAAAAGTTGCGGAATAATTAGTGAGATATCCAAAACAATAAGTTATTTATAACTATAATAGTTAAAGAAAAAAACAAGACCATCAGGGGAACATCCTGTACAAGATTTGCATTTTCAGTTCTAATATGCACTAAAAAAAGAGATTTACAAATTCGCATTTAGTATGTTACAATCCGTAAGAATTATTTGCTAAAAACCGCAAATATTAACAGCAAGTATACGGTTTTAAATAAACCACATTCCATGCATATCAAAACAATTGTTTACTTTGGTTTAGATATTCGACAAAATTCACAGTTTTTGTATGACATACAAATAAAAAATAACATACATAAAATATTATAATGTGTGTTAGAAAGTTGTCACTTTCATAGAGTTCAATTTTCAAACTTCAAGAAATAACTGCGGTATACGAATATGACTAGAAGTAACCATAGGTTCTAGATCAAACAAGTGATTGGGCGAATAGCAGAAGAAACGCGCGTATCATTTGTCGCTTGATAAAATATCAGTCCAAGAAAAACCCTGTATTTACAACCCTTTCACAAGCGGATTTTTGCACTGAATAAAATAATATAAAAATGCGATTGTTATCGTGTCTTCTTAGTGCATTGTTCTCTCTCTCTCTCTCTCTCTCTCTCTCTCTCTCTCTCTCTCTCTCTCTCTCTTTTTTAAGAAAACCGTAAGTGTATCAATAAAAAGACGTCAAATTAATCATAAAATATTTAACAATAATTTGTACATTTGTAAACAAGAAAATTGACATGTATACATTTTACCTATATATGTGAACATGTAAAAAATTTTGACGTATGTACTTCTAAATTTAAAAAATTTTCTGTGATTAAAAGAAAATGCGTGTCATTTTTTTTAAATCTACTATAATATATTACAACATTATTACTTTCTACATTAATATTTAAAATAATTCTTTAATAATTACTAAAGTAACAAATTCAAATAAATAATGTTAGGTTATCTTGTACAAAAAAAGTCAAAACAAATAAATTATCTTACATATTTTATCCTATAAACTATAAATTAATTGAAATCTTAAAAAGCTTGACTTATTTATAAAAATAAAGTCAAATCAATTATTTGTTTCTGCATGGTTGTAGGAATATTTTTTCAGAACAAAATGTTTCAATTAAATTATGAGACTATTTTATTGTAAAACTGAACTTAAAAAAAAGTATAACATATATTTTGATAACTATTGTTTCAGTTTGTAACTACAGATATTTAAAATTATACATATATTTAGTGTATTCACAGAGCATTGATCGAATTCCGCGGGCTTTTATGTCGTTATAGTAACAAACAAATTCGCAATTGAAACGTGCACAATATGGATTAAATTCGTAGTAAAGTTTCATAAACACCTTATACTGTAACATTCTTTTAGCATTTATACTGTTATACTCGAATAATTCTTTTATTTCTATCAAATTGTGTTTCACATTTATACATCACTAAAAAAATCTGTTTCTGAAGAAAATGTAATCACTGTTGTAAGAACGATGAAATCATAATAGTATTACAGTATACAATAATATACAGTCTACAATAGTAAAATTAATTTATGATTGGTTAAAATACAATAAATGTAAGCTGTGATTGGTCGGTATGATAATCCAGGTTATAGATAGTGAAGCACGCATGAATTGAATGTGACGTCACCGTCAGTACTCGCGATCGGCCATTTTGTGAGTGTGTGCTGGATCAGGATATTTGTGTTAAAAAGCTTTTCCAGTAAAACCGAATGATTTAGTTTATAAGACGAGACTTGCTTTACTTTTATTACATGTGCTAAGAGTGTGAAATTTTCATAGACTTGACATAGATTTATACGATGGAGGAAAAAGCATCGTTAAAAGAACTCGACCAGTGGATAGAACAATTAAATGACTGCCAACAACTAACAGAAAGCCAAGTAAAAACTCTGTGCGAGAAGGTACTTTATTCGTTATTGTATTTCTTTACTGATTTTTATGTGTTTTCTTAAATATAGCATTTCTTTTTTTGGTTTACACAATTTATCCTGTTGCGCTGTTTTATGTTCGTTTACTCCTATTTTACAAGATTATTAAGCATGGTTTGACGTGTCATTGCAAATTTCATTGTGATATGTTTGAATATCTTATACCTATGTACAGAAGAAAAACTATCGATATTTACATTTTATGATTTTATTAAATTTTAAGTTTTGGTGAAAATGTGATCTGATTGCGATCGAACGCCGAAACGACCATGTTCGTTGTTATTCGGACTTTTACTACCAACTTATTCTTTCAAGTAAAATTAATTGGTTTGAGATCTAATGAAACTTTTTTCAGTATATAAAATGCATTTCGATTTTTGCGTTTCAATATCTCTCGTACTTGTAATTCTACATTAAAATTATTTTTTGAATTACTTTGGTCTTTAAATTTTTGTGTGTACCTTATACACCAGTTTAAGAATTAGATATTTTCATATTATTTTTAACAAAAGAAAAAAGTAAATTATATGTGTTATAAATATTAATATGAATATACATAAATGTATAAATTTTAATAATTATTAAAATATAAATGCAAAAGAATAAATACATGCATTAATAGCAATTATGAACTTAATTAATTACATCATAGTCAGTAAATTATTATGAAGCATGTAACTCAGCAAAGTATAACTTAGTATTGCTTATGAAAATAAGTTTCTTTTTGTTTTTAACATCAATTTAATAGGTGTGTGTGTGGGTACATATATAGAGAGAGATACACAGACACACACACACACACACACACACACATATATATATATGAATAAAATGTTATACACATTTATTCCTTAAGTATATAATTTACTTTACCTTAATGCGCATTAATCAATTCTTTATACAATTCTTTATAAAAAGAGTTAGTAAATGTATTATATAATTGATATTACAAAAATATCGATTGAAACATACTTTATTTTTATGATCATAAATATTGTAAGAATTATATTTTTTAGGCAAAAGAAATCTTAGCTAAAGAGTCTAATGTACAAGAAGTAAAATGTCCTGTAACAGTATGTGGAGATGTACATGGACAATTTCATGATTTAATGGAATTGTTCAGAATAGGAGGCAAGTCTCCAGATACAAATTATCTTTTTATGGGTGACTATGTAGATCGTGGCTATTATTCTGTTGAAACTGTTACCTTGCTTGTTGCACTTAAGGTAAGTTATTGATAAATAAATGTTATATAGAAATCAACTATCATAAGTGAAAGAATTTAATAAAATTTATTATATAAAGGTATATAGTTATTTTTATAAAGTAATTGAATATATTAAATTTGGTACATACTTATTGTTTTTATACACTGATATCAATTAAATTAATTTCATCTCTATAGGTTAGATATCGAGAAAGAATAACTATTTTACGAGGAAATCATGAATCAAGACAAATCACACAAGTATATGGATTTTATGATGAATGTTTACGTAAATATGGCAATGCGAGTGTGTGGAAATTTTTTACGGATTTATTTGATTATTTACCATTAACTGCATTGGTGGATGGACAAATATTTTGTTTACATGGTGGTTTATCACCTTCTATCGATACTCTAGATCATATACGTGCCCTAGATCGTCTTCAAGAAGTACCACATGAGGTTGGTAATTATGTTCACTTTTTTTAACTCATCCATTGTTTCATCCATATTTCATTGTGGAGCTACACAGAGCTTCATTGTCAGAACTTTCATTAGATTATCTTCTTGCTCAGAGCTTATATTTAAGATTTATCATGCAGTATTTAATTACTCAAATTTGTCAAAAAGTAACATTTTAAAATACAGGTAAATTGTACTTTTTTTTTTTTTCATTTTTATGACAAATATAACTAATTGAAATCATATAAAATTAAAACGTTTTTTGACTAAATTCTGGAATTTGATTGAACAGTGTAAAGGTTAAGATTAAAAAGAAAGAGTAAAAAAATATATTTATTTGTTTACATTTTTAGGGTCCAATGTGTGACCTATTGTGGTCAGATCCAGATGATAGAGGAGGGTGGGGTATTTCTCCTCGTGGGGCAGGATACACTTTTGGACAAGATATTTCAGAAACTTTTAATCATTCTAATGGCCTGACATTAGTGTCACGAGCGCATCAATTAGTTATGGAGGGCTACAATTGGTATATTTATTGAAATTGTTTACTTGTAATTTAGTTTGCGTATTATGTTTGTGTATTATATAGTATGTTCACTCAGGTACTGCACACATGTTGCTTCAAAATTTTATTATATTATGCATATGTTTGCTGTTACAGGTGTCATGATCGTAATGTAGTAACTATATTCTCAGCACCTAATTATTGCTATCGTTGTGGAAATCAAGCAGCAATCATGGAATTAGATGATGCTCTAAAATATTCATTGTAAGATTTAAATAATTAACTTTAAAATAAGTTATTTTTCTTTAGATCATCGATATAATTTTTATCTTATTTATTTTTGTAGCCTTCAATTTGATCCAGCTCCAAGACGCGGAGAACCACACGTTACTAGGAGGACACCAGACTATTTCTTATAAAGAGCCAAACCCCAGAGTTAACTATTAAGGTAGGGGTATGGAAATGATTCAGGCTTTATAGCAGTGCCACTGAACATAATTTATGATCAATAAAAGTGTGAGGTTCCAGCTATCTTTACACATTACATTATAGTCTCAAGTATTATGTCATGACTCACTTTGTGGTGGCTTGTTGAGAGACGGAACACACATCCACATACTTTGCGTGTGTCCCACACCATACATGTAGACACAACATTAATTGTATACAAATAGAAAAAACAAACAATATTGTACACACGTACTAATTAAAATTCACTTATAGTATTGAGTTCTACCACCTTCATTATACTGCTTGTATTTTTATTATCAAAAAGGAAAAGAAAAAGAATATATTATACTGATTGAACGTAATAAGTAGTGCGAACAAAAAATATGCATGGTATGCTTTTGAAATCTTGAACAAATATTAATTTAATGGAAACTGTTTATACAAGCAAGATTATTTGTTGCATGTATCGAATAGAAGTAATGTTGTTCAAGATTTCAAAAAATGTACCAAAATGATTATAATTTATATTAAAGAGTATCGCATATAATTATTAGTGTGAATGGAGCATGAAATGTTCCACTTAGGGGAAATGTAAAGAGGGTTGGTGCAACAGTAAATTTGATATATTTAAACTGTGCCATATAAACAATTTAATAAATTCTTTAGTGGATTTCTTTAATAAATGTAATATGGCATTACACATAATAATTCATCAGAATCATGGCAGTTAGAGTGATTTTGCTATTATTATCAATATTATTTTATTAAATACATCTAAATATAATTTGTATATATATAATATTTTTATAATAATAATGAAAACATAGCTTGATAACAAGCTTATCAATTATGTTCATCCTTTATTGTTTATTTTACTTTAAATATGCTCCTCAGTTTTTATTTTCAAAAATATTCGTTTAAATATAATTTTTAAATGTTTACACTAATACAATATTTCGCTCGTTTTAATTTTTATCATTTAAAAAATAACACTTTTGCATCAATCCTATGAAAACTTCCTAAGTGAAACATGTACTTTATACTGAATGAATTCATGCATCATGATTATTAAATTGAAAATTAATTGCTTGTCAACCTACTGATGACTTTTTTACTAATTAATAGATATAAAATGATGCTTCTGGTAAATAAACATGTGTAATGCAAGTTAAATGAACTTAATGTGTTGTGTCAGATCATTCATATTTGTCAATACAAACATTGTATACATGAAAATCGGATGTATTCACAGAATACATGCTTTCACAAAAAACAGGCATGTAATTTGACATATGCATAATGAAATGATACAGTAATAGCAATAAAGTGAAAAAAAGGAGCAATAAAGTGAAAAATACACATGATAACAGTTTATGAAGACTGTAAACAAAGAAAAAAAATAGTACAGAAACCATAATATCGTGCATACAATTATTTCTGCAAGATGCAGGGCTAAGCATTTTTTTCATCTTCGTTTTATATATTACATATTAAATATGTTTTTTGAGTTACAAAAATTCCGTGTTTCGAGTGAACAGGTCATAGTATTATAACAAAAACAAATGAGAAACATGTCTTAGAGAAAAATCGATAACTAGATTTTAGAACTTGTATTAATAATTTTATACTTGCTCTATTTATTGTTTCCTCAAAGTATTTTATATAAAATACATTTCAGTACCACAATCAAATATATTAATTACTAGATTCAGTACAATACTTTGTAAACTAATTATTTTTTGTTTATCAAATTTTATTTATAATAATGTGATACTTTATATGAAACAGTTTCTTTAATTAAAAATAATAAAAAAGTGAAGATCGTGCATACATATTTTTTCTGTTTCACTTTAACATTAAATTTTACATATTTGCTACATACAGATTTTTATGAAACGATTATAGATTTGAATTCGTGTCAATCAAAATGGATACTTTTATTTAAAACTGACTGGGTGATCGCCAATGCACATACACAAATTACGTTTAAAAGTTAACGAAACGTCTCAAACTTTATTTACAAACTTTGTTTTGTAAATAAATTCAAGAGAATATAAGCAGTTATGCCTGTATATAATTATTGTATACCACATGCATATTACATTGTATATATCAATTTCAGATAACATTTTTTACTCTATCTTTTGCAACACTATAACAATGAAAAAAATGCCGTAAATAACTGTATTTTATGTGTGTGCAGTTGGTTTATAACTTTCAGCATGCTTTCTTTATTTTGAATTTCATATAACATCAAAATATTAAGCTACAAATATTTAGTAGACTTGCAAAATTTGTATTTATACAGATATTGCTAAACCAAAAAAAAGAAAAAAGAAAAAAAAAGAACAGTATACCATGAACTGATATTATGTTGTTTCATTATAAACAAAGTTAAAGAAATAAAGAAATACTACTGTATCTAGAAAGTCTTATATCATTCTCACATATTAAACTACTGTAATGCAAAACATACAATGAGCAGAACTAATTTTCAGCTTATGGAGTAATTAATTATTCACATGTATTCTAATATAAAGACTTTAAAAATAAGTTTCTATAGAAATAGATGAATTTTTATGGATTACAATCGTATTTATAAATGACACCTAGTAATTTAGTAATATCCAGATATGTACAAAAGTAAACATCTAATAAGGAATAGTTAAATGAAAATAAATATTTCGAATCTAAAAATTAGTGAAAAACATTATTTATTGTAGTTATATTATTTATTAGTAAACAAAAGTGTTAAATGTTCTATAAGTAAATGGAATACTTAAATACAAAATATAGTACATTCTGATTTATTTTTATACTAAAAATTCATTTAAATTATATATTCTCAATTTTTTAAATAATATCTTTTTTATACTGCTTTTAATTAATAAAATAATGGTAAATTTGAATAAATCATGATAACTAAAAAGTAATTTATTAATAAAACTTTTATAATCTTAAATTTACAGTGCTTTCATTACAAGTATTATTATGTATATTTTTCCAAATCATCCATATTAAATTTATTTATCATAATACAACACAGAATGTGTATATTAAATAAATTCTATCATACTGATGATAAAAATATATAATTATAATGGTCAATTTTCTATTTTCAACTTTTACATGCAGTAACATTTTGATACATTACTTATAAAATATATTTAAAGTTCCATCAGTTTTATATCTGCACTTATTGCTAAATAAAATATATGCGTTAATTATATTTTGTATGAAAATTAATAAATCCTGAATGTATATGAAACTAGAAAATCTGTTTTTATATTCATAAAAATAATTAATATTTAATTTCAAACAAACATTTTAATTTTCGTTAATCTTTTAAAAAGAATTTTTATTAAATTTAAACTTTATTAAAATGTTCTTATTTTATTAAATAAAACTGGGATCAATTATTTTAATAAGTATGAATGAAGTAACATTAATCATTTTACTAGTTATATATTTGTAAAATTAGAATATTAAAAATGCTTATACATTGTCTCAAAAGAGGTATAGAATCCAAAAACTGAAGGTTTTTCTTGTTATAGAGAATTAAAAAATCTTTTACTATATTGTAATTTGCAGCATTATTTTCGAGATATAAGCAAATGAATATTAATTATTTAACTCTCAACATACAAAATTCAAACGAATATCATGCTGACTCAAATCAGTATACACACAACAAAATTCATGTATAAATAAGTAAGCATACATAGCTGGCTCTTTGGCAGTAAAAACGGTGAGTACTGACCTAAAGCAATGCAAATTGGAAAATGATCAAGAAGTTTGTTATCTATTTTAATACAGACAATCTGAAGTTTTCTAGTTCCATACCTATTTTGGAACATTCTTATACCTATCAAATAAATTATAATTTCATTCCTGTATCTAAATTCAGTAGTTGTTTCATAATTTCATATATTGTAAAACTGACTGATACCATGGGAATGGCTCTTAAATAATTGATACTCATTCCTCGATACAGACCTTTTATGATGCCATTTTCTTTGTATATCATTTTCATAGTCTGTAGCATACTAGCGCTAAAAGAAAAAGTATAATTTAATGATATTATATAATTATCCACATTACTGAATTATGTCCTTTTTTTATTTGTATTATGAATTTAAAGATATATTATGTACCTATATTTGTGCGTGGTGTGACTCATCATAGCTAACTGCATACGTCTTCTAGTAACATCTAATGGGTAAGAAAAACTTTGAGCAACAGCACCTGCAATACCTCCACACAATAATCGTGCTGGTGTAGTTAAAACTAAACCACCTATAATCATATAATTTCATCAATTATAATCAATGCTTAAGGTGTCAAATACATATTTAAGCAGGTATTTTCATCTAAAGGACTCATTTTTAAGTAACTTTTAGAATAACAAGTTAATAGATCAAGAAACTTTATTAGTTTCATTAAAAGAAAAACAGTAAATATTGGATATTTATATGCAATTAAATATATTTTATCTTGATTAAATTATTGCATGCTGTTTTCGATATATTGTTTTCAATGGCTCCCAATATTTAACAATGAGATAACCAATTTATTTCAGTTAATGTAAATATAAAATAAATATTCCTTTATCATCTATATTTAAATTTGGTTCATTTTTGCAATAGTTTTCTCCTGTCGTTTAGAAAAATCAACTGATCTTGATATCGATATTTTTTCTTTAATTAACTACCATTTTTTGAAATATCACTATTTTGCTTTATTTCAATTGAAATAGTAACCACACTCATATGGATTAAGATTATCTTTAATTCTTTCTATTTTAAATAAGTATAATAACGTGAATTGTAGCCGCCATTGAAAACTATACAATGCGAGCAATGCGTGTAATAATTTTGTTAATATAAAACATAATTGCACAAAAATTTTGCTATGTTTTCTTAAAATGTGAATAAACACGTATAAACAACTTTAAATTCATTTTTCAACTTCAAATATAATGGTCTAAAAATGATTCCATCAGATGGTAATTCTCCGGTCATTATTATACATCATTTCATAATTCTATTATCTATTTAAAATAAAATTTAAACAATACTAAAACTTAAATTGCCAATAATATTATAAATTTAATTTAAAATTAAATATATTTGTGTTAATAAAAATATACGTATCAATTTTTGTATAGTATATATTTAATGTTTTTGTTATCAAAACTTAGTGTATATCATACCAGTATTTCTATTACATTCCTCACAAAAATAATCTGGTGAATATTTCATACATAAATACTTAAACTGTTCAAATGAATAAAAGGAAAATCCTGCATATGGAATCATGCCAAAAATAGTTGGCAAAAATCCCCTATATAGTCCTCGAATACCACCTTCCTGAAAATACAATGATATTGACAATAATTCTTTAAATTTACTTTTTCTGAATAATACTTAAAATATATTGTTTTAAAAGCAATAGTAAAATATAAACTTAAAATGTCATTTAGGTATTTATAATTTAACCATCCCTTTTTATCATTTGTAAAGTATTCAAAGTTCAATAAAAGTACATTTCAACTTTGTACATATGTACATTATATAATACATATATTTATTTATATTTATTCATACTGAAAGAAATTGAAAAGTCCTTTATCATTATGTAATCTACAATTTCATTCGCTGTGATTGAAAATTGGATATTTTTTGAGCATGCGTGCGCATCTACCCGTGTACTCTGTTAGATGAGTGCAGTCTCCAGCCTCAAATAAGCATATGTATACGTAACTGGCATGTTGTCTGCGGTCAGGGAAGCGCGTACAGCACAGCGCATACGAATAAATAAGAATTGTACAATTCAATTTTCAATCACTTATACCTCGAAAACGAAGCTGCAGATTATAAAATACTAAAGAAATTTTTAATTTAGGTCAACGTATTAACGTGTAACTTTCTAATTAATTTATTATGATGTGCATATAACGGAAAAAATAATAAAAATCTTTTTGACAAGATTTTTTGTACATAACGTTTAATACATTTAATATATTACGAACAAAATTTTAAATTACAATAGCCTTTTTGGCTATCTTGTGCGAGCACAAGACTTTCCTATCGAATCAAGTGATTACTCAACAGGCAATTATCACGAGTTTATTTTAAATATCTTTTTTAATATGTACGAACCTCGGTAACTTGAATTACAAGGAAACAGTTGAAATTTTTTGGTTAGTTTTTGAATACGAGAACATGTACGAACCCAGAGTAGGAGTTGTTAGTTCCAAATCAGGTAATTATAGCATTTAAAGCTTCTGCTATAGTCAAGACTATGTACAGCGTTCTGTATAAGTTACATGTTTTAAAAAATTTACTTATGATCAGTTAAATTAAACACTTATTTAATCATAACAGTAAAAGATAATAAAATAAATAAATTTTGTTAATTACTTATCATTAGCCGTGTGAAAAACAATCTACATAAACGCAAATCAATAAGACTAATCAATTCGTATCGAAAAGTATCGGTTCTACCGAAACACGCTTTCCATTTTATCATGTAATTTTCATCAATCAACACAGCAAGTCGATATCTGACTTCGAATTCAATTTTATGTATATAATTAGACAAAACTTAAGAGTTACGTGACACACTCTATAGAATAATTCTATATCAAGATGAAAGTCAACATAAATTTGGACAAAAGCGTTTAAATAAATATTGTAATTTAAAATAAAAAATCTGAAGCAGCTTATTATGACTCATTTGGTAGTTATTAGGACTAAATTTGATGTTATCAGTTACTGGTAACTGATGTGACGCTTAATACTTTATCGACGTGGTCATAACCGTGATTTTTTATTTCTAAAGAAGATCGATACATACAGAACTGAATTAAGCGAGGGACTACGCTTTAGGAAGGTCTCTATTTATAATATCTTGTGAATAACTTACATCAGTTTTCTCCATGTCAATACAGGCTTGTGTTTTTAATTGCCCGATCAGAGTCATAATTCGGCTCTGGATGCGTAGTAATTTATTATGAATTCATATGACACCGCACGACGTGTTATCCGTCGATAAGATGTTAACGTAGTAATGTATATCTTATTGCCCTTTCTTAAAACAAAGTTCTTACAATATTGTAGGAACGAGACCTACAATAGCCCCCCCCTCCAATATGAGAAGTCGAGGAAGAAAAAATAGTGGTATACAAGGTGTTCGAATCCCGGGGATTTGAGGGTTCTCCGCTTTTTTTCACGATTTCTTACAATATTGCTTCAATAAATTCCAAACAATGGGTATTGATTGACAAAAATTCATAATTTAATGAAAAATAATCACAAATTATTAGGTATTAGGGTGTAATACCTAACAGACCTGTCAGATTATAAAAAATTATCAAAAACTTGCTATCTCGTGCAAAAATTCGTGTTGTACCGTAAATGAGATGTATTGTGTAATTTGCAATAAGTAAAAAGTTAAAAAACTACTAACAATAACTAAAATTATTAAAAAAAGAAACAAAAATCCTGACTGCGTTAATCTTATGTATGAATATATTATGTAAATTTCATACGATATCTCTTTGAAATTCTGTTTTATAATACATATAATGCTAGGAACTATCACTTGACCTAAAATATTGACTTAAAATAGTTGTTGGAAACAACTGTTAGATAATTTAGTATTTTTACAATAGCCAAAAAATTCTTACTTTAGAAAAATCGTAAAATGGCTCCTGATTGCTTTGAGTGAAATGTAGGAATGTCAGAATAACAGAGTAATTAAGAAGATAATCAAACTACTTAGTACATGTAACAGAGAGATACAAATAAAATGATTTCATGTCAAGAAAACGTTTTAGGCAAAGAAATAATTCATTCAAAACATTACATGTATATGTATATTGAAAAAATAATTACAAAACGATATCGCATAATATTGCCCATTTTCGTCTTTTTAATTGTTTTCATGTACAGGGTGGTTCCTTTATCTCGTAAAATAAAAATATCTTGTAAGGAATTAAACCTACCAAAAAAGTGTTTAAACAAAAGCTGTTTATATGAAATAAATTATTTTTCTTTTACAGATCAAATATGAAGGTAAATTTCATCCTCGAGTTGATTTTTTTTAAAATATAATTACGTACGTATTTTTTCCATAGCACGATAGTTTGCGATAAGTCGAACTTAACAATCTACATATGGGGTGATTTGCTGTTGTAAAATGTCATAAATTAATACAATTTGTGAGCTGAAGTTACTGGCTAACGACTGTACGTTACATCGAACAATGATTCTCTTTTTTTAGAAATGAAAATTTATAGACCATTGGTAAACGTTATGTTAAAAATTGATATTAATGAACGACAGAAAATGGAACTATACATATGTATGATACGATAAAAATAGAATCACGGGAATAAAAATAGTTAATTGTTGTTTATTCTTTAACTGGACATTTGTAAGAAATAAACTTTATTTATCTATTTTGGTAAAGTAAACAAGTATAACTCTGGCTTACAAATTATACTGATTTATAATAACATTACAACAGTAAATGACTTCATACTATTCGTACTGTAGGAGGGAAATGTACGAAACCATTTAAAAAAAAATCAACTTAAACTTGATATTCCTCATCATTTGACTTATAAAAAACAATTTATACCATATGACGTTATCTGTTATTCCAAACATTTTTTTACAGGTTCTATTTCTCATCAGATATTTTAATTTTGTAAAATGAAGGGAACACCCTGCATATTCATAGGTGTGAGATTAAACCCGTTGGGATGTTTTTCTTGTTTAAATAATAAGTTTTTTTTAGGTAAGTAATGTCGGGGACTCGCTTTATGAAACTTGTTTTCAAATTTGATGGAAATAATGAAACCAACTTTCAAAAGACTAGTTTTTTCAACCGCTTGAATTGTTTTCTGAGCAAAGGTCAAAATGTCGCCACCTAGCGGCTGTATATAAACTATACGTCTATAAGTGGCTTGTTGATGTAACATTCAATAACGTTCTTTTTATGGCGATATGTTATTTATTTCATAATTAAACAGAATCTATGACAGATTAAGAAATGTAAGGAAGTTAATTAAAAAATTTCATATTGAGCTATTTAGTATTTTTTAAGATTTTAGTGAATATACAAACAAACTGTGAACGCTCATTTAATTGTAATAAGTACTCAAAATAATCATTCGTCTTAATTTTTGTAATTTTTATAAATTTCTGTTCTTTTTCTTCATTTCTGTTATTTGTTTTATGACAAATAACAGACAATAACGTTCTATGTCCTAATTATGGTTTGAAAGATGGGCGATCAATGACAAAGTGAGCATTCAAATTTGAAAAATATTATAGATTATTTCGAGTGCGGTTTAGTTTCGCTTAAAATGTTTAAAATATTCGTATAGACGATCCCCATGATAACTGCGGGCATTACAATCGCGTCTTCCAAATATGTTACGAATGATAAATGAATTAGAAACTTGGGCAGTCATTTTTTGTTTGTATAAATCAGACTTTTTCCGAATTTAAATTACAGAATAAAACGCACACTTGAATACATGGCAAATAAACAAGAAATAAACAAGCTTATAATTCAATTTAAATAGGTTTTGACAATGGAGCAGAAGGGAATGAACAAACTTATTTTTTTATAGAGGTTTTCAAGTTCAGGTTCAAGTTACCAAAGTTCAACTATAACGTGCATATAATTAAAAAATTTTCTGCAAAATACAAGTTATTTCTTTTTAGTACCGTATGTTAAAACAGAAATTGATTATAATTTACCTTTTTAAAAATTGTAACAGCTGCATGTATAATCCCTACATATATATGTTCTCCAGTAACTTGAAAAGCAAGTCTAGCTCTAATGACATCTAATGGATATGTAAATGTAACTGCTGTAACACCAGCAGCAGACCCAGCCAAAAATTTATCAATGTGAGTGTGTTTGCCAAAATAGCCTCCTAGGTACTAATAAAAATGAAAGGTAATTTAATAATCTTATAATTGAGTGTGCATATCTTTATAACATAAAAGTATTCTTGTATCCCCTTTAATCACAAAGTATATATTTTTTTCTAATACTTCAGTATTTAAACTATAATACGTATTTTTATTATCGATTTAAATCCATCTATAATCTGAATTCAAGAACAAATCTATAGATTTGTATTAAGGCTCACCTTTAAATTATGAGCATTTCTTTATATTATTAATGGTTACTTCTCTCTGTGGAACCACTTTACCCAGAACAAATTTGATATTATTTTTTAAATATTTTACTATAATAATTAACAACTAATTGATAATTACCTTTTTATATAATTCAAATGTAGTAAACTGTATTGCAGCATATGGAAAGATTCTAATCATTTGAGCAAAATTTCCTTTGTACAAGGCAAAAAATGTTTCACGTTCAATTATTTCTTTTAGTCCAGAAATAACACCTATACCAGAATATGTTTAAGTTATGTTTTATATAGTTCTTAAATGTTTTTGTTGTAATAATGTATGTTTGTTTACTCTTACCTAAGTGTTTATAGTGTTTATTATGTGCTTGCAACAATATTTTTATTCTATCTAAGGGAGCTACCGTTGTTTTTGAACACATTCCAGCTACACCTATTAAACAATTATTTATACTAAAATTTTTACTGTTATTAACTAATTAATCATTAAATAATAAGTAGAATAAAACATTGTCTAAAAAATAAATTTATGGTACATTTTAATTATAAAAATAGAAATAAAAATAGAATATTCTATAAAGATGTCTATGAATTGTTAATTAAATATTTATTTTTAATTATATATAAAATAAATTAATACAATTTTCACGAGTATAATAGAATATTTAACTTACCACCCGCAAATAAACTTTTCAATATAAATACATAGTTTTCCGGTTCGATTTGATATGCCATTGTTAAATTATTGTCGTACGTAGATGAGAAAAATGGAACTTAAGTAATAAGTCGATGCATTCGTTACAAATGATTATTGTATTCACATTGTTTTATTCCGTAGTTGTTGATAAATAAGGTCATTTATTTTGACGTACTATTCTTTTTCATGACAGATATATCGGAAGTGTTTAGGTTAAGTTTTTTTTCATAATAATGAACTTTAACACCACGTTACGAAATGTTGATAAACAAAATATAGTAACGTAAAATATACCTGGACATTAGGTTAAACTTTATGTGCTTTCTTATTTTATAAATTAGTAATTGTTATCTTTCAATGATCAATAAATTACAATATGTGAATATAACATTCATACGTATGTACATGTACGTATATAACTTTTATACTGTTTAAAAATGATAACCCAATATATAAACGTTACATACAAAAATTGTATGCTTATTAAAATTTAATATTTAAAAAATACACAATTACAGTTGCGCTTAACTTTTCGATATCCAAATAATCACGCACATAAGACGTGTTCCAATTAAAAAGTAGCGCTACATATATTTCATATTAAAATCCATATTTGTCATTCAACAATTCTTGATTATAAAATTATCTTTTGAATTAAAAATGAAATGAAAAATAAAAAATTAAATGAACATAGATGTTTTTGCTTCTGCACGGAATTTTTTTAGTAGCTACTGGTAGCTATAAACAGATGTATACATATTTTGATGTTTCCATAAGGTGCAATTAGGTATGCTATCGCAACTAATCATAGATACTTTCGAAATGACGCCATATTGAATCATTATCCAATAGGAATATTGCGCAAAATTTTGTGAATTTAAAAGTAGTTAAAGGAAATAAAAATGTGTAAAAATGTAAATAAAATGTAAATAAGTTTATGTTAAGTTTGTAAATGTACATGTAAAAAATGTACTTTTTTAGTAAAAGCACTATCAAGAGTTGCTACGTTAACTAAATGTAAGTCGTAGATATGTGTAACCACGTGATCACAATATGGCGGCGTTTTGAAAGGCGCAAAACAATTCAAAAATTGAATCGCGGTGGAAACTTATCTTATCTCCCTCATATCCAGAACATTTGAGGGTAAAAGTTGGTTGGGGTTAACGTTCTGGCGACTGGCAATATTACCAAGATTGTCGCGCTACGCTGAGCACCATGTAGCAAATATGACGATAAAAACTGCTTAAAGGGTGGTTCTAATATTGGGTTTATTTGAAAAATAAATGAGACAGGGAGAGGAACTGAAGAATGGAAATAGACTAATAGATTTTTTGCATATTGGCTCGGTTTGATCAAGTTTAATCTCCGAAGCATTCTTTAATTTTGTATACTTGTCTCCCGTGCCTACCCTATAAATATTGATGCTTAAATACATATTGCTTTGGAAACAATTTAACACTAAACGATGACAACTACGGTGAAGGTGGTTGTATTAATCACACTTGTGCAGGCAAAATTCATTGCATTATATGGAAATTTTTAATTAATATTTAATTGTTTACAACTGCTAATTTACGATCAATTTTAACGTGGAGTGCAAAAATAAACATTTTCGACATATTTTACTTTGTTATTTTTATATTCACTCGTATCAAATCATTTTCTGTTTTCAACAAAATTTTTAATTACTTTCTTGCCAATCCAATAAATTACTTTTTACAAAATACAGAAAAATTTAGGTTGAAATAATGTATACATTATTAGGGAAAAAAACTTGTATAAAATTGGAACTAGAAACTTGTACAAATTTGTTTTTTGTAATATAATCATAAAAGTACACAAAATATTCCTTGAATTCGAGAAACTAATGAAAATTTGGGAGTACGTCGTATCAGGGAAATATATGACGATATCGTACACTTACTTTACTTTTTAATAACTATTAATCTACGTTGGATATGAGAAGATTGCTTGGATCTTGTTCTATTTTGTACTAATACTTCCTTGCATATTATGTTCTCCTGATGCAATTTTATAAACTCGAACATCTGGTCTCCGAGTCCAAGTTCCCGGGAAATCATGGAATTTGATACCACCAAAATTCCAAGAAGTGGTACTATGCTACCTCCTCGCATATCATGTTCTCCTGATACTATTTTGCAAAATTGAAATTTCGGCTTCTCGAAAACGGTTTCCGGGAATTCCAGGAATTTTAATGACGTCACTAAAATTTCAGTAAGTGGCGTGAATTCTTTCTCGTATTTCATGTTCTCCTGATATAAAATTTTTATTTCGAAATTCGGTTATTAGAAGTGGGAAATTTTTAGAACTTAGTTTGGAAGGTATGTTAAATAAATACATTATTGTTACGTTTTATTTGTTTATTTTTATTTTTCTTTCTATATTATTTTAGTACTTAATGTATAATTGTTATAATTTAAACTTAAACTATTCACAAAGCACGTGCTATCTTTACAGACATTGATTAATAGAAGAAAAAATTATAAACTATTATACAATATATTAATACAAGACATTTATATAATTACACAATGCACATGTCTTCATTTTTCGATCACATCCTCTTGTTAATGTTCCCTGTTTATCTCTGTCCTCCTGCAGTTGAGTTCCATTCAAATCTGTAACCAGAATATTTGAAATTAATAAAAGCACAACCGGAATGTGCATTTAAAAACAAATAGCAAAATTCTAAGTATGTAATGTGCTACGATCAAGCATTACTTTATGTGTAACGTCTGTTTGCATGCCCCTTGAGGATGGTGACCAGGTGTGCTCCGGAGCAATGGTTGCCGCCGTTGCAGACCGCCAGGGGCAGGCCCACCTTAAAATTCAACTGCGCTGTCACTGTAATAATTGCCAATAATTCATTAATTACAAATAAAATGTGCATAAAAATAGCACAGAAAAATGTTATGGTCATCATATTTGAATATTAATCATAAAAGTTCAGTTTTTAATAGGAATAAGCGTGTAATTCGATAACTATCGAATATCGATTATTCGATAACTGTGACTTTGACGGGAAACAGTATTACAGCAGTACAGCAATATACCAGTCACGCTATTGGGGGTTCTCCCATTGGTTAGCCGTATCTCCTTCCGTTCCATTCGCCACTTCTACTATCCTATTACGAGGAGTTATTTCCTCAGCCGCCACGCTATTGGCGGTTGCCTTACTACACTGGCCCGCTTTCTTTCCGTGCTTTTCGTGCCACCTCTTCGACTATCCTACTATCCAGCTAACAGTAGCAATTTTCAGATTTCGGAAACCAGAGTCGCCGTGTCGCGTACACTTCCTCGCGTGCCACCTCTTCGCACATTCTGCTATCCCGCTACCAGAAGCAGCTTCTGCAGCTGAATTTCATTAAGATTCCGTATCTTGTTATACTTCGAGGTGAATCACATTGTTCGCATATAGTTAAGAATATTTTACAAGAGATTATGGTGTTTTAGGATATTTATTTAATAGTCCATGTTTTTGGCAGAGACATAGAGTAAACTAAATTGTCAGCCAGTAATGTTGTAAATTCATAAATGTGAGATATTTTCAGTTGTTAATAAAACGCTTTTTATTGTCAAATATATGTACATGATTGTTATTGGTTCTTGAACATTATTGAAACCCGAAAGGCAATCAAAACGAAATTGCTGCTGCAGTATTATTGGTCTATATATTATTTTTATGTTCGTGTTTCAGTTATGGCCTGTAATTACAATAATTTAAAAATATAGGAATAAGATACGATCTACTACTCCTTTATGGGGATTCAAAGAAAGAGAACATAAAGAATTTTTCTGTCACATTTTCTATACACATATGTGTAATTTTAAATATGATTGTTTTATTCATTTAATTAATTATACATTTTGTACCTGTTGCAGTACAAAATCGGAGAGACACTTCATCATGCAGTTCAATCAACCTTGTAACACCACTTTGCACTAACATATGAAAGAAACAACACAGACTAGTAATATTATTTATTATTAAATTAAATACTACTTACTGGACGATTGAACTAAATTGTGTAACATAGAAATATAAGTTACAAACTTAACACAAACTTTACTTTAATAATTGTACAAAACTGATATATTTTCAATATATTTACAACTTGTATATATTGAAAAGTTTAAATAAATGCGAAATAAAAGAAATATATAGTTTACTTATTTAACATTCTTTTCAAGAACCTTCAAATCCCAATAAATTTCATTTATAAAACAAAATTTCGAAATCCGTAAAAACTTGTGCCACCTCTACGTACATATGTTCTTCTGATACAATTTTACAAAATCAGGATTTCGGTTTCGCCGGGAACCCCTGGAATTTGATGTCACCAAAATTCTAAGAAATAGCACTATGCTACCTCCTCGCATATCGTGTTCTCCTGACACTTTTTCGATTTTCGGACCTAGCGAAACGAATTTCGAGAATTTTTTGCAATTTGACGTTATTTCTTGGAATCAACCAAATTTTTGGAATTTTGGTGACGTCAGATTCCAGGGATTCTTAGAAACTTAAACTCAGAACCCAAGTTCTCGATTTTGCAAAATTGTATCAGGAGAGCATGATATGCGAGGAGGGATTCTTTGTGCTACTTCTTAGAATTTTAGTGACGTCAAATTCCAGGAATTACTGAAAGCATATTTCGGAATCCTGCTTGCTCGAAAATAAAGTTTTATATCAGGAGAACATGATATGCGAGGAGGTAATTGACAGAAATGACATGTAACTTATTTTCATTTTTTAGTTTTTTATCCGTCTCAAATTAATTTTCTACTTCCTTACTTGGTAACACTTTATACATCAACCGGGTTTTTAATTTATTTAGTATTAAAGTTTTAATTTGTTTGATTTTATATTCTATTTTCACACTAATTTATTTATTTATTAAATTAATATCTTACAGAAAGTTTAACTGGTATAAAATTCTTTAAGATAGTCAGCTGTGGGCTTAAGAATTGCTTTATCTTTAAGACTGATGACCCAGCCAGGTTCAAGGCCATAAAACAACTGCCTAGGATCTTTACGTTGTGTGAGCATTTCATAGTCTGGATCATCTTCAATTTTTGGAAGTTCATAACCATATTTCTGAGCTAAAACCAAGCGTTCTTTTGAAACCTCTTCAGGATTTGCTAAATATCCTCTTGTCGCTGCACTCATATAAAATTCTAAGCAATCTGTTGGTGGAAGTAATCTGCGTGGTATTGGTTCTCCTAAATAATTAAAACCATTTTAATTACAGCATTAAAAGATACCATTTAATGTTAATATGATCAATTAATTTACCAGTAGTGAAGAATTTATCTACATCATTCAATGCAAATAAACAATGAGGGTCATAATAAGCATTAATAATAGTGCCACCATTTTTTTCAATTGCTGCAATCACAGGTTCACTAGCCCATTGAACTTCTATATTCACTTTAGCTTTAAAATTGTCAGCTCCCTAAAAATAATTTTAAAGAAATTACAAATTCTTTGTTACACAAATAATTCTATTTAATATATTTATACAACATAAAATTAAATACCTCATCTGTAAGGTGAACACCTGCATGTTTCCATTCTATCTTAAAATCATACAATCCTGTATTGATTATTGATACTAGATCAATAGGTTTAGATGAATCTAACCTGTTTGTGTCAATATACATTTGCAGTTGCTGTAAAGATAATGGAGGATACTCTCTTCTTAAACTGTAATGTACATAAAAGTATTTAACATCATTATGTAATTTATTACATGTTCTTACATTTATTGTATCTTATAACAATTAATAATTTAAAGCAATGAAAATAATTTACCTATTAAAAATAAAATTAATAAGTTACTTACTGATGTCCTTTATAATATGGTTCACGACTAAATCTGAGGTAAAATGGAGTATTTCCAGTTTCATATCCAAGGCGCATATAATTTTGTCTTTGCCCTGAGCCTTTGTTACCAGCTCCATGTTTATTTCCACCATGTTGTCCTCGACCACGTTGTGTCTATTAAAAACTTGTATGATAAACTAATTGTTACAAAGTAAATATCATGTTTGATTTAAAATTATAATAAAACATCATAAAGCTCTACAACAAATACATGACAAAAACGAATAAAATATATTTTACTTGTACTTTTCTTAAATACTTATGAAGTATAAATAAATATTGGTTCTAATTGTATTTAAATATAGCGTATAAAATTATATTAACATAATACTTACAGGTTTTTTTGAACCGGGATTATCTCGAATATTACCTAAACATACTCTTGGCAATGTTCGCAACATTGACAGTGCCAAATCTTTGCCTTGTTTACCGGCCATTATTTGAAATTTATTTTATTTTTACAATTTCACTTTATACAATAATAGTTTTCATCAAGTTTATATAAAAGTGTATAGTTTATACACTTTTAATTTCAAAAACTATAGTAGTTTCTATTGAAACTAACCTAACTTGTTTTTATTTCTGTAATGTATGTATACATTTTGCGCATCTCGCCTAATTTCAGAAGAATCTTCATCAATGTTGCCAACTAAATTTTAAAAAATCCATAGAGGAAAACTGAAAACTCCGTAAATTCTGTAGATTCTTACGCTGAAATAAAACAATAATATTTTATGTGATAAACATACTTATACTTTATGCAAAAAATTTGAGTGTTACAACTTACTCCATTGCATGCCTGATGTCGCGTATACTAACTGTGCCATCCCAGTCGACATGTCCACCCGCGCGGTGGAGATGATCGAAACGATTAGGTTGCTAATCTGCGGACGCAGTTAGCAGTCGGTGGACATCCACCGGGATGCAATACTTTATATCGCCGTACAGCCTCTTCTGCTGCTCCGCACTGAGCAAATAAAAAAAACATATTGTAATACTCGGCGTTTGATCGCGACATATTTGCTTGCAGTGTATGTTTGCTGTTTCTTTGTAAATTCATCCGAAGCAAAAATAGTTCTTTCCCCTCTTCTCCAACTTCTGATTTTCACTTGTTGACGATTTCATCGAACGATATTATGACCCCCATGCAACGCATGCGGGATAATGATGATGCGTTTACAAAGCGTTCAGGTTAACAAGTGAAAATTGTTTTGAGGGTGGATCGAAAATCGATGAGGATCTCCCGATTGGACCATGGCGACCTAGAAGGAGGATCCAGAATTTTCCCGAAGAAGGCAGAGAAGTTGAGAGCCAAGAGAAGATTTTCGCAAAACAGCAGAACAATTTCTAACTCAGACTAATTAGTATCAAAAGTTAAACGAATTAGATTTCGAAATAAAACGTGAGAATTCCAGTAAAGTACATTGTGTTTTTCATTTGCGTGCCTCGCCGAGCAGAGCGGTTCAACGCTCCATGGGCACCAACCAACCTCTTAATTTTCCCCTAGAAATCCGCAACACTACTAAAATCGAGTGACTTTTCGAAATTATAATTTTCAAAATACATTGAACTGAATACTATTAAACACTGTAAGTGTAACATAATAATTAACAACTAGTAAAATAAAATAAATATTTTACTTAATAATGATTAAATTATATTTCCGTAGTTTTTTTATATATGCATTCCTTTCAAAGTAAAGAAAGTAAAAACTTGCATCATTATTTTATTCTCAGACTATGTGTTGAAGATTTACTTATTGTTGCTTTAAAACGGTATCTGAAGCCATGTCTATAAGCATATATGATGGAAGGTGTTCACCACTGATTTTTTGCCGTTGCCTAGGCAACGCGTCATGATGACAGCTATTGAAATATTTTCAAGTTCTGCTGATTATAAATATAAAACTAAAATATGTTCTCTAAGTTTCTTAACTGTGTTGTTTTTCATAATTTTGTCATTATTTACACCATTTTTTATTATCTATAATGCAGGAGGTATGTATTAATAATATTTTATTTTGATACATACATATAAATGCACAATTTGTAATTATGTATATACACACGTATTTGTATTTACACTTTAATTTTTTTAAATAATAATAGTAATATGTATAGATTTTGTTATGTTATATTACAATAAAAAATGATCTATAATTTTTAGGTTTTTCTTTGAAAAATCGTATATATGCAGAAAGACCAGATATATTATTTAATTATAAATATATATTACTAGCAAACAGAGGCTATAATATTAATCCTATTGTTTGTTCAGCATTCACAACATACAAAAGTAATAAAATAACAGATGATTGTGTATTAATAAAGGTTCTGTTTATACATTATACATAATACATAATGATAAAATTATTGTATTCCTTGTAACTATTAATTATTTTATAATTACTTAAAATTAGGTTCAAGAAATAGATACAGATAATGATAGTAAAAAAGATGTTTTAAAATTTGAAGCTCACTTTTATACAAACATACCCATTAGATCTTGTAAGCTTCTACTCTTTTTTAATTTTCAGTTAAAGGTAAAATATGTTACTATATTTTTATTTTTAAATATTATTTCAATATACTAATTTTGTTGATTTATTACAGCAATTGTTCAAAGTAACAATCGAATCTATTGCACTTTTTTCTCATGTATTAGATGAAGAAGTACAAAAAATACAATTCTATGGGGATTTAATACTACAACAAAAAGGCCTTCTTACTAATGAAGATTTATATGAAACTTACAATCAGAGTATCGAAATAGCTGATTACTCCTTGGAAGAATTATTGTTACAAAGTTCTAAAAAAAAATGTTAGTATTATTTTTAATGTTGTGTCATTTTTTCTCTTAAATATAAATTTTCACATTTCAATAAAATGCAAAAATTTATTTTAGTTGCAGGTACAATAAACAATGAATATACAACGAAGCAAATAACTCACTCAAGTGAAAATACAGTGGTCATTTATGCAGAAATAACTTATAGAGACAGTTTAATTTACTATCAACCCAGTATTTGGGAAGAATTAAAATGGGCATGGGTTCAATATGTATCATGTCTTATTATTTTAATTTACATAGTAAAACATATGTTGACTTTCTTATTTTCAAACCGATATTTGAATAGTTATATTATAGTACCATGGAAAGAACAGTAGCAGATATAAAAACAGTAAAATTTGTTTGATATGTTTAAATATTTGGATACTAACAATTCTCAATATTTTTTTCTCTATTTAGAATCAAACTTTTGAATAAAAGTTATAAACTTATTTAATATATTTATTGAAGTAATAAAATTTTGTACAATGATTGTAACATAATGTATAATTGTACACATTAGATGTAAATTTATCTAGGTAAATTTATTAATTTACATAATACATTAAGCTACTACTTAGTTATGATCTATTTTTTTACTTAATTTAATAACACAAATATTGAATATTCAAATTTCTATAACTAATTAACAATTTAATTAATATTTTTTAACCGACTTCGAAAAAGAGGAGGTTACTTAATTCGATCAGATTTTTTTTAAATGTATCCCTTCTTTGAAGGGAAAGAAAGATAACTTTTTTAAAACGTAATAAAAATTTATGTCAAGTGAAATCATTTATATGTAATAAGTATAAAACAGATAATATGGTTAAAATTACGTTACGTTTAGTCTCATTGTAATAGTAAAAATCTCACCAATAAGTTAAAAACACTTTAAAAAAAAAGTAATACAATTAAAAAAGTTACATTAGTGTGTTATAAATTATTACACCCTAAACATTTATCAAATGGACCGCCCATTACATCCATCGCCCAAGCGTCTCTGCGGCGAATGTGGCTATATCAGGCAAGGGTGGCGAGTAATACACATAATCTGTGTGTGATATTGTATACATAATATAATGTATATGTAATGTGTATAAAATGAGAAATATATAGTGGAATTTTTTCAAACGAATAAAAAAATATAGAACACTATGGGATCGATTCATCAATATTTCATTTACACTATTACGCTAGTTTAAACCATGTGGAAAACCGTTGATACAATAAGAATACAGAAGACGATGACAGCGCCGCGGTGGAAAGCGCGACATACAAACCAAGATTTCATAGCAATGAAGCTAATAGTTTTTTCAGACCATAAAACAATACTTTCTTACAATTGTTTTTTGTTAAATTCTTTCCATCACCCCGCATCCCACTACAGAGCATGATTTTGCAATTCTGTCTTTAAAACTTTGTAAAAAATAAAAGTATGCGTTTTTATAGAATGAATCTTTTCACATATACTTTTTCCAAAAAATGGAAAATAAAATTTTAAACTAGGAAAATCTTGTTTCTTCGCTTCAAACATCTACATCAACTGCATCAAAAAAGCATGCTGCTTACCTAACGCTGTGTCTTTGTCTCTCCTGCAATTGTTGTATCTCCCTCTTTGTTACAGCATCATAGGAGAGACAAGGATCTATTTATCCTTGTTCAGGAGCTTATTTTTCCGCAACTGTCGCTGAAGTCACTTCAGAATTTTGTCGCGGCTCCTGCGCACCCTTAAAAACCTGAAAAAGGCTTATATTTTATAAAACAAATGAAATGGACGAAAATAGAATATTCGTAGAACAGTAAAAAAGATGATTAAAAAAAAAGAATACTACTCATTAAAATCAATTGATTTATTTTGTTTAACAGGTATTCCGTAAACGGAAGTTTCTTCGTAAGACGGCCCTGGAGGTAACAACCCTTCTGAACTACGCGCTTGACCAGTTCAATGAGGTTAGAGATTGCGCTGTATCTTGCGTTACTTTTAGTTTTCATTTCTCGTATGCTTTAAATAATTGATACACGATTCTGTTACGTATCATTTATTCCCAAAAATAAGTGGCATTTGTACATTAGTGATATTTACAATGGTATTCAAAACAATTCAACTTGTTTTCCCAAAGTAACCCATAGTTAAATGAAGAGAAGGTAAGTAAATACTGTAGCTTAAAGAGATAACGATATTAGAGACTACTGCGGATGCTGTCACAATGCTCACTGAACTTGCATGCCGGGAATTTAGCATCTTTTATAATAATAAGATTGTTTTTTTTTTTTCATTATTTTGCCATTTAGAAATGCACTTTTTCATGAAATTTGAAATTTCAGTAATAAGGTTCATTACAGTTTGGTGTTTTGACAAAAGCTGATAATCTATTTTACGACAACTGTATTAATAAATCGATGAAGGTATTGTTTAAATAATTGAAAACAATAAAAACCGAAGAATATGCAGTCTTTTATAATTAATTATTTGAATTGTAAATAGCACGATCGTGTTTTTTTTGTTTTGTGTAATGTTTATGTGCAAGAATCTCAAAAAATATTTTTTATACAATAAATGCTAAATTTGCTTAGACTTTTAAGACTCTTCGCACTTACTATTTTCATAAACAATGAATTAAATGGACATACTAAGTACATGAACCTGTTAATATGTTATAAAAAATGCTTTCAATATTGAATACTAGAATAAAAGAAAGTACCGCGATGTAGTAAGTATTTGTTGATATTTTTCGACGTCAAACAAAAGCACGATCGCGATATTTGACATTTTTCATTTACATTCTTGCAGTCGCCTTTATCGTTCAAAGAATATTAAGTTTCGATTGTTACTTTTAATAAACAATTTTTGAAAGCTGCAATTATCATACCATGCTGTTTTAATTATTACTAGCATCGATGTTATAATCATAAGCAAGCACTATTATCATCATTATGATTATTACAATCAATATAGTTTGTGTGATAAATTGGAAAATGATAGTTTAAATAAATTTAATGTTACAGTTGTAGTGTGTTGAAAATATTGGAAGAAACATGTCTACCAGATCAAAGGAGAAAGTTGTCGCAGCTTTTAGGAAGTTTTTTCGATCTTCGGAGAAAATTTCGGAACAAGACGGAGCAAGTAGCTCTACAAATTCACCATCAAGGAAGCTTTTAAGTCGGCATTATCGCCCTGACGCAGTTACACCATCTGATGGTGCATTGTCAGATAATCCAGGTGCCAGCAATTCCAATCATGGAAGCTGTTTTTTCAAATCAAAAAAACCTTCAGGCAGTTCTGCTCAGGTACATCCGAATTGGTTTTCGAATCATTGTAATTAATGTACTGAGAAATATTTAGTTGTTATTGAGATAATAACTAATTTATTTTTTAATATCTTTGATTGATATTAATTATTTATGGAATATGTAATATGTTTATATTACAGAATACAATGTAACTTTAAAACTGTTTTAGGGAGCTGTTGCAGTACCAGATAAAAGGGTTCGTTTGCGTAGATTAATGAAGGAGCTTAATGAAATTCAAAGAACACAGCATCGATTAGAATCAACCTTTACCGCAGAACTAGTCAATGATAATTTATTCGAATGGCATGTGAGACTGCATAAAATTGATCCAGAAAGTGAATTAGCAGCTGACATGCGAGAGCTCAATATACCTTACATACTTCTTCATGTGGTGTTTCCAGAAAATTTTCCATTCGCACCACCTTTTATGCGTGTTATTTCTCCTCGAATCGAAAAAGGTTTCGTAATGGAAGGTGGTGCCATTTGCATGGAACTCCTCACACCTAGGGGATGGGCTAGTGCATATACTATTGAAGCTGTCATCACACAGTTTGCAGCTAGTATTGTTAAGGGCCAGGTGAAATCATCTTAGTATGAAATCATCTGTATTCCAGTATTATTTATTAGAACAGTTTTGTGCAATTCATGAAATCAATTGTAATACGGACAAATTTTTTATTACAAAAAGTAATTGCATTAATGTTAAAGTAGATTAAGATATAATTTAAATTCGTACATTCATATATTTTAAATTTAATAATTGAAGATTAGAATTTTTTATTGTTGAATTGTACATACTTTTAAGTTAGTTTTTTATATTTTACATTGCGCTATAAAATTATCTAATTTCTGTATTAAACAGTTAACTTTGATTCTATATTTTAATTCGTTTAGCCAAGTAAAGTAGACATTAATATTTTTAACGTAATTTAACTTTTTAGGGTCGCGTGACAAGGAAATCGAAGACAAATAAAGAATTTAATAGACGTTCCGCCGAAGAATCCTTCAGAAGCCTTGTAAAAACTCACGAAAAATACGGCTGGGTTACGCCGCCACTTGCAGAAGGTTAATTCTGTAGGTCATTTTACCAAACAAAAGACTTCATTGTTATTTAAAACACTGTTGCGTGATAATTTTGAGTATGAATTGTGAGTATCATTACTGTTTCTTTCCGAAGAAATATGTAATTATATTACAGTTGCATTAACATGATGCTTTTACAAGCAACCGATTATGCAACGATATTTAAGAAAGGAATAAAAAGAGGTAGTGAAATTAATAAATTTGTTAATTCGGTTATAATGATAACGATAAAGCGTATGGCTGTTTTATTATTATAGAGTTAGTAATTTATTTATTAATTTCATAAAGAATGAATTACTGTAAAGTTACCATGACATTGTTATGAACAATAAACATACCGTGCTCAAACGTCTTTTGTAATATTTAAATAGTTACTTAAAAATATTTGCATACTAAAAACGCCAAATAAGAGTACGAACATTTCACGCATCTTAACTGATTGGAAATATACCTCGAACCATATTTGTGCATAAACTGGTTAATAAAGTGAAGCATATCTGTATCTGAGGACTTGACTAATTTAAATCCATTTTCGTCATTTTTTGTAGAACAGAAAAATAAGTGTTCACACACTTTTTAATATAATGTACCTTAAGTGGTTTATCTAATTAAATCTTTTTTATTTAAAAGGTTAAATATATAGATCCCAAAAAAAGTAATATGATGCATATATGACTCAGTTTAAAAAATAACTTGAGTTGGACTGATTCTCGGGTACAGTTATATCTAAGTAATTACTTGTTATGATATTAAATACAAGAAATGTGTATACGAAATTGACTGAAATTTTTAAAGTATTATTTTATTAATAAGATATTAAATATTATTAAATCATTGAGTGGGGGATGATTAATTTAGCAGCCATGCTGTGTATGAAGCTGCCAGAGACACTAACAATAAGTTAGCAATTAAAGAAACAAATAAGCAAAACAGTTAAAAACTTGTTAAATCACTGTTATACTCTTGTTTGGCATATGGTATAAGTATTTTTATTATATTAGTGTATTATAAGGTTATGTCTTTCATCTTGTGAAAAATAGAAATTACAGTTACGAAAAACTTAAATGAATAATTCAATTTTAGATTATACAATAACAGGATGTTATAAAATAACAGTATTGGATATGATGAGAAGACACATTAATGAATACGAAATACATATCTGGACCTCAAAGCTAGAATATATTAAATCTACTTTTTTAAAAAGTGACATTTCACATATTTTTCAAATTATATGTTTTATTCTCTCTAACGGTAAAAAATGATTTAATTTTCATGAAAATGAAAAAGTGACGACACAACCATAAGTTGTTTCAATTTAGAACTTCCGAAAGTTTTAAACTTTTGATTTGACTTCTTGTAATGTTTAAAAAGTGTGACTTAACGTATTATGGTTTTGGGATCCAAATGTATTTAATGTATTAAAAATTCATATTCTAAAATGCATAAAGTTGTTACCAAAGATGTATACATGTATTAATCACTTACTATTAAATACTCATTTTTTATGATGTTATACTTAATATTATAAATTATTAAAACTTAAGTAGAAGGATGCAGTTTTCAGTATTTTTTATTGAAACAATAATTAATTCCCTTGTAGATGTGATATCATAGAAATATGCATAAATTATATATTGCTGCGATTCAAATTAATGAAGAAAAAAAAAAAAGTAAGATCAATTAGTTTTAGTATTGAATTTTTGCATAGCATATAACATACATGATGTAATTTCCAATGTTCTCGCATAACTATGTATACTATTATATAATTATAAATTATTAAATATATATACATACATATATGTATGTTCCAACATTTATTTAGTATTTTATACATGTTTAAAACTATGTATATCGAAACATTAAAATATATTCGTTAAGAATTTTGTTCATAATTTATTTTATTTAACAAATTTTTACTTATTACTAAACACGATAAAAGAACTTGTAAAATAAAAGGAAGTAGGAATAAAGTTGTAAGTATTCATTTTAACAATTATTACATAATTGATTTTATGTACAATTATAAACAAATTTAAAAAGAAACTTGCTTTTCGTTGTCCGACTATGTTAACAATTTGTTTTTGGCCCATTCCGGGTGAAAACACCCCCTGAAGGTAGATAGGTGTTTTCATTTTTCCCTGTATATCTTTCAAACTATTGTAGATATTATAAAATGGTTTCTAATACTTTATAAAACGAGGCAATTAAATTAATAAAAATTCTTTGTTTATATCAAATATTCCCCCTTCCACTTCTATTTTGACAAATTTTGTAAAATACGTAGAATCTCTTTATAAATGCAGATAATTTGTCGAACACAAGTTTAGGAGCACGCACACATACGTGGTAAGTGATAACTTGTTGTCCAAATGAAGGATAATTTGTGGTATTTTACACAAACTACAAATTATAAACTTACTTACAATTTACGATGTAAAAAAGGGATAATAGTATAGTTAAAACTTCATTGCACTAATTTATCATTAATGGTTCATATTATTAATGTTGAATATTTAGGATTATATCATAAACATAACATATTAAACTATCTTTATTTTGATATAAGATGAATGAGTTTTGTCTGACTCTTTAATAAAGGATCATTATGTTAATTTATTAAAAATTGTTGAAAAGTGTAAAAAATTTGTGACTAAAAATAAACGTTTCAATAAACTATGATGCTAATTGAATAAAATTATTTACACCATAAGTCATACACGATGTTAATGAGAGTTTTAGAACTTCTGAATAAATTTTTTATAAAATCCTTTTTATTAACGCAGTATATATATATGGTATGTTATAATCAATCGCTATTCTCTTGAACACATTTATGAACTATAATTACTTCTATTACATTCGCATTGGATTGTATGCATAAAAGTAAGTAAAAACTTTAGCGATTTTTCAAAATAAACTCACATATGCATAACAGATTAAGCATTTAGTGCTATGCTAGTCGTCTACCTTAATTTCTTCTTAGTTATATTTAATAGTGTTGATTATGCAAGTTTGTATTCTTAAAGTTTATAAAATTGAAAAAAAAGTTACAGTTCTCGGGAATATCGTACCCTGTTCAAGTTCAGACATTATATGTATGTATAGAGTACATGATACGTTCTGATACCACGTGAATCAAACTACAGTTGGTATCGAAAATAAAGTTGAAAAAGTCAAAAGAGATTGGCAAGTAAAATTTGCGTTCTTTGAAATATTTAAAATGTAAAAGCACTAACGAGTATATTAACATAAAATTTTCGATTAACATTCAAGTTACTTATTTTTATGCATACGACCCACTGAATAACATTTCAAAGGAACATTAATAGTTTTTATCATGGAGTTAAAGTTTCATTACTGAATTCTAAAAAAGTACTTATTTGAAACGCTTCTAAGAAAAAAGAGGAAGACAATTACGATGATATTCGAGTAACTAACTCTACTAATGTTTAAAGCAATAAGGCACCATAAAATATTTTTCTAAAACCACATGTTAAATTTTCGCTGATAATATCTTTTTTCTTTTTTCTTTTAAGATAACATAAGTGCCTAATATAATGTGTAAAATATCATTCAACGTTTTCATTTTTAGATAAATAATTTGACTAAATTATATGTTGTTTTATCAATGAATATAACTAATTAAAATAATACGGAAGAGTATATTATTGCTTTATCAACAATGCTAACAGCGGTTACTTATTAAATGAAGCAGTTTACCAGTATATAAATCATGATAAATAAGTTATAATTTCTTATATTGTATATATACAATTAAATAGTATAAATATATATATGATTACAGTACATTTATATTACAATATTATGCGTGTTTAGTTGATGTTATTGATAGTTATTCCAATCAAATGTACAAGTATTTATAAAAGAACGGAAATTATTCGAAAAATTATGCATACAAAATTTGTAAAATAAAATATGATCGTGATATAAAGAATTTGTAAGTTAGCAATTTTCTAGTACAGTATTGATCAATGTTACGATTAGTGTTTTTTTAATACACCTTGCAGTTTTATATTTTGGGATTTATAGATTATTTACAAAACATAAGAAATAATTTCAGGATTACGATTGCAAGGCATTTTTAAAATTAGATACAAATTTGAATTAATCTGAGTGAAAAACATAAATTTCAATGCAATTAATTAAAGGCTTGAATATATTGTGTATCTTCTTATTTTTTAGTATAAAATTATGAATATATACAAAATTAATCGTTGTAAATAAACCTCATCCAACTATCGACTGTGTATTATAATTGTAATCGCATAATTTTATTATTAAAAAATAAAACCCTATAAATACAATATTTTCTCAAAAGTCGACCATTATTCTATCTCAAAACGCTGTGTAAATGTCCATCAAGTTCTTTTTATCAGCTCTAAACTTTTCAGATAAATTTACACTAAAAATGTTTAAATAACATTGTAGAAAATGAAATGAATAAAATACAAATATCTTAAAATTAGATGTACATTACATCTTATAAAAATTTAGTAAATATAAGTGCTTCATAGTCAATATACATATGTATTTATGTAAGATTTTATTAAAAATATTAGTTAAATATAAAATATCCATTAGTCTTAGTAAATTGAATCATTTATTAGACAATGGATATTTCTGGTACATCAGTATTAGTTAATACTAATAATAGTTTAGATTTCATTACTTTTGAATACATGTATTTATCAAGTTAATGTATGCATATATTGACTAATAAGTTTCACTGAATTAATAATTAATAATTGAATGAATTCGTTTAATGTAATGTATATAATTTGTTAATGTATATAACTCTAATGAACTCATTAATTGACGTAGATAGTCAATGAAAATCACGCACGACCCATTCGTTTGTACATTCTATGCAAAGCAACGCATGTTTTACTTGGAATGTTACGGCTGGTTTCTTTAAAATCGGGTGATCACTTGTTTTCTACACGATGGAATAATCATTGCTAATTGAAAAATTTTCCAACGAATAAATTGTTGAGTTCAACGTAGTACACGTTTGTACTACAAAAATTTGATATAAAGGTTATGTATACATATATAACATTAAAAGGGCACTTCGTGGTCAATCGCTTTTTTCTTCTTGCACGCACATAAACAGTTTCGCACACGTCATATTGAGATTATCTGTAACAAAAATAATCGTTTAGTTCTTTTATTAAAGTGATCAGTCTTTAACAATTTATTATATACTATTTATTGTACGAGTTAACTAGAGTGTATATATAGTTCCTAATTTGTTGTGCAAATAGTTTATCATTGAGGCTATTTTAATTTGAATTGTCGTTGTTTGTTCTTTGTCAATTTAGTTTAAGAATAATAAGATTGAGAAATGAAAATATTTTTTTAACATATTATATAATATTGTAGATTCGCAAAAAATAAAATAAGAAAAGTTATATTTTCGATAATTTTATTAAATAAAGAAATATGCACTTTATAGATGTTTGATGAAATATAAGAATTTTAATGTTTATTTTTTCATTATTACGTTTTTAATTTGTTAAGAGAAAAGAAATTAGAATTTTTCAGAATAATAATGTAAATTTGTTGGAAGTAGGGAGGCATTGTGCCCTCCGTGACGAAATAATTGTATTACATCGAACGTTAGTTACAACCGAAAGAACTGAAAATGAACAAAAATATTGTATATTTGCAACACAATGATAAATCGACGAAAGGATAAATTATTACTTACGAGATATTCTTGCAAGCCACTTAGGCTTCCTACTCCAACGAATAAAAATCCAATACACGGGAATGCCAGATAAAATGATGATCACTCCTACTCCAACTTCCCATGGTGACACGTAACAAGGGAAGGTAACCAAGAAGGCACAGATTACGAAAAATATAATTGGTAACGCAAGTGAAACCTGTAATTGAAATATTCAAAATACAGATAAATATTACACAATAATATGCTTAACGTTATGCTTGATTCTCTGTTTCTTTAAATATACCGAAGATTTTCCTTATTTTATTTCATTGGATGTTATTTTTCATAGAAAAATTGTTGAAACTATAAATTACGAATTATATGAAATATACGATACAATGTTTAAAACTGCTGCAATTATTTCAGTATTTATTGATTTGTACAGCAACAAATTTATGTAACACATACTGCTTACTGCTCGTTTCATTATGATATCAGTAATGGAGATTTAGATGACTAAGAAATTTTTCAGAATATTCTTATTCTTATTCTTGTAGAAACGTTAACATTTTCCTTCTGTTACATTCGATGCAACTGAAAACCTTGCTGTATTTCTGTAAGCCAATGAAATTTTAAGAGAAAATCTATTTAAATGAATAATAATGTAAGTTTTAAATAGTAGGTAATAGGAAAGTTTTGCTAAACATACCGTTATTGGTCGTTCACGATTCGGACTTTTGTAGCGGAGCCAGAGGAGGCCAGAGACAGAGAGTGTGGTGAATAGAGCCTCAACGAAGCTGACATAATTGATTAGCACATAGACATCCTCTATGATCAGGAGTGCCAGGGTGATAATGCACTAGAAACGGAAATTATAGTTTAGCGCTTCGAGCTCGAGTTCTGTACATCTGTTTTTCTTTCCTTTTTCTATCGCTACGGAATTTTATTTGAATAATATGAACCGTAAATAACGAATGAAATCATTACAAAAATAGTACACCATATATAATAGTGGAAATGGAAATATTCATAACAAACCGAAAAGTAGATTCTTCGATCAAATAAATTCAATTATTTACAGAAACTATTTTTCACGAAATTTTTTTATTGATTCGTATTTTTATTCGTAAATATGTATAGCTAAGAATTTAAATAACTGAAATGATTTTTGCTTCTACATTTTAGTTTGTACAATTTTCTTAATTATGATTATTAAATAAATGTGATATCTATTCGAAACTATATGTATTATGGTAAATTACCTATTTAATTTCCCATTTTATGAATAAACTATTAACGAATACTTTAATTAAACGGTTCAAGAACAAAAATTTATTTTTCTTTTATCGAAAAAATCTTATTGTTAGTTTTTAATATTTTCTTAATCCACGTAAATTTAATCCAGTATAGGTATTATCTTACATTGATAATCATTTAAAAAGACAATTTGTGATGTATATAATGGCAATAACATTAAGTACTTTAAGAGAATTAACTTATTATATTTTGTACAAATACAGATAAATGCATTTATCGTTGTTGATTCGATCGACAGATGTATATCAATCAATATTAGCTTTATCTTTTATCTCTTTGTCAGCAGAGTGGTATTAACAGACAAACTGTAAACAGCAGGAGCCCTTTTTTAATCAGAATTATGTATCGTGAACATTCATTTTTACAATGGGGAAAAAAAAAAGAAATAAATAAATAAATAAATAAAACGCAAGGGTGTGCAAACATATTCTAAAGTATCTGATGTTAGCGGAAATGTTTGTTGTGTGATCTAAACAAGTAATTCAACCAAGTTGTTTAACCAGTAATCGATGCGGTTGTCATTTGGTCCATAAGGTCTCAAAAGAAATATTAAGAGATTTATACGCGATTAAAAGAAATAAGCCAATTACGACAGTTTCTTACAAATATCTCAGGAACTAAAATCGAGCGAAAATGTTGAGTTTTATAACGTACTATTTAAGTTTCATCGAAATTTACGCATAATTACCAAAAATAATTATAGCATCTATCTACGATAGATCCCGCTCGATTAGTTATGGATTAAGCGTCTTAAACACTTGTTTGGTTTATGATGTATGAAACTTTTTTAAACGATTATTTCCATAACCATTTAAAATGATTGAGAAAGTCAACATTTCATGGAAAACATCATTCAAACTGTATACATATTGTTTGTTTGTGACTCGTTTCCATGTTTCCATTATGGAGAATAAACAGTCAACAAAAGAAGCTTACAAGAAAGATGAGAGATGGCATCGGTGTCAAGTTCCGGACATTGATGAGAGCAATGGCAGCGGGTAAATGACCGTTGCGAGCTCCAACAAAAAACAATCGTGACGATGCAAATATCGCACCGTTCAACGCTCCAAAAGTTGAACAGGCGACAAAAAATGGCATTATCCAAGACATAACACCGAGTAGTTTATCGCCGAACGTCTGCAACACAATAATCATCCGTTTTCGTATTTTACAGAATAGCAGATTATTCACTCCATCTTAAAATTCCATTTTTTAAGAATATAAATGATTCGTCAAATACACTGAAACAGGCGACTTTAGAAAGAGAAAATATTTTTTACTAAATGAATTTTACAAGAAAAGAAGAAGCATATAAGATCTTAATGTTATTAAGGCGATTCAAAATCAAGTTAGTTTACAGAAAATAAGTGTTTAACAAAGGTTAGATTGAAAAATTGCTTACGACGGCCACAGCATCTGACGCAAGGATTTCATCCTGTGTAAGCACCACGAAGTAGGCGATGTTTGCCAACACATAAATTACAGTTACCAGTGGCAGCGATATACAAATTGCCTTCGGTAGGTTCCTGAAAACATAATGATTATCGTTTGCAAATCGTTTTTACACTATTAGCGAGATCATTTTCTACATTTGCATGTATATACGAGAGCCATTCAATAAGTAACGAGACAAATTGATATAGCTGAAAAACCGTTTATTCAATCAATACAATATTTTGACTACTTTTACACTTATACAATTGTCTGATCGTTCCTCTAATTTTCTTATGGTCCTAGTATAAAATTGTTTCTGTGGCTGTCGCAGCCACTTCGCCCAGCATCATCGACACTTTCGCGGCCATTTTTAAACTGTTCTACTCACTTGGAAAGTGTTCGAACGGTCTAAACACTTATTCTCGTACACTTTTAACATCCTTGCATGTGAATCTCGCTACCATTAGCACCTTCCGCGACTAAAAATCTAATCACACCACGTTGTTCTTCCACGGTGCTTAATTCTCAATCGGAATTGACATTTTCAACCGATTGAATTATAGGTTAGGTTTAGAAAATTTTGTCAAACAGCTGATCAAAAGTCTTTATAAGTTTCGTATTGGTGCATGAAACCACAATACGTTTAGGAGCTATATCAGTTTGTCCCGTTACTTATCGAATAGCCCTCGTATTTACTGAACGGTACTGTAGCAAATTGTGGAAATAGTGGAATCGAACTCGAACTCTTAGTTGCTAATTATTCCACGGCTACTCTTATAAGGGGTCCAAAGAGGTCCCGTTCCTACAGTACGGTATCTCCTAACAACATATGTATAGTATTTTTAACAACGAAATGATTTTTTAGTTATTATAGTGGTTAGTATTCTAGTAATCACTTCACATATAGAATAACCAGAAAGTATAACGTGGTTCTCTGCCCAAGGAAAATTTCAGTTTGAAAATCTAGAATATTTATTAAAAATGATTTGTAACAAAGAAGTGGAGGATTTGAATAATTTTGTGATATTCTGTAATTTAACAAGTAATATACAGGGTGTTCCAGATCGACACACTTCGCCAACATGCTCGGAAGGTCGTTCTGAGCAGAAAAATAGAAAAAAATAAGATATTAATATTGGACTAATTACTTACTAGATAAATGAACATTAGTTACCATCTGGTAGGAGTGACGTAAGAATTTTGATAACCCGAATTTTCAATAATTTCTTTTACTTACTTGTATGGATCTTGTAGTTCTTCGGTGACATAGTTTAGGTAGTTCCATCCAGAATAGGAAAACAGTCCCGAGTAAACAGCCAAGGCAATGTAACCGGGTTGTGTGTTCGTTCCATCCATGGGATGGCGGAAATTTTCCGTGTGACCCATGCAAAGCCACCAGAGGCCAGCAGCCATGATGATCACTAATGCGAAAATTTTCGTCCCAGTGAAGATGTCCTGCACCCTGGTGGCCCATTTTACATTGTAGCAATTGATAGCGGTCAGTAAACCTGTTGGTATCATTTTGAACGACTAATCTTTAATAATTTCATTAAATTTTTAGGAGACATGACAAAAACATTTTTATCCGACTATTTCCTACTTGAAAAATGAGAAACATATTTTTTTTTCTTTTTCTTTTTCTTTTTCTTTTTCTAAAATTATCGTTGGTTAACAAGAATTTTTCAGAAATTCAAATCTCGAATAAGGTACATATATACATATATTTTTCTGTTGTTTAAATTGTATTTTTAACTGCACAAATAACCATATCTGACAATATTTAAAAATATTAATACAGATAAAAAAGATAGGATAAATCAATACGTTCTTTTATTCCTAACTCGAAAAAATTCGAGATAAATACTTATTCATTCTGTTGCATTTTACTGAAAGAGAGAAAACGGTAAGACACCGTTCGAAGTTTACTTAATTGATAAGCATTTATCAAACATAGTCTGCTTCGAACAAATGAAAGGGCCACAGTAAACATGTTATTTCGAAACGGAGGGAAAAGGATTGAAAACTGTTTATTGATATTCGTATCGAAACAAGAAACGTATTATGTATTTACGCGAGCTTGTCGAACTTCGCGTCACGCGGCGTGCTTCGCGGTCGGTGCCTACGAAACAAAGTCGGGGTCGTAAATCCCGCCTTTGACCAGGGGTCGCGCTGCGTATTTTATTTCTTCTCCTTGCGACCCGTTATGGAGGCAGGAGTATTTGATGACGTGAGTGGACGGTTTTGAAAGAATGTGACACGGTAGTATTAATAACAATAAAGTCTTTATGTAATAAACACTTAAAATAAGAAACAAAATGAAATAACTATAGAGAACGGTGTGATGATGAGTGAATTGAACAGAGTTGTCGAGGTGAGGGGTCAAGTCGTACTTGCCCTCGCGTATGTACGTCACCCCGGAGTCGCGGATTTGGTTGAGGAGAAGTATTCTCCTCCTGAAGGTTAATGCAGACTGCTTTCGACTGCCGTCGCCACGAATTAGGAAAACTCAAAAAATTCGGAGAGGCAGTCCTTAGAGTTTTTAGTTTTTCTAATTGGTCACTGTGATGACCAATTAGATGGTGACTTCACTGACATCCATCCCTTCCGTGCGTCCGAAACGCGGTGCGTTCGGACGAGATGGTGTCAGTGGAGGTGGAAGTTGTAAAATTTGTAAATTTGGCCACGTGGTGGAATTTCCGCTAGGCTTGGGTTCCGGGACCTGACCTGGCTGAGGGTCGCTAGGCCCGGCTTCGAGGCCCTTTGGAAATTCACGTTTATGACACATGCAATTAGCCGTTGAGGACGAAAAAATTTAACAATGAAGGATAAAGAATAAAATAAACTGAAAATAAGTTGACTCTCAAAAACGGCTCTACTGGCTTGCGTGTCATAAACGTGCTAGCAATCTGCACTGCAGATGTTGTTCCTTGTACAGATTGTTAGCCACCCAAATAAATGTATAGAAAGAAATGCGAAAGGCCCATTGCCGTTCTGATTTTTTGCGAGCCACGGGTGGACTTCGGGAATTCTTTAGAAATTTAAAATACAGTTAATCTGTTTCTAACGGGAAGGTCCACCCGTAACCTTGCACGGTACAAAACGGACGAATGGTACCTTTGTAGTTATTGTGTTATTTTAAATAATATTGGTTTCGCGAGATACTCAGCGAAACATATTATGTTCATCAAATTTCATCAAATTCGCTTGAAAATTGATCACTTTTCAAACTCGTAACAATTTCATTGTATCCTATATAATTTTCCAACTACTCAGTTTTTTCTAATTCAATTTTCTATTAGTACAAAGAGTATTTTGGTGAATAACAATTGATAGTAAATTGAATATTCTATCAGGTAGCCCCCCTTCCGCCTACAACACGGCATCTTATAACACGGTTTCGTTCTAACACGATAAGATAAATTGCGCGAACCTTCGTACAACATTGCATCTTATAACACTGTTTCACATTATTTTGTTAAATTAAACGAAAATATTTTGTTTTGTTTTTTTTCTTTTTTCGTTTTTGTGTTATACATACATTTATATTTTTAATGAAAATTGAGTTGCTTATATGGAATTAAAAAAAAAAAAAATGTTATTTTTTAATAAGTTTTTGGCATGTAACCCTTCTTTTTGTACTGACTGTGGATCTCATATAACACGGTTTCGCACTACACGGCATTTTTTCTAGGAACCGTTTGGTGTACCTTTAACTATATACATATATTAAGATGGAATGTCACTATTTCTTAACTCTTTTTCTTTGTATTTAGACGGTAGTTCGCGGTTATTACACGGATATTAGGCGATTTGTGCAGTAAGAGAGAAAGTGTAGATAGCGTATAAAGATATTGTAGAATCCACCGACATTTCAACATTCTATTATATTTTCAGTTATATTTTTCCGATTTTTCATTCTGTTTATTCTATTTTTCTTTTTGTAATAGAAATATCACCACATATTCGAAACCAGTAGATTGTGAATCGTATGGACCTTACGACTATCATTTTAGTCAACTTGTAACAAGTAATTTGATACCATTCAATTCTTTAGTATGATTATAATATGCTTGAGGCATTTAATTGAAAATCCCTTTCACTCGGCAGGAAGATAGTTCGTTAAATCACTCTTCTTCTAATGGTAAGGTTATTTCTGGTCTTCATCTCAGCTGAATTCCACGTGTGTTCTATGAAACCGAAGTCAAGCTATCGCGATGGTCAACAGCATCGACTTTGTGTGTTGCTTACCAATATTTACCAATCTTTCATCATTGTCATGCCGTGCTATCTAATTTGCAGGCATACTACTTTTCTAATATACAACATATTTCAACAAGACTGTACATTAATTTAGAGCGAAAAATCTCTCCTCTTTCTCTTCTTTAATCGAATTATAAATAGACCAGGTGCAGTTTATTCAGAATACAGTTATGCAAATAACTAGAATATTTTCAAATGTGATATTTCACTGAAATGAAATAGAAAACGAAATAAATAAGGGATAAAATATGAATAACAACACAGAATGATTCTTTAACTTGATAAAAATTAGTTCACGCTCTGATTAAAGCGTCTTGATCAATTTTCTAATACAAAATAAAAAATGTGGATCAAGTGATTTTGATCCGTTTGGTAGTTCTACTGTTAAAATAATCCATTTGAAGTGTTATAGCATTGGCTTTCTTCCTACTTCTCCTATTTTTAAAACCATCAATTATACATATATGTATAACTTCAGTAACTTCTATTGTAGTTTTATAAAATATGTCAAATGATAAGTATGGGAACAATGGATTATCTGTCTTTCCAGTTTACACACGTATGTGGAACATCTTCTGTAACTAGGCAAACAAGAAACGATAAGGTTTGTTAAATGATAAAAACGATAATCTTCCATTTCCATAAGAAACGATAGATCTCGAAATGAAAAGGTTACTTGCTTCAACAAAAAAAAAAAAACAACAAATTGTTTATAACCTTCGATCCATGTTTACTTAGTACTTTTTCATTTTTTGCTAAGTATTATCTGCTCTAGAAATTATGAACCCTTTTTGTATTTTATCCTGTATATTCCAATATTCCTAGCAGTAAACCCGTGAAAATATCCGAATTAATTACAAAGGCACCTTTTGCCTTTTCTTCATCTTGCTAGGTAGCCTAGGGTCCACCCTTCCCTTTGAAAAAGGGATTAAATTTGACTAAGGTCCTTTAGATTTCCAGAAATCCAATGGGTCTTTCCCATTTTTTGCACTCATTCCATTCTTTCATTTATTTGTGTTGTAGCAGGTAGGTTAACGCACGGTGGACGCAGTTATAGTTAATGAAGAACTTTAATATTAATATTGAAGATACATTGAAACTTTTAGTATAAGATAAGATAAGATATGATATGATAGAGAGCACGCGATCGATACGACAGATCGTTACAACAACAATAGAATATCGGTAGTTGATCTCAGCGCCTCAACAGATTTCAAAGTCGCGGCAAGTTCAAACTCCTACAATTTGGGTGGCTAACAATCCGTACAAGGAACAACATCAGTAGAGCCATTTTTCAGAGTCAATTTATTTTCGGCTTACTTTCATTCTTTATATTTCATTGTCGAATTTCTCCGTCCTCAACGGCTAATTGCATTTGCCATAAACGTGAATTTCCAAAGGGCCTCGAAGCCGGGCCTAGCGACTTGATCAGCCAGGTCAGATCTCGTGCCAAATTTCCCAAAATCATCCTTTCCACCTCTACTGACACCACCTCGTCCGAACGCACCGCGAAGGGATGGATGTCAGTGAATCCATCACCTAATTGGTTACTAATGTAACCAATTAGAAAAGCACAGAAAAATAAGGACTGCCTCCCCGAATTTCCGGAGTCAAGGAAATTCGCGGCGATGGCAGTGAAAATCAGTCAGCAACGTATCTTCAGAAGGAGAACACTACTCCTCTGTAACATCGAGAGGGCAAGCAAGACTTGTTCCCCACACCTCGAAAAGTCACATATACGTATTCAATCACTCACACTTTCACGCACCGTCATTCATAGTTATTTTATTTGTTCAGTTCATCATAGTCACTCAGTTTGTTAAGTGTTTATTTTGTAAAATATATTATTGTTACTGGTTATATTGTGTCACAATAGCATTTGAAGAATATGAAGCACAGGACGCAGCAGTCAACCCTAGTCGGGGTCAGCATTTTTCCTTACAAGTACACTTGGGCCGTCTGTCCACGGAGCGTCGTCGCGTCACAGCAGACGCGTACGTGTAGCGTAGAAAAACGACGAGATGCATACGCGTACACGATACGCTTGCTATAGCTTAGGAGCTATTGATGGAAAACATATTAGAATAAAGTAGGATTGAGTGGGCGAGAACGGGGGAGTTAATTAAATAATACGCTACGCTGAATAATAATAAACGAACATTCATTCTTTCAGCCCCTTGCATTCATCTTCTCACTTGCACTCGTTTCGCTTGCACTCTGCCTCTCGCATCCATGGCTCGCATTCTTAGAGTCCGTCGCAACATGATCCGGTCCCGGTCGCGGTCGCGGTCGCGGTCGCCTAGCCTGCACGCACAAATTGCAAACCATTCATCCCACAATAGAAAAATATCGAAATTCTGGGTAAACAAAGAAAGGTGAGTATCGTGGTGATTAGCGTGGTGGAATGCAATGTATGCCTCGCGCGACGCATCGTCGTACGCTCGGCGACGAAAGTGTGCTGTTGCAGCTTCGTGGACATTGCCCGTTGCACGAAACCGTACAGCAAGCGATATCGTATCTAATACGCGTTTAATACGCGTCTATGACGCGACGCTTCGTGGACAAACGGCCTTAAATAGATACAGATCTACTGTAACCCTATTAATGGCTTTTTTCTATATTTTCGATTGTTGACTGAGAATTGATTTAATAAACCTTTGATCCTTATTCTTTCGTCTGCAATACTGTTGAAGCAATAAACGTTAAATGTGCTACGACGAAAAGTAAATTGAAAGTAAGGGTTACTCTTTTAAATTTTAATCACTTTTAAGTTATAAAGTGATAGTACTTATTTTGTCATTTTAAATAATACGTTAAGATGCATCCTCATCGAATCTTTTGTAGATATTCCGCGTTTCTTGATAAAGCCGCTATTTGTTGCCCAATATTTCTTTATGTAAAAGAAATATATATAAAAAAAATATATATCTTTACGTAAAAACACTGAAATAAAACGAAACTGTTGTTCGGATTACGCTGTTTCAGTGTGGACAAAATACATATTCCTATAAGCTACTATCTGTTGGACACCTTATGAAACATGCAACAACCGCTAACAAAACATTTCTTGTTGTTGTTTAGATGAGGACATAGCTTTTCAACCGAAGGACTGTCTTAATAGTAGGTTTACAGATATTTCTTGTATACCTATCATTTTATTTAAAAACAACATAATTATACATCCTTAATTTATAAATTAAACTATGTAATATGAGCCGTTTTCTTTGAAAGCGGTGTAAGTCCATTTGAAATTATCAAAAGTATAAATTTCTTTTAACTAATATGTTAAAAATGATCACATTATAAGCTTAAATCAATGTAATATTTAAAAAACATCAAATGAGCGCATTAACGTATTCCAATATTTTTCAAACCATTCAAATGTAAACCCTTAAAATGGACTCACGCCACTTTCAGAGAAAACGGCTCATATTACATACTTATATAAAACTTACAATATTTAATATCATACATGTTTTTTATTTGTCATTTTCTTTGAGAGTGGAGAGCTGGGGAGAGTTATGATACAAACGGTGACAAAACTACATACATGTAGATGAGAACAACTCGATGTCTACCTACTTTACATTTTCTTTCTCTCTTCTTTAACATACATATTTCTGCACGTACGACGTTGCCACGAGTGATAAGATATATGAACACGAAGACAAATTCCTGCATATCAGTAGTAGAACATGATGGATTTAAGTGGAAACGTGATTAGTACATTTAGGCGAAATTAAAAATATCATAATGAATTCTGACTAATAGCACGTTTGGAAATTATTATCAGAACTATAATTACCAGCATGTTGCCACGTATACATTGATTATTCATATCGCACTATTCTACGTACATACATAACTATTATACATAATACAATTTAATAATAAAAAATAGCGTTTGATAAATTGTAGTACTTATTCGATTTTGTTGGTATCTAGCATTCAGAGCTTTTGAGATAATTCATTTTAAAGAAAATTTGGAATGTTCTACTTTGGGAATCATTTATGCTTTTACAAAATAATTTTCAGGACTTTCCCAATTAAAATGATATAAATTACTATTACATTGTAAACGTTTAAAGTAAAAAGGATGTTTAAAGTATACCAATTTTTCTTTGTCTTTTTTCATTTAAATCAACGACTAGATGTCTAAGAGAAAATATAATCATAGCACGTGAAATTGTTAAAGAAAAGTACAAAGCAATGTACAATATTCCGTTTTTAATATGTAGTATAACAGAGTATAACTACCAGTGTTTTATGTACATTTGCTTTTAAGTTAAAAATAAAATATAAAAATAAATGAAGATAGACTGAAACATACATCTTAATAAATTTTGTAAGTTAAAATAAAAAACTTAAAACTAGTCATTTTGACTGATTTGCTAGTTCTAGGATTAAAATTTTAATTCAACAATTAGTAAATATTAAACTATTTTGTTTTTGTTATTATGTAATGTATAAAATAAAAGTGAAAAGTTGTCTACAATGATAATTAAAATATAGCGTTTTTACGCGGACAAATACTTAAATGTAATTATATAAAATATTATCTCCAATACTTTGTAGAATTCCCTTTGCTATCTCTCTTACTGTCTTAAGCCTATGATTAACTAATTGAACAAATTATTCAGTATATTCACAACAAAATTGTATTTCATTCCATTTGTAGGCAAAATTTTACAATGTTAAAAGTTTTGACTGTGACCTGCAATTTATTATGCAGATGCGATCGTCGTTTAATTTTTTGGAAAAGTACACATCATAAACCCGGTCACTGACACCCGAGCAGATAAATGATGTTCGAGGTGCATCCCCACCGAGTTTTAGCCGAAGGGGTGGCCTCGAGCGTTGAACTTTGACAAATTTGCAACTGGTGGAGATGAAAAACGCCTCTTCTTCAGTAAAATATAAATATTGATGCTTGGAAGAACTCCTTTAGACTTTGGTATGTATATATTATATATATAAAACTTTATATTAACTTAAAAACAATTATAACTTTAATTAAACAATATATATCAGACTAGACGAAAACGTGCCTTATTTCTGGATCCCCCATTTTCAAGAAGAAGAAGTGCCCGAAAGAAACGCACTCTACAGATCATTTCTCAGAGCGCGAAAATACAAACTACGAATTCTTTAAATTGATATTTCCAACAGTTTTGTTGAAGTATTCAGAGTTTTGTGAATAGTTTAAGTATTTTTAGAACCTTGTGCATATTATAACTGTGTAATCGTAGTGTAAATATATGTATATCTCTATTGTTTATTAATTGAACAAACTATCTTCGTAACCCATAAACTCCCATTAGAACATCCAATGACAATACTTTATATTATTTCTTTTTCCTTCTTTTCTCCTTTACACGCCACCCTACATATGTATTTAAGTTTTGCTTTCCGTTTAATTTCATTCTAATAAAATTCTGCTTTCTAATTCATGCTATACATGCTTGATTATACATGTATTTAAGGGGGGATCCCGGTCCAGCGTAGGGAAAAAACATGATTCTTTACCATTTTTTTTTATTCAAAATGTATAAATGTTATCAACTTCAAACATTTTTAACGCATTAGTATTACTCTACAAGATTACAAAAATACAATTTTTATATGGAAAAATCGATTTAAATAGAAGTTATACATAGATTACTTTGTGGATCACCTTCAGTCGGAAGTCTCTGATTGGCGTACACTCTCAGCATCGCAAAGTGGTTTGATTGAAAAAAAACAAGTTGATTTTTAATCTACATATCCGTAGTTTCTATATGAATAGACGGAAAAATGTTAAAAACAAATTTTAACAAATTTTAACAAATTTTAACAAATTTTAACAAATTTTAACAAATTTTTAAAAACAAAAAATTGGCATTTTTCTTGCAATCTTAAAAAGAATGAGAGAAAGATAATTTTTGTAATGTTCAGTTTCAAGTTGATCCGTTCATTAGTTTTTCAGTAAATTCCAAATTGTACTGTTGAAACTTTTGTTCCTATTATGTATGTGGTCATTCAGGCATCTTTCCAACAAATTTCTTTTTGATAAATCCTCGTAAATAGGTAAAATAATTTTAGTAACTACCGTCTAATGTCTGTTTCGAAAATATTAGTTCAAATTTCGGGATAAGGAAGGCAGCCTTATATTCTACAGATGTTAGGGAATATTTTAAGTAAAAAAAAAAATTGTTCAAAAAATGTTTTCTGGACCAGGATCCCCCCCTTAAATCAGGCAGTTGCGGTTGTATTTCAATTATTTTTGTGCAATTGTATAATAACTACTTCCTAGTAATTGTTGATTTATGCTTAGGGTCATTGTCCTGATAATGATGGAATGTATTTAATATCTTCAATTTTTCAGCACTTTGTTTTTTAATTATTTAAAAAAGTATTTAAATGCATCGATTTGTCCATGTTTCCGTCAATAAGGTGCAACAACGTTTGCTGTCACATAATTACAAACCAAGATGGAACCCTTGCCATTTTTTATTGTAGGAATGATACGTATTTTTCATATTTCATATTCTTCCCACGTTAGTTTGTGTAACCTACAACCCATTTTAATTCAATTCTTTTTTGCAGATACGTATTATACTTACCAGAGACTTTTTAAATATTGTAACATTTCAAAGAATTGATCTATGTAAAAATAATTGTTTAATTACAAGATTAAATAAAGCGAAAAAGTAGATTTCGCAATTATTTCTGGAATGAAATTCCTCATTCCTGTCGTTTACCCTCCCTATCGGCTGGCAAAAGACGAACGCCAAGGATAACTGTACAGTTATCAGTTAGTCAGTTAGTTAGGGGACGGGCGAACAAGATACATTCACGACATTCACGAAATTCCTTGCTGATAATACCCATTGTAATAAACTACCTGTTTGTTCATCAGTGGTTTTATCGTTAACGTTAATCTTAGGTAAAAGAATACTGGAACATGACAATATTGTAAATTGGACTATGTTCGTTGTATAAAAAGTATCTTTTTGTATAAAAAGCGGAACACTTTGCACGGAATACCAGAAATACCGAGGTCTCTAAATACGCCTCGTACTTCGAAAAAAGACGACACTAAAGGCTCTACCAAAGCTCATTCCCTGGTCAGAGGAAGACGTGTACACGGCACCTCGACTATCCTTTTCCCGGATCGAGCAAGAAAGCAGACATTGTTTTCTCCCACCCATAGTTTGATTTTGACCGCGCCTTACATTTTTCTTTACTTGCATTATTGTTGGATATCGTTCTATGTTAATAGATAATTTAGCTTAATTAAACATTATTATTACTTTATTCATTTCTGCTCCCAGAAGACTTATTTTGTAGCAAACCATAGCCATGTCTTCAACGATCAAGGCATTTTATGAGCAGGCCTGCCCTATATCATAGGAATGTAATGCCACCTCGGAAATGGCGTGGTATGTCCAATAATGGTTAAGTCGCGACCTCACTATATCGTACTGACAACTGTACACGGTTAGTCATTTGAAGAACTTCCTCGGTAGTATACATACAATGCATCAATTGCTAGGAGACCCCTACTGGCGTATTTCCCTAAGAGCTTACGTGTGCCAACTGTTATTGGAATAAAAGGATCTTCAAATGTTCAAATTCTAACAATAAAAGTTCTCCTTTTCCAAGAATCTGAACCGTAACTGTCACGCAGCGAACCCTCTAAATTAGCCTTTTCAATATTTTTTGACGAGGAATTTTACCATAGCAACAACAAATACCCAAGGAAGCATTACAAAGCGATCCTTGTTTTTATTACTTGCTATGGTCGGTGGGCCACTCGAGGGGGTGCTTCGGGTGATTCGGTAGCTCCCTGAGATTGTTCGGGAAGGACGACGCTTCCTACAACTCAGCCCTACTACTTTTTAAGCGACGTCCTCTTAATTTTCACTCGCGAATCAGAAGTTTTTCACAATTTCTATCCATCCAGCTGAGTTTTCTAAATACTCATATACGACGACGACGACGACGACGACGACGAACACCAGATTTCAAAAGAAATATTTTTCAACACAACTTGAGCCTCGTAAATAAATAGAATAGTTCAAATTATTCAGTCCTCTAAACTTCTTTAAATACAGTCTACTAACATTATTCAAATTACTCGTGCAAAGTGTTCATTCGGCCTGCAAAGTACGAGTTGCACTGTCATTCGAGATAGACAAGGCAAGGTATTCAATTTTGAAATTACGAGTTAGTAGGGTGAAAAACGAAACGTGAAATTTTGAGAAAAAATATAATTTTTATCGAAGTTTCTCTCGTAATATCAACTTGCAGATACAAACTCCAATCGTAAGTTTGATTTCCATTTATAAGTGAAATTTTTCAATCAAAAATCCCGCCTTCCGGTTTAACGATCGTGTAAACGTTGTATAGCCCCCCTTTTTAAGCTTGGTACAATACAAATAATACTACTTTTTTAAACTAAATGTAACGCAACTGTTTTTAATGAATTGAAAGAAAACGAAATGGGTAAAAGTTTGTTTGATTAATGTTTTAGCGTGAAATTCAGGTTTCTGTGAACACGAAACGTATTTGTCGAAAATTAATGAACTTTCTTCTTACATGTTATAACAGCTGCAAGTAGCCTGACTGCCTCGTAGGGGGGCACGCAGCCTGGCCAAACTGGTTGTAAAATGTATTGTGCGAACGTTAGAGCTGTGATCGCGTTCCCCGTCGGAACCAGGATAAACAATGCGACCCAAAGGTACAAGAACGCTGGTAGAGGCCCAAAAGCGTCGCTGATGTATGCGTAATCGCCTCCAGACTTGGGAATCATCGTACCTGAAAATAGAAATTATTCTTATGACGAGCAAGTCCTTCACGATCCTAACACGAATTAATTTTACTAAGAAAAATCTGATAAATAACAAATAAATTGAAACAATAAATGTACAATGTTCTAATATACTTGTTTTATTTCAATTGTTATATAATTTGCAATGACTTTTTAGTATTTCATTTGATATTCTTCGGTAAATTTGAACAAATATTCCGTATAAAACGTACAGTTAGAATTTGAACACAATAATTAATAAACTTATTTGAAGCATACATTATGTTATTTCTATTTAAAATTGAACAAGATATTTAACTCCCTGCCATTACGATTGAAATGTTACAAACCTAACTTTTATTTTTATTACAACTATAACTGGTATGGTATACTATTGTTAAATGTAAATTCTATATAATATTAGAATCTTCTTTGTTTGTTTTAATATTTCAATATTTATATTTTGTTTTAGTATTTCATATTACGATATTTGAATAAAGAATGTATGTATGTAGCTTAGCTGATTAACCCATTTGCATCATTAGCGTATATACATTAGTGTATATGTTCAATTTTCCTGATCACTTTCACAGGAGCGTATATCCTATACGTTCATCTTTGATGGTCATTATCATTATTCGTTAGCTAAAAAATAGAAATGGAGGGCGTTGTTGGAGATGAAAGTAGTAATTCTGATTGCAGAAGTCGAATCCCCAAAACAAGGGTTAGGTTTTAGAGGAATATTTTTAGTATGTGAAGTGGCTTTATGCATTCAACATTTCAAATACTATCGTACTGCACAAAATTACTAATAAACATTTTCGCCATTATCAGTAATATACATATACATATGTATAAACGTAAATCACATATTGACAATTTATTTTTTCTTATGATACTGAAATATCAAATTCTTTTACTTCAAGTCATTTTTGTACTTAAATACAAAACAATAGAACGTTTGGTGATAAAGGCTTTTTTTCATATTTCCTTATAATGCAAATGGGTTAAGAAACGTCTAGAGAGGACCTCGATATCTGCAATTAACGTCAATTAGAGTCGCTTTCATTTCGACCAGCCAGGCAAAATCCATTCTAGTTAGAAACGTCTGATTACCAATTACTCCTCGAATAGCAACAGATTTTTCAACCAATCAGAAAAAAGTACTGTTCCCGGTGGTGGGGTGATCGAAACCGTACACCCTTGCAGGTAAGTGGGCAAGGGACGAGTTTACGTGTCGCCCAGATGTGTATTTTCAAGTATTACCTGACAATTAAGTTAACAAGTTTAGCTTTAGTAAATTGTAACTAGCATTTTATAAATATTCAAATACTTCTCACTGTTCGAGTGATATGTACTATATAAGTGACATTTTATGTATCTCTAAATTATGGAATTCGAAGTCTTATTCTGTTGAAATATTAGGAAGCAGAGGGAAAGAAACTGACGGTTCAACGATCGTGTAAAAATACACGCCATCTCACCGTTGCGAGGCTATTTACGCGTGAAACTGATTCGTTAAAAAGACATTAGTTATTTATATCACATACGAAACAGAAAAGAGAAAAGAAAAAAAGAAAGAAAGAAAGAAAGAAAGAAAGAGCTAACCATTTACTATGGAAATGGAGCATCGAAAAACTGTTATTACCTTAAACGTTAAAAAGTACTTCTGGAAGATGCAGTTATTTACAATTCATCTTCTGCTAGAGGTTGATAATTGCTCCCCTCCTTACCGAGTGCGAATTGTATGAAAGTTGGTATGTGTGAAGAAGAAGGAGGGCGGATATCCGGTCATGAAAAGAAAGAAAAGAAGAGAATGCGACGTCCTGGCTGTTGTAAGCGTGAGTAGAAACGAGAATATTGTGCATTTATCTGCTCTAAATGGCAGATTAGTAAAGAGTAACGTTAACACATTAACCTCTGCAACTTTTTAACTTGAAAATGATTAAAATTTAGATGTGTAATTTTTTACTATCAATTTATTTGTCGACGTAGCACAGGTAACTTTCATTACTATTTCGAAAGTGGTATAACATCGCTCTCGATATCTTCTCTTTTTTAATTAGGGGCCTTGGTGACGAAATCTCAGCAGCCTTGATGGCGAGGTTGATATTGAAAGTCGTTCCGAGGTGTCAATTTGACAACCAACAGCGTTGGTGGTTTTTTTGCAGTAAGTGTTTATTTACAGAAACTGTGTGCTATTCATACAAATGTTTGTAATTATACCTTAGTCAATCATAGTGTGTTTAGAAATACGATAGGAAGTAGGTGCTGTCAGCACTTCTCCTTCTGCAGGTAGGCGCGGACGGTGCAGGTGAAAATGAAATGAAATATCTTACCGTTTGGAGGACCTTATTTAACTTATAATTAAAAGTTTTCAGAGTTTTTTTACAGCAGGTGGTGCTTCAAGAATCGGCCCGAAATGTGCAAGTAATTCCGAGCACTGGTTTAAGGGGTTGTACCTAGTTAGAATTTTCAAAAAATCGATTTTCCAGTTTTTACATTTTCGTTGAGTACATACTCTCAAGTTTACCCTCAAAAAGGACTTGTATGGATTTGGTATCTTAGATGACTCTGTATAAGTTGAAAAGAAAAACAATTTGACTAGGTAAGAACTGTGTTTTTCAAACTTTAAACTTTAAGCGTTTTTCTCAAAACTATGTGTTTCAAGTTGGTGAGCAAGATATCTCGGAAATGGCTTAACCGATCAGGCTTCAATTTTTACACAAGCTTTACAACTTTATCTTTTAGTCTTTAATCGAAGCTTTTTTCGATACTATCAATATTATTCATTTTATAAACAATTTAAAGCGAAATTTTTGTTGAAAACGCCGCCATTTCGTTTAAACGTAATATTTTGCTTATTCCTTCGATTAAATACAAGATTGTACCTTACATTAACTCAATCTCCATTGCTTTCCAACTTCGGATGATTCGATTCAAAGATATCTTGCTCACCGCAACACGCCTGTTTTTGGAGATCGGCCATGGCAGCTCGACAAATTGACATTTTTGTCAACGAAAATATCAGTGTATACGCAAAGATTAACTCAATTTAATGCAAAAACATTCATTCAAATAAATGCAAATTTCTTAAAAACAAAAATACTAGAAGAATCATTTTTTTTTTTTTTTTGTCTCCTGACTAGGTATAACCTCTTAAGGTCATAATCGTAATTTCGACCTGGTGGAATTTTTCTCCATCCACCAATGGCCAACTTCATCACCCCCGTTCCAGGGCACACTGGAAGGGGATAAGGGGATGATACGAGGAAGGATAGGAGTGGGCCAGGGTTCTAGAAACTTGGCAGAAATTCAGAGTTTCCTGTGTTAGGCAAAAGCAATCGGTTGAGTCAACATTTAAATCAGTACTTAGTCTTATTACCCACATTAGTGAGTGGTCCTTTGATATAGACAGAAGTGCAATATTCAAAAGGACTTGGCAAATTAGTGTTCGAGGAGCGAAATTACTGGTTTCCGGAAGAACCGGAGGCGATGAATAATGCGCTTTCAAATTGCGGTGGAAGAAGAGATGTACTAAAAGAAAAGGGAACTAACATAAGTAACATCTAAATAGTATTTCGTGTACTCTGCGTAATGCCATCCTGTATCAATCAATATGAACTGTATGAAATCACCGTGATCTTGTACTCCGGTGACACACCGATGTTCCGTGCTCTCAAAAAGCTTGCTCGAGAAACAATCAGAAGCATAAAACCAGTCTGTGACTCAAAAATAAAGCGGCAGATTTTCAAGAGGAAAAGTAAAAATATCGTTTTATTTATTTCCTCACGGTACAAATAAATCGCGTTATAAAAGAATTTAGTGCACTTCTTTTCGTAAACGAAGAGACGTTGTTCTGGTCAGGAATGAAGAAACAGACCGGTTCAAACAGCAGACAATTTAATGAGTCCGGCTTTTTTTCTAGCATTCATTGCAGTCATTGAACAGATAAAAAAAAATATTAGAATTGTAGGTATCAATAAGTAACAAGACACACTTGATGAACCAATATGAAACTTTCTATATTTCAAGTTAGCAGTCTTCTAACGACTTCCGATCAGCTGTTTGACAAGATTTCGTAAACCTAACCTACAATTCAGTCAGTTGAAAATGTCAAGTCCGATTGAGAATTGAGCACCGTGGAAGAACAACGTGGTGTGATTAGATTTTTAGTCGCAGAAGGTGTTAATACAAGGATGTTAAAAGGGCACGGGAATAAGTGTTTAAACCGTTCGAACATTTACAAGTGGGTGGAACGATTTAAAAATGGCCGCGAAAGTGTCGATGATGCTGGGCGAAGTGGCTGCGACAGCAATCAAAAGAATTTGACACTAGGGTCACAAGAAGATTAGAGGAACGATGGGACGATTGTATAAGTGTAAAAGTAATCAAAATATTGTATTAAGTGAACAAACAGTTTTTGAGTTATATCAATTTGTCTCGTTACTTATTGAATGGCCCTCGTATAATCAAAATTATGTTAGGTTTCGAATCGGCCGATTTCGTTTACATCGAGTCTCTACTATACTTTCTTTCTTACATGCTGGATGACAAACGTTGTTGCGGGAAGTACAATGAATGGCCATCGTACAGGCTGAATTACATAATAATTAACTCGCGCACGCACACACACACGATATAATTGAATGAAGTATCGTTGACCTTCTTTTTCGAGTTCAGGGATCAGGTCAGATTGGACAAGTTCTATGACTCACTTCAATTACGCTCAATTCTTGCCACACTTGTACAATTGACCCACTGTTATTTTATAAATAACCCTTTTATTTAATGTAATTAATCCGCTTCGTGTCAAACGCGTTAAAAATAAACCAATAAGAATGAAACATTTTATTACCATTACTACCAATCGATATTAAGTTGGCCCCTAAAGTATTCGATCATCCTTTAAACTTAACAACAGGAACTATCGAAGTTCTCGCACTATATGTATATGTTACTTACTTCTGTACTTCTTCAAATTTCTTCAATTTAGCATGTTTTTCGGGACCCAGCGAGCTTTATTACTTCATGACTGTCGAATCGTTAAAATGTCGATACATTAGCATGTGACCTGAAAGTTACACGGGCCCATAGAGGGCGCACGATATTAAATATTATTTAATTTGAGCGCGAGTGGTTCACTGATTCCACACCCCAACTAGCTCGCGGTGACGTTAACTCGCTTTGAAATAATTACTAAATCAAATAAATAATACTCGACACATATGTTAATAGCAACACTAATGCCCTAAATGGTTACGAGCGCGAATTCTACTCGGTTCAAGACGAAATACGGTAGCTTGGAGGGCCTGGTACTAATTCGTGGAATCTTTAACCAAACACTATAGACTATAGATGCCTATGAAACAATTGTCGTTTGCGAACGTGATACGCCTCGAATGTCGCGAAGCTGATCCCGCCACGCGCCGCCACACGCCGCCACACGCCGTCCGGCGATAACGAGAGTCAAAGAGTGACACGAGCGAATACGCGAGGATCAGCGTCCGTGAGGTATGTTAGTGTTCAAATGTCAAATCAGGATATACAATTTGTCTTCAATTTCAATACCCTTCTAATCTTCTTCCTCATATTTCTGCTACCCCGAGATAAGGTAAGGTCAAGGTGTGTGTGTGTGTGCTTCAGCACTTTCTACGGCAACATTCGTGTGACCTTAAAAAACTTCACCTAAATGCGAAGTAAAAATACTGTAAGAGTGAAGGAAACAATAGTCTGGCAATGACGCGACGCATAGTGTGGAATACAATGGACAAAAATAAAAATAAGTTCAGATTCAATGTTGACCTAATTATGCTAAATTATCATCAGTCGGTGAGCAAGGAATACTTCATGTAAGAATACCATTACACCATTAGAAACCAATAGAGGATTAATTATAATGGGTCATTTTTCCTAACTTAGTGTGGGATCGTTCGAATGTTGGTGCCGAGTAACGAGCGCGAAGTTGCGCGAATGAGGCGAGAGAGAGAGAGAGAGAGAATTCGCGAACCGCGGATAGATGGATAGATAGGTAGATCGATAGTCGAATAGTTAAACGGAGAGATAGACGGTAGTGTGATACAGAGAGGTGAAAGTAGTACGTTTTAGTTTTATTAAGTTTTGTGAAGTTCTGTAGTTTATTTTCTTTTCATTTATATATTATATTATTATTAGTGTTATTACAACATTAGAAAATAATAATTAGTATTCTTGTGCATAATTCGCTTTTTTTCATTGATTTTCTCTCTAATAATTTGTTTCTGCTACAAACTGCTACACTCTAATTACCAAAATCTATCTGTAATCGAGATCTGGTCGAAGCATTTATTGTACATTGTCTTTTATTGTAGTATTATTTCTTATTGTTCTGCTAACATTAATATTGTCCTATTTTGTTTTATTATAAAATTTAATATATATTTTGTTATAATTGTTATATGCTCAAATAATTTTAGCTAACTTAGTTGAAAGAATTTGTGACATAAAAACACATTTTCTTATTTTTGTCCGAAAATTCTTATTCAAGTACCGTCGCATACTGTGCGACGGCCAGAAACGTTTAGGGGCAGTCATAAATCGGAATTCATATGACTCGGTGAAGATCGGAAGCGAATTCGAGCGAGACCCAATCACTCTCACTCCCTGATCGGTGTGACGCTAACTAGCCCTCGTGGAACCGGCGACACTGGGGTCTTCCCCGAAAAAGAGTAGGGCTATACCAGCGCTATACCAGCGCTATACCAGCGCACACAAGAAAAGAAGTAAACGTCGCGAAGATTGTAAGGACAGTGTAGCGCGCGCAGTGTAGATATTGTAAATTGTAAAGTATCGCTCGATTAACAAAAACCACCTTAACGACTTACAATAATAAAACAGAAGAGGGAAACAGGATCCGTCGAAGTGTAGCGAAAGGGAAAGGGAAAGGGAAAATGTGGAAGAAAACGGGAGACTAGTCCTCGAGATGAAGCTTTTCTTTTGTGATAAAGCAAACTGAACTTTAAATAAAAAATAGATTCAATGTATGACTTGTAATTATTGGTTCTATGAGGACTGTACCGATGATACGTTACATTATTCTGAAAATGAATTATTAGTTGATATACAAAACCACTGCGTATTTATTTTATTTATATTTACGTATATCTATAGGATGAATACATATATTATTTAAAATTGTCATTTATAATCAATTGTGTTTTTTACAAATTAGATACAGTGTTAGAATCGTTCTTCGTGGTAGAGTAGCCAATACACATTGCTCTCGAAATAACTGTTAAGTTCAAGGTGCATTATTCTCAAGTGTTCCGCAATATTCGAAATATCCGGTCAGGAGCATTACTATTCCGAGCATTACCCATACTTTCGGGAAAAATATGATGCAGCAATTTTGTATTCCGTCTGCACGAGTCGTTGTTTACTTCCGCGTTGCGTTTTTTGTTTCTCCGTTTATCTACGTCGTATCAAAATAATCCGTTTGTACATCAAGGTTGTCTATCCATCGTCTAATAATTATATTTTCTTTCGATTTGTGTGATGAAGAACGTTCGTTCACCTGAAATCGAAGTTTCCGCTCTCCTTCTGATAAAGTTTTACTATTCATTTAGTCCAACTTAGACATATTATACAAACTGAACTTAATATTAAACTAAAATGATATGAATGAAATTATATGATAATAATAGAAAATTAAGAAAAATAATGGAAAAACGCTTGAGGCACGTAGCACGTGGACATATTGCACTTTTACGACGCGACAGGACACAGTTGTGCCAATTTAAAAACGAAAATGGGGATTGTCTTTATACCTTCCTCTCGACCGAAACAATCATTTTGCTTTCAAACTTTGAAGATTTTTCATACTTGTTTACAAACAATGTCTATTTAAAAAACTATGCAAGTACCAGCGGGTTTCATTCGAAAATAATTTCGCATCGTACTCCATGCAGGTGGACCGATTTAGTCAACTTACGATTATCCAAGACAACGCAAACATCTTGATATTTGCAAATCCTCAGTCACTGTTTTGACTCACTAAAATCTGAATCATACGACGTGTCGTATATTTTCTCGAGTTTTCATCAAGGTCTATGCATCTGGCAGCCAGATTCGCACAAGTCAGGGGCTTTCCCGCCAGCTACGCGAACACTTTAATCAAAATTTTGCCGCCCTTTTTTCACGGCTTGCTCTCTGTTCTTGTACCTTCTTCCGCGTCTTAATAAAACGGGGTGTGAAGAGACAATTAAATTGTAGTATCATAGTTTAAGCTATTTTTGGAAAAGAGCCATAAAGGAGAAAGGCACGAGGTCGAAAACCAGGCCCACGGGCCGTCAAGTGTTTTTCCGAAGGCGAGAGTGATGAATGCGTGGTGGAGGGAGTAAGATGCGAAGGAGTACCTTTGTAAAAGAGACAGATGCGTGTTGACCTGAGACGAGAAAAGTGCCTGTTCAATGCGAACGTTAATTTTATTCAATTCATTTTTATATTTTTAATAAACCATAATTAACCTTTTATAATAAACAGCACAAAATCTTATTTCCACCCCCACCAGCAAATCTACTTCCAACCATATCCTTCGATGTAACTTATTGCATGGAAGACCTAAGGACGCTGACTATGCTTACGCAAAATTTGCTCACTTCATGACTTTAGTAAACATTTTGTTTAAATTAGGTTGCATGGGCTGTTAACAACTGGATGACACAGGGCGAGATCACACTCTTGGATCACCGCTTGATTACCTTCTATCTGATGTACAGGAACCCTAAAGCCACTAACTGGGCCCTATACAAAGAGGAACTAGAAAGAAGGCTGGGGAGTAACTGGCACAGGCCCAGAACAGTAGAAAAGACTGCGGACAAGCGGTCACTCAGGCCTACGAGATTGCCTGTCCCATCAGATAAAAGAATAGAAATAAAAGGGTTCTCTGGTGGAACAAGGAGCTGGATAAAACCAGAAGAGAACTCGAGAATTACTAAACAAAGCTATGAAGGCCAACAACGAAACCTGTATGGGAACAATACAAAGAATCCCAGAAGAGCAGTTTTTCTAATCACAGTTTACAAAACAGACAAAATGTTAGAATATAGAATTACCGAAACCCTCGAGCCATGATGCAACACCTCGTTTTTCAGTGAATGTGTGGCCAGCTATTCTAGGAAACAGAGTTATTAGTCCTTATTATCTTCCAGATCGTTTAACGAGACCTGCCCGATCTAAATTAAACTTTTTCTTATGTAGATAAGAAGACCAGTAAAGGAACGAATATGTAGATCGGGGCATGAGATAACAACTGAGGAAGAATTGAAAATTCGAATAGACATCTACGAAGTATACCAAATTTACATCAGCGAATTATAAACAATATTCAAAATATGAATTAATTTCGTTAATTGTAGGTCTAATTATGTCGTGTTTGGTATCATTTTCATGGAAAACGTTTAAGGAATCAATTGTATTGGATTTAGGATTATGGAAGCAAGGAGAAAAAGAAAGATAATTATAAATAATTAAATCTTAATTGTAATTTTACAAAACGGTCTTCTCTTTCAATGTGATCTACGCAAGGTCTGTCTTTCGACTGACTGTATAAAGAAAACGGCCAACGAACCAGGCCGGTCCTTGTGGCCCTTATCCCTATTTCTACGCGACGCATTTTGGGTATAATGTTACCAATGCGTTCTAAGAAGAAGGAACTGTGGCTAGCAAAGTTGTTTTACAGATAGCATTCGAGAACAGAAGAATCAACTTTTGCGCTTATTCCAACAAATTGACGTTTATTTCGTTGAGATCGGATAAGACGTAGGGAATTTGACATTTTCACTTCTCTGTGCTTGTCCTTTATAACCCTACTGTTTTTGAGCATTTGAAACCACAAAACCCAATGAGATGTGATACGTTGGTGTGGGATTTGTCTTTGGACGTTCACAATTCAAGAGAACTCATGAAATATCTCATTTTGGAAATTACGATTGTTCACTACTTTAAGAAAAACGTTTACGAATACGAAGTATACAAAAAGAAAAAAGAAAGAAAAAGAACCATGGAAGTCATGAACTAAAGAAGACTCTAAATAATATTCAAATTTTTGGGAATTCTGTATCTTCAATATTAAAGAATTTACGTTTAGAGAAGTGTGTATACAAAAATGACTAAAACGAAACATATAAATAATTTTTTTGTATGGAAAAGCTGGATGAGATATTAAAATTAAATATAAGCAATACAATGTTAATTGATTTTCTACTTCCTTTGACTAAAAACTTCTTATATAACTACAGTCGTCTGTTTTTTTGCTAACAAGAAGCATTCATCCTTCAAAACTTCAAATGTAGTTTAACAGCATTCTGGGACGATTACTGAAATGGTCTGCACTGGAATGCTAAATAAGTAGACTGGAGAATGATGTCGAATGATGTCAGATTGCTTCATGTTTCTATACATGTACAAGTTCTATAATATTTTTGTCATATTTATGATTACGGACATTGCAAAACGAATATGTTCTTTGCTGCAAAATATATCTTTCTACATATAAATTTGCTGTTTCATTACATTTTAATACATACTGCTACTAACCCTTTGAGGACGAAGCAGTTTTAATATTGGCACAGAAAACGCATGGAATATTATAATTCTCTTCTTCGACGCATGTATTATAAATCCCTGTTGTTTACAAGTAGTTATTGTAGGACAATGTTTGTAGAATATACATATATGTATGAATTTTTGTAAAGGATTAATTTTGTTTTCTCCGAAAAATTCATAAAAACTTCGTTTACGATTAGAAATTTAATGCAAATGTTATACCGGTTTTAATAGCAAGTGCCTATGTTCAACGAGTAAGGGGAATGTCCTCAGCGAACGTTCAACCGATTGTATATTCTGTATTTCCGTAGAAATTAATTAAATCCGATGGTTACTTTCGAACCGGTCATCATTTCGCCACCTTAACTCGAGTTCGGGGAATTTCTGAAGAAACAAATCCTGCGGACCATCCCTTCCCTGATTCTTCCCACTTTGGAAAATATCCCTCCTTAACACTGTTTGCAATCAGCAAATATTTGAAAAAATAGAATCAGAATATTCTCAGCCACCATCTCTTGTCAATCAACCAACTTTATCTACAAACTGTCTGAAATAAACCAACAACTTATGAACCTGAACAACTTTCAACGAAATACTCTCAATCGATATATTTTTTAAACCTAAACCTAAACCTAAACCTAAACCTAAATCTATTGACTCTTCTACGTGTCAACTATATCGAGGATTCAACAATCTTTATGAATCACATCCGTGTTTGTGGAAATTTCATTTATCAGATTACAAAAATCGTGACGAATGAAAAAGTGCATTAAAGAGCATTGCAGCAGAAATGAATATAACTTATGTAAAAATAAAATAAAAAATCTGCGTTTGCATTATTACCAAGGACTTGAAAAAATAAAAAATTTAGTGAAAAGTGGTGTTGGAAGCGATGAATGTTACCATAACTATAAACCTTCGTTACCATGGTTCACCACTCTGGATAGTTTTGTGAGTTAAGTGACATACAGTGATTTCCAGAACTTAATATTGTAGTTATTAACAAAGATACTCAAAATTAGGCCTGAAGAATAATGGGCATCCAAAATATTAATGCGAGACATATAGTGTTAAATTTTGTTTAAAAGATGTTATTTCTCATAGTGTCCAAATATTTTTGTCACCCGAACATGCGGTATTCTTTCGTTTGTTTACTGCTATCATATAATGTATGTAAATTTTTGGAACTTATATTTATTAACGTTAATAAATGATTCATTATTGGAAGCAGTAACGAGGACGATTGCTTTTTTAATAACTACACTATTAAGTGATAAAGCTAGTCACACGCTGGTGTCCGAATATTTCTGGGAGTCACTGTACGTGAACCGTGTCATCACATTCACGCAATTTCTCGCACTGTGCACATTGGTTATAATTCTATCTAGGGTACATTATTTGCGAAATGATGAAAAAGATTCGTGATAGCCATCGGTCAAAAAGATGCTAATTTGAAAGTTACAATTCTTTGTTTCGGTTGAAATAAAAATAAGATTGTTGCTTCGGGGCTATCGTACGATATGGAAACAATGTACTATCTGTTTTAGTTTTCACACGTATCATATTGCAGCATTGTTTTATCTTCAGACGTCTGTCTGGCCGCACTACCGGTGATATTTAGTTACGCAGCTTCGTTATCAGATATAAATTGCTTGTTAAATGGAACGTATCCAAGCATCTTTGAACAATTACGTAATTCTTTGAGACGACGCACAGTGCGGGGTACTCGAATGAGAATTTTCGGACAACAGTAAGAAAACGTATATGCTAATGATTCATATTTTTGTCACAAATTATTTCAACTAAGTTAGCTAAAATTATTTGAGAATTATTACATAAATATATGAAATGTTCTAATAAAACAACTGTTCTAATAAGACAATATTAATGCTAGCAGAGCAATAAGAAATAATACTGCAATAAATGCTTCGAGCAGATTCCGATAATTAAATGATAAATAACATCCAGTGTAGCAGTTTGTTTTTTTATACAGAACCATCAAAATTGCAGGATAATTCGAACCGTTTTTATTTCATTGCTTTTTCAATTTTTTCAAGGAAAAAAGAAATTTTGTACGTTGGCAATTGAAATGATACATACATATTTAAGATGCAGCAAACAGTATTTGAGAGAAAATCAATGAAAAGAAGCGAATTATACACAAGAATACTAATTAGTGGTTTCTAGGTTAGGAAAAACGAATAATTGTAATTAATCCTCTATTGATTTTTAATGGTACTATTCTTACATAAAGTATTCCTGGTTCACCGACTGATGACAATATTGCATAATTATTTTTTTTCATTTAGCTATAAAATATTAAACTTTGCCGCTGTTTTCTCTACTGTTTTTGAAGTAATCGAATGCAAAACGTGCAGAGGGAATATAAAATTCACCGAGAGTGGCAAACGTGGTGGTGCTGTGGTCCAGTGGCAAAAATATACATTTGACATTGTCGCAAACATGACTGTTTGTATATACAATATATGCAAGTAATGAAAGCCTTGGGCATGTCTATAGGAGAAAATTGTTATAACTTCTGTCTGCGAGCCGCCGACGCCCGGCGCGTACAGTTTTCATTGAGTGATCATTGAACGAAGCTGCAAAAATGGCCAGATTCAATGGCTCAGATCTAGCTGGAAGAAAGAGGATGAGGAGTATATTAATATAGAATGGCAATTGTATAAGGAATACAAGAAATTTCTTCTGCTGAATGGCAATCAAAACTTTAACGTACTGGGAGGCTCGTTATTGTAAACCGAGATTCTGTTTAGGCGTCCAGCGCGATACGGGACTGTGTCAACGGCACTTGAGACATAGGCCAGATGGTGGGTCATAAAAATGGGAAAATTCACATCGCCGGCTAGGGTTAAAACTGTGCCTGCAGTCAGTCACAGCCCAAATATAGAATAGTACAATTATAACATAATTAAGCGAACATAATAATTCAGCGAACATCGTAGGGGTTTTCTGATTAATTAACAACTTCTTTTATTAACAATTTGAAGCTAAATTTTCCGTCATTTTTTCAAACTTAACGGTAATTAGTATTTTTTAGTTTAGGACCACAGGTGTTAATGAAAAACCTTTCCGGCTATGCAGATCTTTGAAAAAAAGTGTCGGTGCTTGCCAGCTCCTACAGCCGCCATTTTTCATCCAAGTTGTTGAAAAAAATTCCCAAACCTTCTTAAAAATATTTATAACAAACCTTTTTTGTTCCTAACCTTAGCTAAAAGCTTGTATGGGTTTACTTAAAAAATCACCTTTTTCTCTGACCTTTAGAGTGGCGTTGCCCATTAAACAGAACGACCGCAGTTTCATGCTCTCTTTACTCAGTTGATAGCTAGTTAGACCAGACGTTGGTCGCAAGGAATTCAGTTTCCAATTCGCTTCCATTACACATAGCACGTAATAAATATAGTAGTAAACTATTTCCCATTACAATTGGCCGAACCCAGACCACGAATGACCTTCCCAATAGGTCATTGTATTCGCCTTGAAATACTTTCATTGAAATTCCGTTCCACTGAAAAAAACAGAGATGACCTTCATATCTCCTTCACGCCTCCATCTATCAAAAAACCAGTAACATCGAATGATCAGCTCCTCGATGCCAAATAATTTTGTCCTGATGCACTTTTTCCTATCATCAATAGCAGCCAAATTATTCAGGTGGCCGATTTTAAGTGCCTCACCCTGTATACAATACAGTGTATTTAGTGCATTTAGTAAGGTGAAGATAATATGTACCTATAATACTTTAACACACCGAAACTTTAAGGTGGGGAAAAAATGTCAATTTGAAACGTAATTACAGCTGAATATAAGTAAAGGCACCGAACTTATTTATACACCTAGTAATTATTTATATCGATGATAATATAAATGATGATGATTATAATAATAATGACGGTGAAGGGGGGGTAGTATGATATGACAAGTAGATGATTTTTTTTACTGAAACTAGTAAGGTTTTAGATATAAAATAAATGTTAATTTTGTTATTAGAATATAATAATAATAAATAAGAAGAAATGAAATAAATTGATCACATAGACGTCTATTAAATGTTATTAATCCAGTAAAAGGAAAAATTCAAATTTCTTATGCAAAATTAGTGATATTATGTAATGATGGTATCCAATTAAGAACTTGTTTATCCAGTTTCTCGATAATTAATTCTATAAATCTATCGACATACATTCGAGCAAAGAGGTATAGGTCATTTGCGTTGTTTGTAGCATTTCACATTTAACTACGTCAAAAGATTTTCTAATATATTTTAAGAAATTTATTATAGGCTCTCAGAGATTTTGTAAATATTTCTTTATGATTGTTATAATTTAAAGAGACAATAGAATTATTAATGTGAAAAGAAATTTGTGTATTGCTGTTACCTACTACTAAAATTGTAGAACAGAGGAAAGTAGTCTGTGTCGAGTAGTCGTCACTATATTTTTAAGATATAAGATATAAGATATTTGAAAATATGAATAATAGAAATAACAAAACATTGTGAAAATAAAATGACCATTTAATGAAGTTTTCAACAGTTTTCAACTCATCGTTGTTAAAGCCTTTTCTTGACAGTTCTTAGAAAATTACATCTCTACAGTTTGCACGACGAAAAAGCTGTTTTAAGTTATTTCGATAAAGAATAAAACAAATAAGGTTTTAAGAATATAAGTGTTAATTATCAATGAAACAATTGTCTCGTTTTTCTCGTTTTATCGGTACAGACTTTGATAACCTCGAACTATATTTTTACTCATGTTTTCAATGTTTTGAACGAATGAAAAAATTGTTTGAGTCTTATCAGGGGTTCCCTGGTTATTATAATCCGAACAAAGTTCAGATTTTCTAAACGTTGCACCTTCATATTTGAACCCTTTGCACTCAGAAATTTCTTCCACATTATTTATTTACAAAGTAGTGAGCAATATAACGTCGTAGATAAGATATAATATAATATAGTGTTACGAATAATTATTATTCTATTTAAATGATATTTCGAAGTAAACTTGGAAAAAGAAAAATAAATTAGTTATATTTCCCTTAAAAATCGTCTGCATTCCTTTCGTGTCCCTTTGGGTGGGGATGGGATAATCGAGTGGAAAGGGTTAATTTTACATTAAATTCATAAACAACAAGTAGGGCATTTCCGTTTCGAAGAAGATACTGTTAGTAAGATCTTTTCTGTTTACTGGCTGGAAAGAAACCAACTTTTTTTTAACTTGAAATTGCTGTAAATAATTTACTAAATTCTTGCAATTAACAAGGATGTTTTCAAAGTAATTTTAATTCAACACGTTAGTTGCCACGGTACAAATGGACGCAAGTAATTAGACACTAATTATTAAGGATACGATCAGATAATTTCAAATTTAACCTATTTCTATTCAGAGTTTATTTGGTCTTTTGTTCGACTAATTACTTGATTAAATAACATTGAAGGTCACTGGCGACTGACACAGTAGTTAACTTTCGAATACCTACCAGTGATCGCATTATAACTCATTTGTATCTAATTACACGGCTTTAAGTAAATAGTTTGCAGTATTTAAAGAAATTCCGAACTGGCCTACGGTAACAATAAGTTTACGAAAGCATTGACCATCGATAGCCTTCTATAAATATTTTCGCGACGAGAACCTCCTCCTTTATTCTCGGTTTACCGCTTTCCAGTTTCAAATTTTATTTTTAGCGTGTTTTGGCAAGATCAAAGCGCTTCGTGAGGTTATTACCTGCTAAAGTCAAGGCTCAAAAACGGTTATTTTCTCGGTGATTCCTATCAAAGCCTTATGCCTTATCCAATTAGGGAAAATAATCACTTTCTTTGCTGATTTTTGAAAATCTAACGGGGATCAATGCCTCATCCCACATCTGCTATATTCCATACCTTTCAAAGTGGATTTAAGGGTGTTATGGTTTGGAAGAAATTTATTTAAAAGCAATAATTATACAGAGAACGAAACGGAACTCATGGTTAGGTGTATAGAGCTTTCTAATGTACATATATTCTCAACAAAGGGTACCTAAACAATTAGGACCTTCAAAAAATCGATTTTTGTTTTTAAACGATAGAGCTACATTTGTAGAATGTTTTCCCAAAATTTCAAAGCAAAATTTGAAAAACTGAAAAAATAACAGCCCCGTGAACGCTACACCTCACCACCCAGATTTGAAGCTGTAACACGTTTATCTGAAAACTACACTTTCCAAAGTGGCGTGCACGATACCGCGAAAACTATTCAACCAATCGACTTGAAATTTTCTCCACGTATTAACAATGTTATTAGCTTCGATATGTCGGAAAATGTTTTTTCTATACATTTACATGTCTATGAGAAATTGGACTTACACCACTTTCATAATCATGGCTACGCAATTTCTTTTATCAGCCAATTTTTAATTGAACAATTCATCGGCATTTTTAAAAATATTAAATACTAACTAGTTATAAATAACAAATTTACACTAAATTAAGCATAAATTACATGATACCTCGCTTATTTTTTTAAATGGACTTACACCACTTTCAAAATAAACGGTTCAATATAGTGATTGAGACAAAGGGTAAATAGTACTTGGCAAATAATGAAAAACGTCCTAATTAGAAGCTAACAGTTTCGAACTTTTATAAATAAAAGTTCTTTGTTTCGTCTGAAGCGAGTAACCTTCTAACTTCGAAAGCTATTGTACCGTATCGAAATAGAAACCACTAATTAGTATTCTTGTGTATAATTCGCTTCTTTTCATTGATTTTCTCTCAAATACTGTTTGCTGCATCTTAAATATGTATGTATCATTTCAATTGCCAACGTACAAAATTTCTTTTTTCCTTGAAAAAGCAATGAAACAAAAACGGTTCGAATTATCCTGCAATTTTGATGGTTCTGTATAAAAAAAGTATCGTATTTCATCGGTATATAATTTGTTTCTGCTACAAACTGCTACACTTATGAAGCATTTATTGCAGTATTATTTCTTATTGTTCTGCTAACATTAATATTGTTTTATTTTGTTTTATTAGAAAATTTCATATATTTTGATCAGAAATAGTTCCAGTTGGCTAGTATGAATATCATTATACAGTTGATTTAATTTTTTTGTTCATTTTTGAATTGCGGCGAGTAATGTGTTAAGTAGCTCTCTATTATGAAATTGTATCAGACTTTTATGTTGTAAAATTTGCCGTTATTAGACTGTTTTAGACGCACTGTTTATATATTATAATATTATAGAAAAATCGTAGAAGCAAAGTTTTATGAACTTCCGCGATTACGTAGCCGACGCGACGCAGTCGTTAGTCGAAGCTGCATTTACAAGAGAAAGTTTATCTGTAGGCGTTGTTGGCCCACTCGCAGATACGCGTTATTGGTCTCGCGGGACCTCTTTTTTCAAGGGAACGAAAAAAAAAACATGTTCTTCTTTTCTTAATTAACACCTTCGCGCCGGTGGATCACCTCGATTGTCCCATCAGGAGGTGTACATTAACGGTGGGTCACACTTGAGTATTTGAAAATTCAGTAGTAAAAACAATTCAATATTATAAACTTAACATAATTATTTATCGTTGGAGATTTTGTATTAGCGCGTCTTTCGAGAGAATTCGCGGACCTTTATCGTCTTTCTTTTGTTCCGTTGTCACGGTTTCCGGCGCAGTCAAGTCGCTTCGTGTTCTTCGTGTTCTTCGTGTAATAACGTAGTGATGGAAATATTGGCGTGGCGTGAATGTGTTAATATACAAAGTGTTCATTTTAATTATTTTCGTTATTGAAAATAAGAAAAGATGACTAAACAGAATGTATATGGTTCTAAGGCATGCATCTGTGATTAGTCATTTTCTCTTACTTTCAATAGCAGAAGGAATAATTAACGCTTTATGTGTGTATACACGAGTTCAATAAACGAATGTCTATTTATCAGCTATCAATGTATTCATTTCAGTGATTTATCTACGCACCTGAGGTATAAAGGCACGTTCGAACTAGGTAATTAACTGGCGCCAGTAGCTGTGCGAGTACCTAGCCCGAATAGCTTTTTGCATTGCCTGTACCAATTGTACATATTTGTGTCGTCAACAAACAAGATATGTACAATTACTGTTTCTTGGCAATTTACTTAATACGGGAAAGGCACGAAATCTAGCCGTTCAACTGATTATGTACCGTCAAATATTTGTTTAGTTTGAACGCTCTTGAACCTCTAAATCTACCATTTTTTTAACCCTTTCGCTACAGGCGATTTCTCCAAAAACCGTGCAGGATGCGCGAAACAGAAAACTTTCCCAAAAACTGGGGATTTATAACATCTTAAAACGCTCACTTTTAATTACAATACTTGACGTGCAATAACTCCAGCCGCTCGTCGTATGTACGATACGCGGCATCTTAATACGCTGCAGAGTGACTATAGTCGCCCTATATTGGTAACGAAAGGGTTAACGGGTGCGTCAGTTACAGCTAAATATGTTCAAACAAACGAAGAAAATCGAAACATTACATATACAATATTTAACACTTGACAAGCCTTGACTATACAATTTGCAATTAGAATTAAATTTAAAATGGAGTTTTATTCAAAATATAAAGAATAGAGGGCACATTAGAAATACGGAGTGCGTATGTAGAGCAACGGGTTAACTCGCGTCCTGTCCGTATAAATATTATTCATTTCAATTAACTTATGTAGCACATTAGTAATAAATGTTGTTTTTCCTATTCATATAAAAACTGATTAAACAATTATTAATGGTGACGCATCTAACATTCCCAAAATTATTTACAGATTCTTATATATTCACAATACAAAAAAAGTACAGTTAGAAAGCTGAGTGCAAGTAACCCTCCTATAACACGGTAGATAGGTTCCTAGAAAATGTGTTGTGTGAAACCGTGTTATACTCGTATGAGACCCAGAGCCAGTACAAAAAGGGGGTTACGTTCCGAAAACTTCTTAAAAACAATCGTTATTTTTTAAATTTCAGATAAGTAACTTAATTTTTATTAAAAATATAAGTATATGTATAACGAAACGAAAAAGAATGTTTTCATTTAATGTAACCTTAATTTGATCAATTAAATATCACATTTACCAAACTCAGTGGTGATTATATGTAATAACCGGCAATTATACGTAATTAGCGGATTAATCACATTTACCGTAACATACATATGATTTAAATTTAAAAAAGGAGTATACAAACTGAACTATAGAAATAGTTCATAATTTCTAGAATAGATACCACTTACCAAATAACGAAAAAAAAAAGGCCATTAAAGGATAAACGTGCGTCGAAAAATGAATAATTTCAATATTATAAGCATATTTTGATTTCTGCCGAAGCGAGCAACGTTCTCGCTTCGAGAGCTATCGTGCCGTATGGAAACAACAGATTACCTTATCATTTCTTCTTTTCCTGGTTGCAGAAAGTGTTCTATATACGTATCTGGAGTTGAAAGACAGATAATCCACTGTTCCCATTGTAATGTACATCCGGTTTTCCGCGTATACACGCTGTTTCCTTAGTTGTCGAAAATTTATATGACAGTCATTTGATTCCATAGGTTAAAGTTGATCAAATATCCTGACTTTCTTTACATCCTTATTTACAAAGTTTTCTATATTAATGTAAATTTCCTTTCCTTTTAATGAAATTGTATATTTTTATTATTCTTAATTTATTCCTCAATTTTTCAGAGGAATTCAAAAGAGATATTTCAAAGAATCTTCACTATTACTGGATCTCGAGGGGTATCACGAATAAAGAGAAACAGTGCAACAGTTGTGGTAATATGTTATTACAAAAAAGAAAAATAAAACAAATAGAATGAAAAATCGGAAAAATGTAACAGAAAATATGTATAATAGAACGTTGCAATGCCGATGGATTCTACCTAATATCTTTACACGCTATCTATGCTTTTTCTCTTACTGTTCAAATCGCCTAATACAGTGAAGTCTCGATATATCGCTGGGAACTACCCCCTCTGCTCGCCATGATATCAAATTACGTATAACAGCGATATATCGTAGAGAAGACACTGTAATCTGAAAATGACCGAGACTTGCTCGAGTCGGAACACTTGGATGTTTTTCTAAACGTAGGAAAGGACAGCAATAATGAGAAGAGAAAAAGGTCCGAGACATATCAGTGAGACACTACTACTAATGTAAAGGCAAAGTTTGTTTATTTTTACTTTTTGGGAAATGAAAACCACATCATCGTATTTCTGGTATATTTCTGGTATTTTTCTGGTTAAAATGACACCAAACACGGCATAATTGCTACATATTTGCATATTTTATAAATGATAATGACTTGTTTCCTTTAGATTATAAAGTCAAGAGAACCTTATGAATGTGTCAGTACAAATTTTATTAAAGAAAAAGGTAAAAATGAAAAAAATGAACAATTTGTTGCTCTTGCGTGTCAATACGTATGGCTGGGTGGTCTCACCGATACGTCTGTTCCAAAGAACGACGGTTGAGCAGTGTAACCTGATCCGAGTTCATATGTCGGTGAAACACTACTAATGTAAAGTCATTATCATTTATAATATATGATATATGTGATTTTCGTTTCCCAAATACTTGAAATAACAAAATTTTGCCTTTATATTAATAGGGTCTTACCGATCATGTACCTTTGATTTCTAGCTCCGCCCTATATCGAGACTTTACTGTATTATACGCGTAATAGCCGCAAACCGGCGTATGAATACGAAAGTAGGGGTGTTTCGGTCGCGAAATCCCCTACGCGAATTTTCCGCGAAATTTCAGTGTCTACACAATATAATACTGTTCTTATATTAAATCTACTTATTTATACATATAATTGTTAAAGTAGTAGTAGTAGTAGTTGAAAAGTTTTCGGCTAATTCTGTATCTCGAGATGCTCAAGGTTTCGAAATGTTTACATTCAGCTGTTCATTCACGATTTGTAAGTATGCCGTCGAAACACGTCTGAGAGTAGCGAAAAAAGATAGCTGAAGAAACAAAAGTAGCAGATTTTCCCGTAAATTAGCTGCTTCGTTATTAATTAGAAGCCGACTGTTAATGATATGGTTTAAAAGACAAAACAACGGAAAGGATTGAGCGCATTATTAAACGAGAATCTTTGGAAGACGTAAAGACCGCTTCTCAAACTGCTCATGAATTACGCGAAGAGGGAGTCGTTAGCATTAGTCGTTTCACGGTAACAAGCTAGTTGTACGATGTCGGAAGAAGAACTTCAGTTGCTAAACAAAAAGCAGAAGACCCGTTTAAGATGTGCTCAAGAATATCACCACTGGACAACCAAGGATTGGAAGACTGTCGCTTCTTCAGACTATTCGAAATTTAGTTTGTTTGGAAATGATGGGAGGCAGTATGTACGACGTCCAATTGATAGAAGATATAAAGTTAGGTATCGAATACCAATTGTTGGGATTTCGCATTGTCTCCTTCGAGCAAGGGACAAATCGAAGGCGTAACAAATATATCTGTAGTGGCTCAGGAATCCCTTCAAAGGTCCCACAATAGCGTTTATTCAAACGACAGACTTCACGTTAAAAATTGCAATTTAATTCAATTTTAGCATGTTTTCACATATTAATGTACTTTTCCTTCCCGCTCCCGTTTATTACCAAGTTCGCCATAGCCAAATCATTTCTAATTTTGCGCCGTCTGCAAAAAGATTGCATTGCATTTAATATGCTACCTAATCTTTTTAGCACCGTTCAAATTTAGCACCACCGAGTGAGCGTGTAGCCGAGTGAATGATGAGAGAGAGAGGTAATGAGTAAATGCTACAGCGTGTGAGTGTACGTAAAGTTAATACAATCTTAACCCCTTGCCTTACAATATCGTGCCACACACACGTTTATGAATCAAAAAACGGTTTTTGATTTTATTTTTTTTAATATGGCGCAATTGATCAAAAAATCTGATTACTGATCCGCGATTCCTTCAATACGAAATTCTCATTTTTCTGAATATTTTTGTGTTCTTGATTTTTTCATGTATTATAGTGGAAGAAATTGGCCAAAAACGTGATTTTTAACTTTTGTCCTTTACTACCCCCCACGTTGAAGTATCAAGTTCAAACTTGATACAAATGGTTTTTTCTTCATAAGCTATCGAATTACCTGTCGCAAGTCGAATTTGGTTCAAGGGCACTTTTGACCACTTTTTTATAAGACAAAATATGTACATATGTGTTGGGTTGCAGCAATAAAGTATAATCGTTCCATAGCTAAAACCGACCAGTTTATGATGTACAAGTTGTATAAAAAATGTAAATCCGGTCAACATCTGATGGTCAGGACCGTTACATTTTGTCATCCAGCTACAACCAATAAAACAATTTAATAATTACTGCACGCTGGTATCGTCCCATACCTGAGGATCGGGAGAGGCCCAAGGCACTCGGGGGCCTTCCAAACTTCTTCCCTTCCTTCAGTCCTTTCAACTTGCTAGTAACCACCCCCAAGTCCCAGCCTGGACTCTCGAAAATTTGCCTACGCCCCCAACCAAACTTTCCTAATCGATCTCGTAACACCAAAAAATCAGATAATTTTAGTGTATATTTTTATTAAATATATTATTTATGTTTACATCGTACAGTCATTATTTATTTATCGTTCTGGGAACCAATGATAACATTCACTTCTCACCTCGAATTAAAACCAATGCGAGGAATTAACAATATGTACATATTGAAATAATATTACTTAATGTATGCGCATATTTACAAGAACATCGACTGTAGACCGATATACGTGTATATATATGTATATATTTTTTTATCTTGTTTTTCATTTTGCAGATAAAGCATAATCTGAGAAAGAAAATCATACAACATATTCATAAGCTCAGCTGTACTGACTACGGTATTTCATGCTTTTCACTGGTCTTTCACACGGACTGAAGATAGTTAAATTAAGAAAATCTAAAGTTTTATTCAAATGAAGTGTTAATTTTACAGAAATCTTGCTTATCATTAACCGTTAATCGTTTATCTTATTGTTAGTTAATATCGATAACGAAAATTTTGTTTTTATTACCTTTGACCATCGTCAATTTTAGATAACATCATTGATAATTAGTATACATGTATGTATATCATTGACGACAACTGCCTTATTAAATTTACATATTTCAACAAAGAAATTGTTTTACAAATTTTCGAGCAAAGAGTAAAACAGAAAATACTATGGTTTAACTTTTTAATCTAACAATTGTATACGTTAATAACAATGATATTAACAACTATTTAATTTTACAAATGATAATTTCGATTCTTCGTTACAGTACATATGTATCAATTTTACAACATAATTTATTTTAAATTCTTACGCACTTTTGGAAGCTGAATATGAGTCTGAAAAGCCACAATTTAAAGTAAAAACAACTTTTGAATAAGTTAAAAAAGTGTTTAATTTTCAAGTCTGGAGATGTTTTGTACTTTTACTCTAGTAACTATTCAGTTGATACTAATACACTGTATAAAGTATGTATATCTCTTGATTGCAGTGTAATACGGAAGCTGAATGAATAACTTGATGTGTTGTATTTTTAATGTAATTAAAAATGATCATTAATAATGATTACTTATATCTAATGTCGTGTGTAAAAGTGGGGAAAGTGGTGACGTCCAATGAATGATTAATAATTGTCGGGGGTTGAAATATACTGATTTTACATCACGTCTTGTAGGAACAGTCCAAAAAGTCATGTCAGGTATGAGTTGGAATGTGTCGTTACGGTGTCGTGAGGTGATGCCGTCCTTTGTCCTTTGTCCTTTGTCCCTTTCTTTATGATGCGTCTATTAACTGTTTGAAGAAATGAAATATCGAGGTTTTACAGTGCTTGTAAACTGGAATATCTATTGGGAGTACAAATTAGTTCGGTCCGTTTTTTGGTGGTCAAAGATGCATTTATTTTAAAGCGAAATGTACTTACACGTTAATCAAAGTATTGTCCATCGCTGGCTACTACTTTTTCCCATTTCTCAGGCAATTTTCGGATTCCATATCGAAAGAAAGCCTCGTCCTTTGAGGCGATCCAAGTTCGGAGCCAATTTTCGATTTCTTCGAAAGATGTGAATCGATGACCTGCTAAATCATGTTGCATCCGTCGGAACAACCAGTAATCTGAAGGGGCGATGTCCGGAGAATAGGGCGGGTGCGGTAAAATATCCCACTTCAATGTTCCCAAATATTTTTTAACCACTTTTGCGACATGAGGCCGAGCGTTGTCGTGCAGAAGGATCACTTTGTCGTGTCGTTGTTCGTATTCCGGCCGTTTTTCTTTTAATGCACGGCTCAAACGTATTAATTGCAGCCTATACCGATCGCCCGTAATGGAATCACCAGGTTGTAGCAGCTCATAGTACACGACACCCTTTTGGTCCCACCAGATACACAGCATGACTTTGGAACCGTGAATATTCCGTTTTGGAGTTGAAGTTGTGGTCGATGGCAACGATTGACCGGGCATAGCGTAATATTTTTTCTTCTTGGGGTTGTCGTAAAATATCCACTTCTCATCTCCAGTCACAATCCGATGTAAGAAATCCTTTCTTTGTTGCCTTTGGAGCAGTTGTTCGCAAGTGAAAAATCGCCTTTCAACATCTCTCGGTTTCAGTTCATAAGGCACCCAATTGCCTTGCTTTTGAATCATTCCTAAAGATTTCAGTCGTACGGAAACTGCTTGTTGAGTCACTCCAAATGATTCTGCAAGCTCCTCCTGCGTTTGACTCGGATCTTCATTGAGTAATTCCTTCAATTCAATATCTTCAAATTTTTTTGGCTGTCCAGAGCGAGGCTTGTCTTCAACGCTGAAATCTCCATTTTTGAAATGTCGAAACCATTCCCTACACGATTTATCTGTTGGAGCGTTGTCACCATAAACTTCCACAAGCATTCGATGGGCTTCAGCTGCGCTTTTCCTCCAATTAAAGCAAAAAACTAAAACCTCCCGCAAATGCTGCTTAGTTAACACAAAACTTGACATATTGAACACAGTAAAAAACAAGGTTTTTGTATAAAACTCAAATCGATATAAACTGAATATCATTTACCGATGTCTAACCTCTCTAAAACAGTCGAAGTCAGCTGTCGCTATGCAACATACATAACAATCAGAGTAATCATTTGAAAACGGACCGAACTAATTTGTACTCCCAATATTAACCGTAGGAAAAGAAAAAAACTAATCAATGTGGACGGTAAGGGACCGGTCTGAAGAATAAGGATATGGATCGTAACACACTAAAAATCTGAAATCTCCCGAATAAAATGATAGTAATTGTTATTATATTATGAACATTTGAGCATATTTAAATAATAATCAAAATATACTAATTTTCATTAATATTTTTTAATGTATTTCAAGAGCTAAGCAGTTAATAGTTGTATGTTAAAAAATTTGCATGTTTTTTTATCGAAAAACTTGATTTTTTCATAAACTATGAATTCTGAAAGGAAATAGTTTCCACATTCGAATTCAACTTATTGAAATATGGTGAAATAATAAATGTAACTCTTTAATATTTAATTTTATAACGTACTGAACACAGATGAAGAAGCAGTTTGTTGAATGTGAAGTGGGTTGACGTTAGGCAATTTTATTCACCAGTAACTCTCAACATAAAATTCATTTTTGTATATATTAAATATCATTATACCAACACAACTTACAAAATTTTATAAAAATTTCCTGCGTTGAAGGTTACGAAATTATACATATACATGTTAAACAATCTTATCAGTAATGTTAATAAATAACAGTTAAAAATGGAGAAAAATAACTGAAATAGAATTCCAGTTATCGATGGAGATGTTCAATAACCAAAATAAAATCCTCGTTATTCATAATAATAATTATTGACACTGAAAAGAAAAATTTACCATCGATAATGGTTATTTCTAACTAAAAACAATTTCTGTAATCAATCATGATTATTTGCAGCCAAAAATAATTTCCGTCGTCGATAGCAATTATTTACAATTAAAAACGATTTCCGTCATTGATAATGCTTACTGATAACCAACAAATTTTTAATCATTCATAACGGTTATTCGTAACCAGAATAATTATGAATTAACATTTTTGAATTATTTTATTTTTCTTTTCAATATCGCGGTAGAGCCTTCGAATTCAACGAAAATTAACTTCTTTTAAATAATGTTTACTTTAAGTTCGTATCCTCGCAGAACGAGGACTTCTTGTCGTGCGAGAAATCTTGATATTTTTGGTCTTTGCTTATATTTAATGTTATTATTAGGCAAAGTCAGAAAATCAACGTCAGAAAACAACTAAAGAATAGATGTATTTTTGTTAATCTTTTAATTATTTTATGTACTCGAGCATCCTTTGAAACAGAATATCTTTGTAAACACTAAAATCACCAACGTTCAATGTACAGAATGGATAAAGGATACATAAACTATCATAATACAACAGTAATTCTTTATTTCGATAATAGACAACTTGTTTTTATAAATTGTTTAACCCATTATCCGCCAATGTTCCATTTTTGGGACACATTTTCAAATTTTTCTCCTTTAATAACTGCAAGCAACTTCTAAATATAAAAATACAGCCGTTAAAATAATGAGATCATATCACGTGCTTTATACAAGTATTCAAAATTCCCGCTATTTTGTTTTAAATCATTGCAAACTTTAGATTGAATCTAATATAAAAACAATAACAATTATGGCAAAAATAGTTCCAGTTGGCTAGTATGAATATCATTATACAGTTAATTTTATTTTTTTTTTATATTTTTGAATTGCGGCAGGTAATGGGTTAAAATAAGGAATAGGGGGCAAATTGAATCAAATGACAAACTTCTTTAAGAAGCTTAAAAAATCACGAAAAAAAAAAAAAGAAAAACAGAAACGACTACAAAATTTGTTTATTTGATTGAGTAATAAAAATTCAATTCAATTAATTTGATGGAAATCGATTGAAGTGAATGTGTATAATTGACAAAGTTACACAACACTGTTTAAATTTTCACTAGACATCCATTATAATTAACCTTTAAAGGTGTTATTTTATCTTATGAAATGTCCGAATACTTTTGGGATCAACTGTATGCAATGCTCTGACGAGAATACCGGCAAATGAAAAAATAACCATCTTAATCGACCACCATTGTATATCTTGAGCCAACAAATTGATAGTAGCTGCCGCCTGTAGTCCACTAATGAGTCAATTGGGTACATTTACCGTGAATGCCCATCACTGGCACAGACTGAATACCTTCAGAAACATAGTAATGTTGCCAAAATGATTAACTGAAGATTTGTAAAGTAATATCGACCTACAGAAGTCGATACTGAAATAAATAAATGTAGTTGCAGTGTATAAAGTATAAAAGTTACTTATAATTTAACGCAGAACTTAAAACAGAAATACAAAGTGAACACGAGCGACGATATAATAATAATATAATATACGAGAATAGGCTCGTTAACTGAAAAATGTTTGTCGTCAGTCCGTACGATTTTTAAACTGACTTTCGGCGGAAGAACAAGCTCCTTTAACAACTTGACTGCCACGTCACCAATATATGGGTGACACTTGAATTTTCATTAGAATCCATCGCCCATATTATTACGAATTCTTTGATTTATTTGTGTGAAAATTTTCCCGTTGGATATTAGAAATAACAAAATATTATGCAAATAGAATAAAAAATTGATTAAAAATAAAATTACTACCAAATGGAATTTTTAGTAGTTGCAACGCAGCAGTCAAACTGTTAAAACTCATGCTCGAAGGATTAGCGATGGGGATGAGTTCCTGATCGGTAAACTCTGAATTCGGTGACTGGTAAGGAGGCAGGCGTCTCCTTTGCCATTATTGGTCACCCTTAGGTAGGGCTAGCGACGTGTCCTAACCTCGGACACCCCGTGATCCCTTACCGGTTACAACTGTTAGATTTATGGCTACCACTAAAACGAGTTAATATTTTGACATTGCGATAATTTAAACTACGACTACCCCCCCATCCCTGTGCCGCGCGTTTAGTTTTACAATCTTAACGGTCTTCCAAACAAGCATACAAGTCCAAACAGTACTATAAATGTAAACTCGGCCGAACAATCAACAACGATCAAACACGGCTTTTATGGGACACGATGGTCATCGTTGACGGAACGACCGAACCGAGCAAACTTGATATTTCGCTTCCCGATAAGATAGCTACGAAAGCAACGATTGTCGTCGCGGTTCCCACAGTCAAAAGACATGCGTCAACAGTTGCTGAAAATATGAGAAAATTACCCCCCCACTAACTGCTCAATGGAAAGACGCGTAACGAGTTACAGGAAGCGAGAACGGTTCCAGCGGCTGGGCGTGCTAAGGGATTAGTCACAAAAGATTGATACACGAAAACGTTTACAGACCATTTAGATTCATTTCATTAATTAAGATAATGATGCGAGTTGGAAGAAACTGAACGCCCTAAGTTCCAGATTCTAAATAATTATATATGATAATTATAAAAAAGGATAGACTTCCGAAAAAGGGTTATCCCTAATTTGGATGAAATTTCAACCAGAGACTATGCTTGATTAGAGAATAAAATCTCGAAGAGGATTTTTGCCCCCCACCCTCCTTCAAAGATTGAATCGTTTCTATTGTATACCTCGAAAAATATTGATTTTAGAGAATAATGTTTCAAACAAAAAATAAAGCTCTTAAATAGCTCTACGAAAAAAGTTATATTATACATTTTTTTCGTCAAGTTATTATTTTTGCACGAATAGTGAAGAGAGCCTACAATCAAGCGGCGGGGCGTGAGATATCATACTGCATCATTGATGAATGATTTTCTCAAAAGCTATCAGTCGTAGAAGAAAAATACATAGAACATAAAATATATATATCGATGAGATCTACAACTTTTACTTCAAATATTTTTAAAAATTCTTAGTATGTTCTAAGAGAAACATAAAAAATCATAATTTTTACGGGTTTTTTAGTTTTTACCGTGAAAATCAAATATTCGCCAATTTTCAGTATTATTTAAGTGATCAGCGCGTCGAAATACGTAAGTATACGCAGTTTCAAAAAAATCAGAGGTAACCCTTACCTCTGAAGTCCAGCCATAAAAAATATAAATAAATAACAGTCATAAAAATATTGTAATTATTTAATTGTAAATAGGCCAAGATAATTGGCAGAAAACGCCTCCCAACCTGGAAATTCTGAATTTAAAACATCGCTATAAAATAATAAAACTAAAAACTATTGCACTTGTACTATTGTACTTGTTACTTAACCCCCTGCCATACTTTGACGAATTTGATTTTACGTGTAATTACAAGTATAACTGGTGCGGTATGCTATCGTTAAACATAACTTCTATATAACATTAAAATTTTCTTTGTTTGTTTTAATATTGCAACAATAAATGTTCAGCTTTTTGTTTGAAACTTTATTCTCTAAAATCGATATTTTTCGAGGTATACAATATAAACGTTTCAAATTTTGAAGGGGAGTGGGGGACAAACGAGGCCTTATCGCCAAAAATCCTCTTAGAGATTTTATTCTCCAATCAGATGTAATCTTTGGTTGAAATTTCATCCAAATTGAGGGTAACCCTTTTTTGGAAGTCTATCCTAATTTTCATTTAATTGTAAGCCGATTAATAGGCTTCCGGTAAATAAAGTGTTAATGGAACCGTATAGATTAATAAGGGACATCAACTTATGCAAGAAATCATTTTTCTTCTCAGAGTGGTAAAATTATCCTTTAAAGTTTGTTACCATCAATAGGTTAACAATAACTGGTTAACATACCAGTTAATAGTTCAAACTTCCATCTCCCAAATATTAAAGAATCTGATTTTTTTTACTAAAAATTCTTTACAGAAAAGAAGATCATAATACATTATCTTCATTTTTTTCAAAAATGGATTTGCCCCATTTGTAAAATAAATGGCTAAAATAGTACGGTGAGTAATGTACACGTACATGTAAGTATAAACGACGGTGTAAGTATGGGATGCCCAAGTGCCTCTCCTCCAGCAACTGCACGATCTCCATCGTAAAATATTCCCCTATGGGAATCTGCACACGTAGAGCGAACCGTTTCCACGATACAACACAGTTACAAACAGTATACCGAAGCATATACATACATGTACTGGGAAGTTGTTTCCCTCCCTTCTTTTGCGCGGTAGAATGAGAACTAAAAAATATAGGGGAAAGTGTAAGTATTAAATATTAATACATACATATGCAAACATACTCTACAGCTTCCCCACAAACCAGAAAGGGTGATGGCGGTGGCAACTACGCGAACAGTTGGCGTGCCTAACCCTTTGTTCCAGGAAATACTCGGATTTTCTGCAACCACTTTTAACCCTTTGCAGACAAAGCACTTGTAAGCTTTAATAATTCCTTTCTTCAAAATTATACGTACAATAATTTATTTATGATTTATTTATGAACTACCCAGATCCTGTTTGGGCGTATACGTGGGTTATGATAAAAGTACGAAATGATAACGAACTATTGGCGAGAAATAATATCGGAGTGGAAATGATAAGACAGCATAAGAATACATTGTCGATATCTATCTGATATATTCACTCAAAATATAATGTGTACTTGTCGAAATCAGTGATTTCGACGTTCGCATGCGTTTAATTAAGTAGCATTAGATACCAGTCCATCACTCACAATAATGAACGATACCTTGAAATGGAATTTTAATGCGAATCGACAATCCATTCTTTTGGGATATCGAGTTCAAAAATAGTTCGCTATCATTTCCTATTTTTATTCTAACTTTGTAGTAAAGCATTCGAGGGCCTATGTTAATATAAAATTGTTCATTTTCCCTTATAGAATGTGCTGACAAAATTATGCAAAGAGATTTAAATAATTAAAAGAATTTAATTTAAAAGAGAATAATACTATAATTACAATTTTAAATAGATTTTAAACTTTCTAAGGATTGTTTAAAAGATTATATCAATTGATATAGTTCTATTTAAAATTAAAAATCCATAAGTGAAGCTGGCACTAATACTCCATATCAGTACTGTATATCTACATCAGTAGTTCCCAATCTTTTTTTATCCCACCCCTTCAAGATTTAGAAACGTTTGTATTACTTTACAAAATAAGAAATTTAAAAATCTATTTTACGATGAATTTATACATCAGATAAATTACTTCCGATAAAACAAAAATTCGATAATATATTATTTATCATTTCCAATTTCTTATTTAAGTTCCGAAAACTTATTAAAATCAAACATTTTTTTTCAATTCCATATAAGCAAATAAAAAAAATATTTTTTTTAAATATATTGTTTTCAGTTAAAATTAATGTACAAATAACAAAATTATGTTATCCAGTATTGTAGAAGTAGACAGTGTTTTTCAAAGGTTTTCGCAATTTTCTTATCGTGTTAGAGGGAAACAGTGTTGTAGAATGTCGTGTGTTGTAAGAGGACTATCGCAATTTATGAATCGTATTACAACGAAACCGTGTTATAGAATGCCGTGTTGTAGGAGGGCTACCACCTGTACTGTACACCCGCCTGAAGTATTTTCGAGAAAAACAAATTTAAACCTTCAGTGGTACTTTAAATTGTACTAAATAAATATCTGTTGTGTTAAATTGATTATCTTGTAACTGTAATACAGTAAGCCCTTTAATAACGCGGCAATTTCATATCGCGGTACGTGAAAACCGCGTTATAAGAATCGCAATGTCAAATTCGTACCGCGTTATGAATATTAAATCTGAATAAATAACTTCATTTTTATCAAATTATTCTTATCAAAACACATATAAAAATATCAAATTTGTGCAATCTACAGAAATGATTAAAAACTATTTTTGCATATAAAACTTCAGATTCTATAAATGGCGAATATATAATATTTGTGCAATAGCTTAATGGTAGTCTAATTGACTATTAATAAATATACGGTATTATAGAATAAAATCGCGATTCACCCCTTGGAAAGAATCTCCATCCGATTGGGAACCCCTGCTCTACATCTTAGGCTCAACGTCTAATCCATTTTTCTACGATACTTTATAATACGTATGTATAGATTTTATTCTAAGCCCTTCGTAGTCGATAGCTTAAATCGCCTTCAAATTCTTATTTTATAGTATATTTATAGATCTATGTTGAAACGTTAAACAGTGACACCGCAATTAATACTAATTTCACTGTTTGCTATTTTAAAAGTAATGAGAGAATTTTTATTGTATTTGATATTTGTATATACAATAAAATTATTAACGAGCATGAAATGTAACCAAAAATTCAATTTCTATTCTAATATTCTAATCGATAGAATATTTCATCAGATGATTTTTTCATCTGATATCATTTCGTTGAAATTATTATAATTTATATTAAAACAAATTATATGAATTAGTAGTTTTATTTTATTTATATAAATCTTGCAAAAATTAGAATACACGCGTATACACGCGAAAAATGTTGAGTAAAATGAATAATCTGATTCTTGTTGGCAATATTTGTATTAAAGGAATGTTCTATTCTGACAACAGTGAATTAGGGCTGTTCCGTTCGGTGAAAAGTGATGCAAGAACCGAAACCTCTGTCTCTAGACAGACAGCAAGCACGCGAAAGGTAAAAGAAAATGATAAGAGCGCGAAGAACAGAAAGTAGTAGATATGTTCGTTAAATATGCTTTAACAATATTTTTATTTCACGTAAAACTTTTATTACATATGAAACTGTAATACAAATCACGCTCGATATCCACAATAAATTTTAATCAAATTGTATTTCGTTTAAAAATTCTATCTATATTTCGTTTGACTAAAAATTAAAGTTTCAATTAAAGAAAATTATTTTGTACTTTTTGTTTTTGGCAAAGCACGTAAGATTGAACTGAACGCGATCAACCACGTGGGAATTCTGAATTGTAGCAGATGGACAATTTTTAGAACTTACCTAGTTCGGCATAGCAGAGTGCACCGATCAGAGACAAGACACCGGAAAAGATCCAAACGATCAAAGCTTGGCCGACACTACCGCTGTTTCGTAAAACTCCCTTCGGCGAAACAAAAATCCCGGCACCAACAATAATACCGACGATAATCGCTACACCATCCAACAATCCCAGTTCCTTTTTTAATTTCACAGTTTCGGTGTCGTCAGAAGTCTTCCTGGTCCTTAGAACCTGCCTTTCGGCCGGTGCAACTTTGTCCGGCATCGTGTCGACTTACCACCGTCAAATAAGCACTATTCGCGAGATACTTTCTCGTTAACAGTCGAAAAAGTACTGAGCGATACGAACATGCCGGGCAGCACACGCCTGGGCACACGTGTGAAAACGAAGAAGAGGGAAAAAGAAACACTCAACAACACTGGCTTTGACCGCGTGGCGTCGTTCACTCGACGGATACACGTGCGCGACTGCAGTTCCATCTGTAATAACGAGAATGGCGCCGCCTGTCGGCGATCATCATTTCTACGATTCAGATGGCCCGAGTTGCTGCTTGTCTGTTACGACGATGTACCGGTGTACGGCTCTACAGTTCGGTTCCGTTTCATTGAATTTACAATCAGCTGACGTTTATTCTGATAGTAGCGCGGGAATTTGCATGACCTACGTACAAAGGCCTCTATCCTCTGTCTCTTTCCTCCTCTCTCTCTCAACCTCTGTTAATGTTCATTATCACTGTGTCACATTTACATTATGTAGTGAAATATCAGTCGCAGCAGATTTGAAATACATATTTGTAGCAGCGGGAATGGTTCTTTCTAACAGATACACGGTATGTGGTGCATGGACACGCGATCAAATTCAGAAGGCAGCCGATAGTGTGTTTTAAAGAATAAAATTAAACGTATCCAAATATTTTGACGGATCTTTTTATCCCCTTCAATTAAATGGAATTATCATAAAAGCTTAGTGGTAAGCTCTCACGTTGGGTTAGATTATGAATCTACTTACGACCCGCATTGATAGGGACGGCCAAATATCTTTAGCACGTAGTCGATTAACAGCCTACCACCGACCCTGTACGGTAATGCTTTCCGAAATGTATTTCAAGTAGCAAAAAGTTGATCAAAACGTGAATACGTTGCTGTTATCCAATTGTATGTCAATTTTCAGATATGTGACAATATTTAGAACTGTAATATTATTAAAACTAATATATATATATAGTATTTTGTTAAAAAAAAGTTATAACATAATACCGGAAGAATTCTAATAATCTAATGTACACCGATATTATCAAAATCGTTTACATGACACACACACAGACACACAAACACACGAAACAGATGAATTGTTTTCCGTTAATGTGAACACGTGTATTATTTGTAGTTTAGTAATCCGAGATTTTTCACCACTACATTGTGTACATTTGAACAATTATGCAACCACCACGAATAAGTCTAAAAACCGTTTTCGTACGTGTCCATTATGATCGATGTTTTGGTAAAGTTTATATTTCGCTTTGACAACATTTGTTTTATTTTTATACGCGATTGCGAGTGAGAAATAGAAGGAAAAGCACTGAGATTTCATTTAGCAGAACTGCACTGCACGATATTGCCACCCATACTGCGTGCTAACGCAGTGCCTCGAAACCCTCCGAACGAACGAACGAAAGAACGCATTAGCGTCGGCTTTACATTGAAAACAACTTGTAAATTTACGAATTGTTTAAGCATAGATAAATACCAACGGAAGTGCTGATAAACTGAACGATAGTTACTTGAAAATTTAATCAGAATAAATTACCTAAATGAGCTATATCTATTATACAGTATATTCCAAATTTTATGTTTCTTAATTGCATATTGCAAATTGCACATTGTGCCTTTTCATTTCAAATGAATTGTTTGTACCGACAATTTGTACTTTTAAAGAATCTATTTATACAGTAGATTGGGCATAATCGGCAATTTATCGTGCCCGAACTTTGTGGTCTACACCAGTGTTCACGTCCGTTGTGTCAGTACTGTATACTTCCTTTCACACTTTTTTATATTAATGAAATACACGAAATTTATATTTTATTCGTTAACGCATTTGTTCATGTTTATTTATGCACGGTAAAATGTGCATCTATTTTGTACATGAAATTGTAATCGTTATTTCATCAAAATGAATAAAAATTGAATAGGTTATGTGTCTACTTCAATTTTATTTCAATTTTATTGTCAATTTTATTGTCAATTTTATTGTTAATTTGTACGAAAAAATATTAAAAAATTGTTGGTAAAAAAAAGTTTGCTTTGGGTAAATTTTAAATTTTCAGGAATAAATTAAAAAAATTTTAACAATTTCGCAACATTTTTATACCACAAATTTGATAATCATTTTATTATAAATAAAAATATTATATTTGTGATTTTCTTTAGTGAGTAGCTAGTTTTATGATCTAAACAGTCCATTGTCGACATCTACTGGTCTACGAATCTATTAATCTATACATCGATCGATAGATCAGTTTAAACATCTCACTTGTAATTTCATTTTATAAGTAATTTGAAAATTAAAATTACGTTACATGGCTAAATTTTGTTTTGTTAACGATCTTTTCATTTGTTAGAATATCAATAGAGGTGCTATTACTATCCATTTTTTTATATTATTAATTTTTATTATTATTTCAATTGTATATAAACAGTACAGTGATTTTGTGCAGAAACTTTAATCATACAAAAGAAAATCATACCCTTGGAATCAAATCTTCATTACCGATTTTGATAACTTCGAAATATATTATCAACAAACTTATTCCTGTACATGCATGTTACTGCCACCAATAAGCTTTAGTTTTCGCGATATTCATGAAAAATGGTACGCGAAACGGTCTAGCCAAATTAATCTTATCCATTTTCTTGAATATGTACTACAAAAATAAACACAGTAAATATATGGTACATAAAAATATACAGTAGTGATACTATACAGTGATCTTATGTATCTTATAATATGTATAAGGTACATAATAAAGTGATCTTAGTGAAAAGTGAAAAATATATAATTCACCTAAGTATATAATTCAGCTAATTTCAGTAAAAACTACAGTTATCAATGCGTTCGGTTTAATTGTGGTATTATGTAAATATATGCACATAACTAAATACGATACTGTTTTGAATTACTTGTATACGTCAGAGTTACATCATGTTCTGCGTTAAACCTACTAATTCCTGATATTTATATGTCTAAGGAGTATAATTTCATGTAGCAAAAGCAAGCAAAACAGCGATTAAATTTCAAGCACGCAATATTTTAAACATTGCAGTAATTTTGCTGAATTGGTAATAACTGAAGGCAATATTCATATGATACCATAGACACGCACACTGTTAAACACTTGATCGAATCCATGAATTGGATCGTTTATTTTAAAAGTGAAAATTAAAGGTTAGCATATTTAATTATGTTAAGTCTGGCAATGTTTTTACTAATTTATCAATGTGTAATTTGATTATATAAATTTCTTAAGGCGAATTTAACTAAAATAATGTTTAAAATTTGCAACTAATTTATTTCCACCAGTAGCTACTGACCCCGCCACCTGTCTATGGAAATTGGACTAATTTTTAATCATCAATGGCTACTTTTAAATTGAACAAAGCATTGGCATCAATTAGCATTTTTTAAAGTATTAAATATTGACTAATTGTAAATTAAAAGTTTACACTACATTAAGCATAAATTATTATACTTACACCACTTTCAAAATAAACGGTTCAATTCATACATGTACATATGTTTGAGAATTAAGAGAATTAATAAACGTCGATTCGGGCAAAACCACCAAAACCACTGTATAATACATGTAATGAATCGTAAAAATTAATCACAATATTTATCTTCTTTAATTCTAGCTGAAAATTGAACTACATATACAAACGTGATGACTTTGTGAGACACATTATAATCTTCCATCTGTGTGTTATTTCTTGCATTTATATGAAAAAGAAACCGATTTGGCAAATATTTAAATAAAAAGAATAATTGTTTGAATAATTGTAAAACTATTTGACAAATTCTTAACATTTTCGACCTTCTAACCTTCAATGACCGATTACTCTTCTCAAAACTGTGTAAACCACAAAAAAAAATAATTTGTAGATCAGTATTCAACATACAAAAATTTACAAGAATCAGTTATTGAAGGATTCGTGATCGAGAAAAAGTTTTATACGTTTACGATCTTGGATGCAAATCACGTTTCACAGATGTCAAAACAATTTTTTCTTTGTGAAAAAACTCAGGTGTTTTTTGCATAAAAGCAAAATATATGATGCAGATGGTATATTTACACAGTTCGATTTTCAACCAAAATTAAAAAAAAAACATGATATATGTACAATTTTGGCTATGATCCACAGTCAGTGTACGCTCATTGTCAGTGTATAACAAGATTGTAAAAAGAAAAAGAACGAAATAAATAAATTTATAAAGTGTTCTAAGTTGTTGCAAAGTAAAAATTAAATTAATGAAGATTCATGTAATATAGCAGTTATAATTGGCAGAAAAATTGTTAATAATAAATAAATAGTTGCAGTTATAAACAAACACCGTTCTATAAGAGTCAATCTTTAATAGGGCAGCATGTATAATAATGTATAATAATAGGAATAAATATGTAATTCGATAACTGTAACTTTGACGGGAAAACAGCATTACAGCAGTATACCTTCTCAAAGATTCTACTTTCCTGATAGGAGGAACAGTTTCAATAGTCGTCACGCCATTGGCGGTTTCCCCATTCGCTAGCCCTATCTCCTTCCGTCTATTCGTCACTACTACTATCCTATTACCAGGAGCAGTTTCCAAAGCCGCCACGCTATTGGCAGTTCTACCACTGGCTATCCCTACTTCCTTTCGTTTTATTCGCCACTTCTACTATCCTATTACGAGGAGCTATTCCCTTAGCCGCCACGCTATTGGCGGTTGCCCTGCTACTAGAAGGTATATTTTTACGATCAATTCTTCAAATATGACAACTTATCGACTACGTATGACTGTTGGATCGGATTAAAAAGGGGCTGTTGGGGTTACAGCCTTGCTCCTTACGATTTAATATACATATGTATTGTCTGCCACACTAAATCCGGTGAAAATTTAACACTTCGCACTTGATTGTTCCCTCTGAGGGGACATAAAGAGAATACAGTTCATTTATCTTTTTCCAACTTTTATTCCAGATATCGTTCAAATAGAGTAATTATTCCCAATGTTTTATCGTTTTATTTACAATGATTTGTTACTAAGTATTTTAAAATTGCTGATGTATAATCTGGAAAATAATAGTAGTATAATTTTAACCCTTTGGACTCGAAGCATTTTTTATTATAATTAAGTCTAGGTTTCTTTTACAATGAAGCTTCCAAAATTCAAAAATACTATTTTGAAAGAAAAGGGTTACAATACATATGAATTTATTTATTTTTATTTCTTTCGTTGATTTGCTATATTCTAATACAAATAACATTTAAATTTTACATCTTAAAATATTCTAATATACATATTACAGTATGTCGCCTTAGAGGCGCCACTCGAGCACAAAGGGTTAAGAATACTTATTTATACAGTCCATTATTTGAAGTAATTAATATTAGTATTTCTAGCTGAATTAAAATATCCCTAAAAATATTGGTGGTAGTCAACGCGTCAAGCAAGCCCAGATTTATAATTTTACATATTATTGAAATATTTTTAATGAACAAAGAATTAATTTGTTACGATTTACTAACGTAAGTGTTGTACACAACTGCAACAATGACTTGAATATGAAACATTTTTTTAAATAATTAATCTAGTTAATATAAATTTGAAATTTTAATATAATTAAGTTTATTATTAATTGTAATGGATTGAATACACGTATTAAATATTGTATTGTTTCCTTTCAACAGGCTTGTATAAAAAAAAACTTTAAATGTCGTAAAATAGTAACAAAATGTTCATAAAATATCTAGTAAAACAATATTTGCCGATTAAAAGATTTTGTACACATGCATTTTTATTTTATTGCACTTTCTCAACATAACTATTCTGAAATGTAAAAAAATGTATAACAACCGTTTCCCAAAAATTATTCTGCATTTTTCTTACGAAGAGTAATGACAGTGTCATTGAAATTTGTTTAGCAAGGTATAAAATCATAAATTTATAAATGACGTTACATTTAATTAAAGAAAATAAAGGCAAATCTATTAGGTGCAGATTTATATCGATTTATATAATTTAATGATGTTGTATAGTCACCTAATTTGAAACAAACGTGAATAAATCATTATATTATCATAAAATATTCAATTTATCACCGTACAAGTTGTATTTTTAATTATTTTTACAATTTTTTATATAGCGTCATCGAAAACGATATAGATTGCGCCATCTAGCGGCCAAATGGCGGAATTAACATGGTTAACATGGCTAACTATGACTAAAAATACTAGAAATGTATCTAAATAGCCAACAATCGTGAAAATGAAAGAAAATAATTGTTAAAGGTCCTAAAATGTAATGATCAAAGAGTGGCGTAAACCGAACGAATACAAACTTATTTCAAAATGCTTGTACAGAGGAAGTTTTCATCGAATGAATATCGATATTCAATATATATTAAAATATCTCCTACAATATAAGCTACAAACATTTTAGATGTCAATGATATAAACAGTTCTTCTGAAAAATTTCAAAAAGTCCTTACGAAGGCTCAGCTCTGCTGCTCTATTTTAACCGGTACTATGATCTCTCACATAGAGACACAGACGGTATCCAGTTGTGTCGGTAACATAGGGAGTAACATTCCAAATGCGAAATCGCTTTTTGAATCTTAATTTTCGAGTTATCAGAATTTCTTGAAAACATTGTTTGGCTAAACTTTATTTTGGGGGATTAGAAAATGTAAACCTTCTTTTATTTTGTTGCATTTAACGCGCTGGATCAAAAACTGTAAACCTCAAAGAAAAAAATCGACTAATTTGGAAGTTATACGGAGTTAAAAATGGGTATTCTTATTGTTAGTGTATCGAAAAGATGATTTTAATACCATATTGTTTTGCGACTGTACTCTATCGGTAAAACAGATTCATGTAATTGACGGACTTTTTAAGCGGGATAGGTTGAATGTTTTTACTTTATTCATGTTTCACACTTTCAAAAGTAATCGCGAAATGTGCTCTTGAACGAATTCGAAGTAAGTTTGAATTCAGAGTCATTACGAATTTCTTCAATAACTTATATTAGAGCATAACCGTTTTCGGCAATTCGTCTCCTTTAATCAGAATAGTTCAACCTTTCTGTTTTGCCGCGATACCTGTCAAATACGCTAAAAACGCTCGCTTTTAACTTAGCGTAACTTCTGGATCAGTGAATCTCTTGACTTCAAATTTACACATTTGAATTCGAAATGTTAAATGCAACACAATAAAAAAAAGGTCCATATTTTTTTTGGAACCCTAAAGTAAAATTTAAGCTTTTATGCAAAATAAAGCTATTTGTAAGATTTCAGCACTTTAGGTTTAACAGATTTTCGAAAATATATATGTATAGTCTAAAGTATTTTATAAAAGATTAATTTGGGTCGCGATCGTTATTCTACGATTCTATGATAAATCACTGTTAGTGACTTTGCACGCCATCTTTGGTATTCAGTCATACATATCAGTGAACTAAATTCACACGATAGCATATCCACAGTACATATTGTAATGAACAAATGTCAAACACTTAACCTCGAGTACACTAAACGATTCAGCTATAAACAACAGTTTCAAACATTCTTAACAGCTTAAAAAATGAATAACATTGAAATTGAGGACTTTTATCATCATGATTTCACTACAGCTTCAGAATGGGAGGTATTCATAGCGAGATTAGAAGAAATTATGCACGAATGGAAGTTGTCCAATACAAAAATTGGTCGATGTTTAAAGTCAGGAGACTTTGTTAATTTTCACTGGGAAGAGAATTCAGAGAAACTTCATTTTGCTGGTTTGTCTAAACGCTTGCTCAAAATTCCAAACAAATATGTTTGACCTATAATTGGTATGGTTATTATTTTATTGTATACTTGGAAAATATGGTAATGTTCACAGGATTCCACAGAAGTACTTAAGAAACTTAAAGATAATTATAAGCATTAAAAACAAAACTAGTAAATTTACTTTTTTTAAAGATCTATCTTCAATACCAATTATGAGTTAATATTAGTATATGTTATTTATTATTACTTAGTTGCAAGGTAAATGTTAATAGTTGTGTTTTTGTCTTCTAGATACAGAATTTATATTAAAACATTTCAAATTAAAATTAGAAGATAAAGATTTTCTTAATCCTATAGAAGAAAGTGAAGAGGAAAAGGTACAGTGTCATAAAGATGCGCTAAATGCATCTAATGATTTTGCTAGAATCGATGGGAATCATTTGGAAATAGCTCGTTACTATGGTGTCAGAGAATTTCTTGTATTACAATCTGTCAGAAAAGAATCTGTAATGGATGAAACTAAAATTCGAATTTTACTTAGTTCTCTTGCAATTGCTGCCACTAATGCTAATTGGTAATTGAGAAGACTTTTTGTTTTAATTCTGAATATTAATACTTTAATTCGATTTAGGTGATTAAAAAATGATTTATTTGATGTAGCGATATACCTACATTAGTACAAGTTCAAGAACCATGGCAAAAGATGTATCTTGGTACCAGTATCGGTAAAGGAGTATGCACCCATTTCAACATGGTACACTTAAAAAAGATACCCCCTCACTGCAAGTACCTGACTGGTACGAATATAGTTTATAAAACAAAAGTATAGAAGTAATTATATTAGTTACATGGCTGATTAATTAAAATTTTATGTTTTTAAAATTATAAAAAATTTGATTTATACATATACGTGTTCTTTTTAGGCTTACTTGCTTTATTTAAACAGAAAGTTGGAGAAGGCTGTGGAGCGAGACTCGATCCTGCAATGATATCTGTAAGGTTTTCATATTTATTAAAAGATTGGACTAATAGTACCTGGACTCAAGAGCCTCCAGACTTTGATTTTATGCAAGGAGAAACGTTGGGCGTTGCTGAACTTGGAAAACTTCCATTTGGAGCGACATACGATCCAATTGCGTAAGATTTCCACATTATTAGAGAAAAGTAATTGAATTCGTAAAATAACATAAATATGTTATTCCAGAGAACTTCATTTATTTACTACATGGCCTGAAATGTCAGAGAACGTTGTTGTCGACAGTGAAGGTTTTACAGATCTAGAACCACAGTTAGCACCCGAATGGTCTGTTCAAGTAAAAATGGTTACCTCACCAGCCTGTTTACTTAGCGAATATTTGATGGATTTTTTGCATCTTTGTAATAATCAAAAAACTATAGTAGACTTACTTGGTGATGCTGTGCTTTATGCCCAACAAGATGATCAATCGTTGAGTTCAGTTTTTAACATATTAACGGAATCTAAGATACCGACGATTTCAACAGTTGTCAGCAAAGCAACTACGAAAAAAAGTAAGAACGTAGGAGGTCCAATACCGGAAGAAGTGTTACTGTCAATACTCTATTTTTTATTTCCTGATGCGGAAGAAAATTCGGTGAGTAATATATTATAGTTTAATGCCCGCACGGCCGTCATCAAAGTAATCAGCACTGTGAATCTTTTTAAGTCCACGCCGTTTGATTCTAATATTTCTATAATAACATCTATGTCACACTTATTTTGCATATTCCTTAAGAGACGCGATTATTGTAATATTTTGTTAAACGTTTCCTATTTGCCTTAAAAAAGCAACAAATTGTGCATATTACAAACATTTTTTTATCTTTTCTACAAAAGTTATTACTAATTTCACAGGTAATTAATTTTAAGTTATACTTTCTATCTTACTACTGAATTCTATTCATTTTGTACAGAAAAGTATTCGGTTACAGACTTGGAATTATATTAGCTTGAAAAACTAATTGATTTTAAAGAAATATAAAATATACATATAGAGCGTCGAATGCAATTATGGAATAAAATTCATTAGGTAAAATTAAATGGTGTTAAATGGAACATCATGCAATGCATGAGTTAGTTCTAAAACTTTAGACATTTCAGAGATTTCAAAGTAATCTTCGATTCTTTAGGTGAATTTGTTCTTCACGGTATTCTACAAAAAAGAAAATAGTAACGAACAATTAATAAAACATTTTTAATTCCGAACTAAGATGTTCTATACAACATCTTTTATTGACAGTGTACCTTAATATTTACATGCAGAATGTTTTGAAGAATCAATTTATGTAAACAAATATATGTTACTCCATTAAAAAGAAAGAAAGACGAAGATGATTTTAATATCTTTGAAATGCTTTTAAAGCCAAGATATCCATATTTAATTGTACCTAATGAAATTCTTTCTATTTTACTTTTACTATTTTAAAGCTGTAACTTGACCCTACATACATTATCTTTAAATAATTAAGTCTGTTACATTAATCTGAATTTTACCGAATAGTACTTCAGAAGCGTTAGTGAAATATAATTAATCATGAAGCTGTAGTGCTATAAAATATTAAAGAGAGAAGAAAAACTGAATGAAAGATAATTAATTCCTGTATTTAAGAAGATTCACCGACGGCCGTGTGAGTGTTTTTTTGCTTTTGTTTTTTCTAGGAAAATAGGTATGATAAGTAAGTATCGTTACTTAATGTTTCAGAAAAGTTTGTATGGCGACGTGACCATATGCAACGTGGACGAAGATCAGTGGAAAGGTGTAAAAACGTGTGCGATGGATAGCTTAGTATGGCGACTTGCTATTGTTGCAGCACACTGTACGCATAACCTTGGAGGGATGACTGCTCTAGCCCAATTATGGTATGAGTTTGTGCAAGAAATCAGGTTCCGTTGGGAAAGAAACATCTTCATACCTGGGTGAGTACTATACGTTTTATTAGCTAACCGTATAATGAAAAATAATTAGTATTAAAAATAAGTTACTATATATCAGCTAATAAGTTTTACAAAAAAAATTATCTTATTATTTGACTAATATGAAATTTATTAGTACACGTGTTACATGATTTCTTTATTCTAATACTGAAACTTACAAAATGGTTATTATCTGGAAATGTACAAAATCGTTCTAGTTTTGGCAGAGGAATCTCTGTACCAGTGTTGGTACATTCTTTGCAAACATGTGTCTATAAGCACGGCCATTAACACAATGTACATTTTAAGGGACACTTTTTTATGATACAGTCTTTGGATAAAAGCACATCCATCATTCATACGCATTAATCTTGACTCGTTTGATGACTTACAGTCATTCCAAGAGATCGTATGGTCGAATTAATTGAGCTTTACTTTGTATTATTCAAACACACAAAGTACATTTTTAAAACGTGCACTTGAAAACACTATATTAATCTTCCTATAGTTATACGTCTGTAACATTCTGTTCATATCGCTACGTTAATACATTTATTACATGGTAATGTTTGTAGAAACGTAGCTTTAATTGAATACACTTACAAATGCTAAGATGTATACACCCTATATCAGTGCCGTTTCAATGCATCAGCACATTGGGCAGTCGCCAAGGACGAAAAAGTACTACAATGTACAGTTATGTAGCATTATTAGCTTGAAGTCGACAACATAATATGCTTAACGTTAAATTGTTAAAAGTTTGAGTCAATCTCTAGTTAATCTTCGCTTTATGATATGTTCTGTTTTCATTGAAATATTTCATTACAAAATAGGTGTAATTTTATTAACCATTAAAATTTGTTTCCCCCATGGACGAGCAGGGGACCCAGGGCATTACTTTGCCCTGATATATTCTAAAATGTCATGTTGTATAGTACATCTATGTAAATGAAAAGTTCAGATGTTCCAAAACAACGTCACTGAACACGTTTGAGCAAAACCATGTACACATAGTAGGTGAAATCAAAGGGGCATTAGACCAGTCCTTGTAGTTGGATTGCGTGCCATGTATATGTCCATGTCATGGTCAGTCCAGTTGTTTTCTTCGTAATTATTAAGGGTATGCGTTGAATCAGCTATGCTGTATCTGCTACTTGGCCGTGGCGGATTTTGCTCCAAATTGCGACTGCACGACCGCGGTCTCTGTCTTCTGGCCGAGGAATGGGATGGCATGTGACTCGGTGAGAAGTTTGTTCGCGACATTCTGTCAGAAGCTGCGGCCAGAGACTGGCGGGACTGTCTTAACTCTAGACATGAAAACAGTATTGAGTTAAAAACGTATAAGAACGTCTACTTAATAAATACTAACCTGATCTCGTATTAGCAAGATTGGACGACAACATATTATTTCCAAAATATCTCGTCGAGGTATTGGAGAAACTGTGTTGCGATTGGCCATCAACGACAGATCGAGTTGACACTTTTCCACCGTAATGTCCTGTTTGAGATCTGATGTCGTCGATGCAGGAAGCTCTAGTTATCGAACCTAGGAATGAATGATTCTAAAATATCAGATCATTTTAAAAATGTAAATATAAATTTTCGTTTATATAATTATTTGTACAGCTAATTGAAAACAAATGTCAAAGGAAAATTTAAGAATGAACATTGTATTGTTTAAACCTTGGCGATCTATGGGAAATATCCTGGGTCTTGGAATGCTTCTGTTGCTGTAAGCGGACACCTGATCCCACTCTTTCTGAGCATTGTAAACGCTAAGCGTCGCCATCGAGGATAACGGCCCGCCAGGGCTAGGTGTTGGCCCAACGTTAGAGCAACAATTAACGGGCAGTCCAGCGATCGGTCCACCCATTTTCGTCTGATCGATACTGTGCAAGGTGTGGAGCTTTCTGGCTCTTCGTCGATTCGCCACGATGAATATTATAACCGCGACCACTATCGTCGCGCATATAGCCGCGCTGGCAGCTATGGTGATCTTGTCCATGTTGGATGTGGGTGAATTCTCTGTTCTCACTTCTTTGCACTGATTGTAAGGTACATTCGCTGGAGTAATATTGGTTTCTTCCAACGATACTACACACACTATGATGCATTCCTGTAATCGCCATTCGTAGAAATAATTATTTGTACATACATATACAGTAAAGTCTCGAAACGACGATATATCGCAGAGCAGGATCGAAATGAGGGCGGAACTAGAAGCCACCATTTTAAAAGTGTTGCAATGAAAAAAAGGAAGAGAAATCCGAGAGTGAATTTGTTTAGTATTTTTCTAGTTAAAATCTGGACACCAAACACGGCATAATTTCGTGCATATCTGCGTATTTTGTAAATGATAGTGGCTTGTTTCCATTAGATTTCCGTTAGATCATAAAGTCCGTAAATATGCACGAAATTTTGCCATGTTTGGTATATTATTTTAACCAGAAAAATACCACAAATACGGTGATGTGATTTTCATTTCCTAAAAAGAAGAAATAACAAAATTTTGCCTTTACATTAATAGTGTCTCGCTGATATGTTTTTCTCTTTTCATTATTGCTGTCCTTTTCTACGTTCGAAAAAACATCCAAGTGTCTCCTCTACGATATATCGCTTCTACACAGTACAGCGTAGAATTTCGGAAGAGAGGAGCTGGGAGGCAAGGGGAATATGATGGTGGGTATGGTTCCCAGTATCGCTGGAATATATCGAGACTTCACTGTACAAACTGATTCAAAGTTCTCGAGATTTTAGGTTCTTTTTTACCTGCGAAGGAACATTTTTAATTTTGAATTCTCGTTCGCTGGCTTCGAGAGGTGGTGCCTGCTTGAAGCTGTTGTCCCCAAACAGCCTGTAGATCACCTTAAACCCCAGAATATTCGTGGCCTCGGTGTCCCAGTATATGATCACAGCATTGTCCTGCCTGAGCACATCTTTCACTATAATGTCTTTGTCGTTCGATTTCGACTTGTAAAGCGGGGAACCGAGGACCAACGGTGGTCTTGGCTGGTGTTGTTGCAAGTGATCTTGGGAATGTTTGGGCGGAGAAGGCGTGGTCCTCATGATCACCACGTTTCCTGTTCTTGCAGCCGTGGGTCTGGTAGTGATTCTTGGAGTAGTGGTAGGTGGTGTTTCAGTTCTCAGTTGTTCAGTCGTGGAGGACACCATGGTTGTGGTCATAGCAGTTGTAACGACTGTAGTTGGTACCCTGTTGGTGGAATGGGTGGTTGGATTAAGGTTGCTTGCAGTCCCGACAGATCCTGTAGGTTCTCTGGTGTCCACGCTCTCCACTGTACCGATTCCAATAATCTCTGGAGTCCTTTCGCAGATCATTTCTAAAACGATAAATAATTGTTACAACAGTATATATCTTTTGTAAATTGTTCTGAAGAGGTAAACGAACCTTCTGGGTCGATGTTATAAAAGCTTTTGTCTTGCAATCTTTGCGGACTTCCACAGAATTGCGGTTTGCGTTCCCGACTGGTCACTTGCAAATCCCTCGTTTTAATCCAGTCCACGATCCATCGTAGTCTACAGTCGCAAACCAAAAATCGACCTCCTAAACTTAGACCACGAAGCGTTCCGTTTAATTTAGCGAGAGCCTCTATCGGAACGGTTGACAAAGGATTGCCATCGATTGCCAGAAGAGTTATCGATGGATTCTTCTCAAACGCGTTCACTGGCAATTCCGTTATTAAATTGAATCCAATATCCAACACCTAATTGAAGTACAAAAAAGTCTTTAATTGCTATATCATGTCATAATGGTTCCGTCTTGCCAGATTAAATTAAAAATGATCAAAGTTGTAACTAGGGATCCGAATATGATGTCGAGCATTTCAGTAATCGTTTGTAACCATCGGTGAGGAGAACTTCTTCATTCGGGAGTGCGCGCATGAATTTTCCAAATGTAGGTTGCATAAATTCCGAAGAAAAATAAATGCACTCACATGGAATGCTCATGTAGGACATTTACGAAATAGGACGTGAAACGTGTTAGCTTTAGGATAAATAGAATCAAAAATGAAAAATTGCTATACTTAATACCAGTAATAGTAATATATTACTATCGATTTCATCATATCAACACCTTGGGTGACATTTCAATTTCCATTAAAAACTGTCGCCCATATTATTAGGAATTCTTTCATTCATTTGGTTGAAAATGTTCCCATTAGATATTAGAAATAACAAAATAATATGGGAATAGAATATAAAATTTATCAGAAATAAAATTCCTATCGAACGAACTACTTTTAGTAGCTGCAATGTGGCAGTCAAAGTGTTAACGAAAAACGATACAAATTTGTTAGTATTCGGGTTAGACAACACCTACACAACTCGAGAGTTAACTGTATGATCAAAAAGTGTTTTCGAAGCATTTTTCAATAAAACTTTGAAAATTGAAAGCCTTATCTTGGAAGAAAATAGTTACAATTCTTTCGTTAATTTGCTATGTTGTAATATAAATAAGACTTAAACCCAGTACAAAGGGTTAACATTCTATTCTTGTACGAAGCTCGTTTAGAAATCAACATATTATACGCAATTGAATTTGTCTTTCTGTGGCTATGTTCATAAGATTTCGAAAAATACGCTCTTGAAAAAAATCTCCATTACAGTAATTATTGATCTTCTGAAGCAAATATTTTTCTCCTTTGATCAAATAATTTAAATCTTCGATAACTGTATATTTATTTATTTATATACAAAATAATTATTTTTCCGTCGTTATTGTTTTTAGAAATCATATTTACCGACGATCACTAACGTGCTCTACTTCATTTCCAGAACACAGTCCGTATATAGGGTAATGCGATTATGCTGATTGTCTGAATTGTCTGTTATTTTTAGAGATGCGAAGAAAGTCCATTTATCAAAATTGTGTATTATATGTTATTTACAAAATATTTGTAATACTTTTACGTTGACACACGTTGGATACTGTTTAGGTTTAAAGTATTTAGAGTCATGTATAAATTTAAAAGGAAATGGTTGATGATTAATGGGTTAACTGTTTTTACTTTTATTTCTTTCATTAATTTGTTATAAATGTTACATTTGAAAATACTCGAGTGCAAAGGTTAATTATGATTTACCACTCGCAAGAAGTTGCTCCTTAAATGGGCAACTACACAAAAAAATCAATAACTGTGCATAGGCATTAAAAAGATTTAAGTTACGTACGTTACTCACAACAATCTGTTAAGAGAATTGATCAAAAAGCCTGTAATAGTATAAAAAATGATAAATTGGGGCCTCAGTCTCGCCGAGCCTCTTCTTTAATCCAGGTCCTGGCCCAACCCAGTTTTAACTTGTATCCAACGCACATCCAAGTAAAAGTATCAAAGATATTATCATGAATATCTCAGACATGAAGGCCAAGTGACGGTTGTTAAACATATTTATAAAAGTTGTTTACAATGTTGATTTATACACATGAAGTAACTAAGTTTGTAGTTATCAAATTTCTTCGCGTTTGTTAAATTAACGCAGATTATTCAGATTATCAGCGTTATTATTCTGCTCTGTTTGGAATGAAAAGTGATATTAAAGGCGGGCAAATCTAGAGTAAAATCTGTCATTTTCTTGGCAAGATAATTAGAAATGTTGTTTTTGTCGGGAATTTGGTATACAAATTTTGTTTAATTTTAAGGAAGCTCCCTAATTGTCTGACTTCGTAATTTTGTAATCGGTGTACCATATTCAAAGCCATTTTAAATTTCAGTGTAAATAAAATGGCAAAAATTGTATATTTTTAAAACACTTTTACATTAATGCACGTTTTTTGCCGATATCAAATTTTCTAGACAAACAATACCCATTTCAACTATTAGAAAATAAAGTATTACAGCTATTGCTATAGCAGTTAATGCAGTGTTTCCTAACATTTTTTGTGCTAAAATTCTTATGCTCCCCGCCCAGCATATGCATAATTTTGAATATTCAGAAATTAAAATGTTCACTAAAGAAACTCGAATGATAGCTAGAAAATTATTGAGCGGAGACAGTAAGTATATTTTCAAAACATACATACATGTGTATAATGGAGAACTGAAATTCAAGTAGAAAATAATTTTTCTATATTATTTTAATTAACAGTAATTATTCATTATTTAAATTAAGTGAGATCCTTGCGATTTTATGTCAGCTTTTAATTTAGTCAACTTCAGTCTCAAGTCTCCCCGTTTTATTATATTCAGTCCATTTCTTTTTACCCCTTAACGATCGAAATGCCCCGCGTTGGGAAACACTGAGTTAGAGGTTATCGAGTGAAAATTGTGAAAATTGTGAAAATTGTGAAAATTGGAATCCATAGATTATTAAGTTGACTGTAAACCTACTAACTTATTTTTGAAAAATGACGAAAAATTCAAAATTCCCAAAACAAAACTCGAAAGGCAAGACTGTGTTTTCATTTCATTTCCTGGATGAGATTTCGACTGATGATGAGTTAGTGACCTTGAGGCCGCTTGTATGTTTAAAATCATTGAATATCCAATATCCATACCTAACACAGTATCTTCTCTAGGTAAAACAGTGAATTTCAAGTCAGCTGAACTTACCCTAAGATCCTGGACGCTGTTAATGGCGGCCGTTGGAAAATCCGGAATAAGATTATTCAGCAGACTCAACGAGCTCAAAGTGTGTTTGATGCCGTGAAAAGCATCCGGTCCGATATTCTGAATCAGATTTCTCTCCAAGTTTAATCCAGTCAGCGTTTCGAGTCCTTCGAAGGCTTTCGTGCCAGCCGATCCAGGAAGTTCCCTGATACTGTTCTGCGACAGGTCAAGGAAAGCCAAGGTCCTGAGGCCTCTCAACGCTTCCGGTACTTTCTTCTGCCTGGTACCCTTTAGGTTTAAATTTTTCAACGACCTTTCCAAGCCGTGGAAGGATCCAGGCGCGAGGGTCACTTCGTTGTCGGAGAGCTTCAGAGTGACCAGCTTCAGGCCTGTGAAAGCGTTGTCGTTCACCTTCGTGATCTTGTTCATCGAAAGATCCAGCACGGTGAGGTTCTTCAAAGTCTTCAAGGTGCTGCTAGGTATCTCCGTGAGGTCGTTGTCCTTCAAGTTCAGACTCTTCAACGAATTCTCTTGGCCTTTGAACGCGTCTGGCTCGATGCTCTTGATCTGACAGCCGGACAGTTGTATGTTGTTGATCTTCACCGCGGTGAAAGAGTTGTTCCTCAGCGTCCCGATGGTGCTGTTGTTCACGTAGAACAAATCCACGGTGCTTTTCGAGGCGTAACGGCGCAACGCGGATAAAAGCTGCTCGTAATCGACGATATCGCATTGTACGGACAGCTCTTTGGCCAGATTATAGTCGCAGATACAAGAGCTTTCCAAATCGACCACTTGTTGCGCCCATGGACAACTGGAGGTTGCTCCCACCCGATTGCTGACAATTATGCCTGCCAGTAACAGCAGTGCCACCGTCAGATGTATATCTGTAAACAGTTATACTGTATGTATACGTATGTATGTATACGAGGTTCGGATTAGGAAATGATCAGAGAAAGAAAACCAGTGACGAAACTTCGAGGGCCATTCAATAAGTAACGAGACAAATTGATATAGCTCAGAAACTGTTTATTCTATTAATACAATATTTTGGCTATTTTTACACTTATACATTTGCCCCATCAAATTGTTTCGGTTGCTGTCGGAGCCACTTTGCTGCGCATCATCGACACTTTCGCGGCCATTTTTAAACCGTTCTACCCACTTGGAAATGTTCGAACGGTTTAAACACTTATTCCCATTAACACCTTATGCGATTAAAAATCTAATCACAGCACGTTGTTGTTCCGCGGTGCAATTCTCAATCGAACTCGACATTTTCAACTGACTGAATTATAGGTTAGGTTTAGAAAATCTTGTTAAACAGCTGATCAGAAGTCGTTACAGGGATGCTAACTTTCTATACATATGTATAAAAAGTTTCGTAAGGGTTAGGTTAGGTGAAACTGTTTAAAAGCTATAATAGTTTGTCTCGTTACTTATTGAATAACCCTCGTAGATTGCTCGTTGATGAAACCAGTGCTTAATTCGAAATTCGTCCATCATAAAATAAAATAAAATAAAATAATATAGTTTCAGGGCAAACACGTCAGGGCAGCCTGTATGTTACGTTATTATTAAGATTATATAATATATTTGATTTACGTTTATTTAACGAAAAAATTGTATTATATGTATTAATACGCACACTACTTTAAGATTTCCAGAATTGTATCTATCTAAACCACTTAATTGTTGTTCAATGATCTCTCCATTTTTTTCAAGATAGCTGAACATATTTGTATTAACAATTCGTTATTGCTCGCTTAATTCTGAATTAAAAACGACTAATGTCTATGAAATATACAAGAAATATAAATAAAAGAAATGTCAACCGTTTGCACTCGAAACATTTTTAGATACAATTGAGTCTAGATTTATTTTTCAGTGAAGCTTCGAAAATTTGAAAACCCTATATTAATTGCATATGTCTCCCGAAAAGCACCACTCGAGTGCAAAAGGTTAAAACTTATCTCAACTTCTTTTAAACAATGATTTTATCTAAAAGAAATCTGTTCTGAAAATTTGGTCAAGAAGTTTAAAAAACATTCGATATATGTTCGAGACTATAGATTTTTCGTTAAATCATAAGCTTTTTTTCATATTAAGCTTTTGATTAAATATACCTATTCAATTAAAATGTAGCAAATATATTTTGATCATAATTGAGAAAGTCATAGTAACATTTGATTTGTTTACACTAGAACTAGCAAGGGGGTTAAAATGACTTGTTCCAAAATCTCTCAAGACATGTTTACTAAAATGTGACTAGATTTTTCTATTCTTATTAACTTACGTTTCATCCCTTATTTATTTAGTTTTCTATTTTATTTTCAATTTAAAAGAAGATTGTTCTAGCGTTAATTGACAAAGCAAACATGAAATTAATCCAAGTGTCGCAATGTTTGGTTGCCTAAGTGTTTGTTTATTTCAATGGGAAGAGTGAATTCTGGGAGAAAGTTACAATTACACGAGAGACGTGTATAATTTCGAAACGTGTCGCAATTCTCTGGTGTCCCCGCAATTATGCATGTACGTACATCTTTGGCTGATTACGGCGCACGAGACTCAACCTTGGCACAGAGCAGTGCAGAAACGCGAAATACCATACAACTTTCGTTTCGCGAACGTGTCGTTTGACTTTTCATCGGCTGTTGCTCGCTCTATCGGTTGTATGCTCGAACAATTGCTTCGAATGTAGAACTGTTCGGATCCAGCGATCATCAAGAACCGTGACTTACGCCGGCCGACCAAACTTGTGCAGCCTAAACGAACCGCAACAAACCGAGGTCCATAGAGTGAACCCGTTACGAGTCAATGGCCGGAGTAAACGCATGTCCTCGCCTTGATGTCTCTATCGATGGCAAGCGACGAACGGTATACAAATTCCTTTCTTCGGAAACGCTCTGACTTTTCTTTCTTCATATTAATCGACATCGAACGATACTTCTTTCATTGCATTGCTTAATAGTTTTAAATCAGTTTTATATTTCTGTAAGCAGCTCATTTTTAACATAAACTGTCTTGTACGAAATATCGTGTCACATACGTGTGACGCACCCCATGCTTGAAATGTGACCTCTATCCTTTACATTTTGATTAAAATTCAACTTTAAATTTCATTGTAATTACAGTTTATATAATCAAAGCTTGCCATCTGTGAAGTATGTGTAATATTTCGATTTTCTTCATTTGTTTTAACACTGAAACGATGTACGTATATTTAGCTCTAATTAACGCACCCGTTGAAAATTACAAGTTAAGGGGTTAAAAACAAAACTTAACATTTAAAATTATGTACTTTCTTAGAAAAATGAAATCAGAATATCAACTGAATACGAGGTGAAATAATTTTCTTCGTTTCTTTCATAATTTAATTAACAGCTTCTGAGCTTTGTTCTGGTGTCGTTAAAATGAAATTTACGTTAAACAAGCTGATGAAACGAGTCAAATGCATATTGTATTACAGTATACAGATAACCCTCGTATAACACGGTAGATAGGTTCCTAGAAAATGCCATGTTGTGTGAGATCTAGAGCCAGTACAAAAAGGAGGGTTACGTTCCAAAAACTTATTAAATACAAACATTCTTTTTAATTCCATGTAAACAACTTAATTTTTATTAAAAAATATAAATATAAATATAAATAACACAAAATGAAAAAAAAAAATATTATTTTCATTTAATTTAACAAAACAATGTTAAACAATGTGAAACAGTGTTATACGAGGGTTCGCGCAATTTATCCTATCGTGTTAGAACGAAACCGTGTTGTAGGAGGGCTACCTGCACAGTGTTGTACAAAGGTTTTCACAATTTTTTTATCGTGTTATAGCGAAACCATGTTATAGGCTGTCGTGTTTTAGGAGGGCATATTATGAATTGCCACGTCGTTTATTTTTAACTATAATATTTTGAAAAATAATAACCAGGCAATGTACAATTAAAAAAGGAATGTAAATTTATAAGCATCGTTGAACTTATAAAATGTGCAATTGTCATAGCCTATAATTCCTATACTTTATATTCCAAGAATAAATCCAACACACTTCTAAATAAGTGTGTATTTATGATATAATAGATACTTTTATCAAAGTTTTCTTTCTCAACGAATATTCCATAAACTTTCTGGTTGACTTCATAAATGCTGCAACATTGTAAATTAATAAATTTAACCAACTTTCGTAAAATAATTGAACGCCTGAAAGATTATTCCTTAATCTAATTGGTAGAATTTCATGCGTGCTATCATTGCCAATTTAATTCAATTACAGATTGAAAGAAAAGCGCGGGTAAAATTGAAATTTCCCTCGCATAATAATTGCCTTTCTCGTGTTGTACTTTCCAATGGCTTTGAAGTCAACGAGTAATCCAACTAATTGCAATCTTGATTGTGTAAAAGCTAGAAAAACTACAGTTATCTCTTTAACTAAATATTTTTTTCGCGCTTTGTTATTTGTAACCCAACGTTACGAAGATCTATATAGATCTTCCCGAGAAAAATATGGCAGCGTATTTTATTAATTAACAACGAAACAGCAGAACGCGCAAACTCGAAAGCGGCGATCAGTTAGAAATTAATTAATCCCGTATCATATTTCTAATTAGGCTATGCAATTATTCTTGTGTGCATCCGTGAAAATGTTTCCCGTTTCGCGTACAGTTCGCCTCGGCTTCGTGGTCAACTTGCGAATTAAAATAGTGCGTGACTTTTCAACGTGTATACATCTTTAATTATCCGTTGCACTCCGAGTTTCTTGTTGCTTTAATCTTCTCTTTAACTAAATAATGGAAATATTGTTGCACAGGGGAGTATTCGATATACTATTTTACAGAATATACAGAGCGCTTTTTACGCTCGCTAGTACAGGCAGCTTCACACCATTGCGCGGCAACTTCATAACATTAAGATTCCAATAGTAGATAAAGGCCATAAAAGTATCCACAAAATATTGGGAAAATAGGGTTAGGGTTATGCGTTGAAATCGTATTGAAAATCTAAACGATTCCGGAAGTTCTTAGGCCGGTACGATGATCGAATTTCTAGAGCAGAGTCAACGATTTGAGTCTTATTAGCGATTGTAGAGAGGGAAAGAATAAGGACAAATTGGAATACTTAATTAATTAATGTGCTCGGTCACGGCATTGCATCTCGGAACACTTGTTAATGGGAGCACAAGAGCAACATGCCAGTTGGTGTGCTGCACATTATCCTGATCGCTGGCCAATTTACTCGATAATTATTAACAGTTGCTGTGTTATGAGGGATTCGTTAACGTGATTCGTACAATTCCTTTACCGGTGTTTTGCTGTCATAATTGAGCTGAAAATATTTGCCAGCAAATTTATTCAGAATAAATACGCGGAATATTCGCGTTTCAAACAAATCCAATGAGGAAATCTTTGGAAGAATAAAAATACATAGGTGTTCTATGGATAGAGAATCTGATGTTCTTTTGCTGGAAGTATGTACAGGTAGCCCTCGTATAACACGATAAATATGTTCCTAGAAAATGTCGTGTTAGATGAAACTGTGTTATATGAGACCCAGAACCAGTACAAAAAGGAGGGGTTACGTTACGAAAACTTGTTAAAAACAAACATTTTTTTCAATTTCATATAAGTAACTTAATTTTGATTAAAAATGTAAATATATGTAAAATACAAAACGAAAAGAAAACAAAGAATATTATTTTCATTGAATGCAACAAAATAATATTAAACAAAAAACATATTATCAAGTGCTGTAGAAGTACAATGTTATACAAAAGTTTTTGCAATTTATCCTATCGTGTTAGAGTGAAACCGTGTTGTAGGAGAGTTACCTGTATTACCGAGCAAAAATTTTAAGCTAAATCTACTAATGCGTATCCTTGTTAAAGAAAAATGGAGACATATTAAATTTGATCAACAACGAATAAAAATATCTTAAGGATTAATTATATTTAATTACAATGTATATAAAGAAATGAAAGCAAAAACAAAAATTTTCCGAATAATGAATTATGTATTTAATTAGAACGCAAAACGTTACATTTCGAATCTACGTATGTATATTCATTTTTCCCTCTCGTTTGTTCATTTTGAGGCAAAGATTAGTTTAACAAATTTTTATTAAATTTAATCAACTATGGGAGTTATTTTACATTTGCCGAATGTCCTTTTATTAATACACTTTTAAATTGTCTCGATGATTACTAAATATTAAATATCTGGCATTTTATAATTTAATAACAAGAATTTGATGAAATATGCAAATTTATATTTGTGTGGGTTTTATCAGAAAACGGCTATTTATCAAAAAGAGTCAAGAGCTTATTGTGACCACATTTTTATCGCCTTGGTCATCTTTGTTATTATTAAAAATATGAAAGAAGCTAATGTCATTTTTGAAAAACGAGGAGATTTCAAGGTTAACTTGTTTCTGGTCCTCTGGTTTTATTTTTCAAACGGAAGTGAAATTGTTTCTTTTTTAACAAAGTACTAATACAAAATATTTAAAAAAAGAATTTCATTCAGAAATAAGAAATTGCTTTTTGTATAAAATATTTCAAACAATTAACCTGTGTAAAAAAACACAGCTGACTTTAGTGTTTTCGAATATCCCTGGCCTACAAACAAATTATTACCGATTTGTTATACTATTTTTCTGAGTTTTTGTGAATAACTTTTTTTATGTTTCTAAAAATGGTGAAGATGGGTAATTAAAATGATTGACAATAATTAACATTTCTATTTTGGCTGTTTTTCGTATTAATTAGTAAAAAGTATAAATATTCTTAAATATTATCTTTTTTCTTTATAAAACTGTGCAAAATTTACTTAAACTGTGTAAAAATGATTTCAAATAAAGTTACTGCACGAAAGCCCGACAGAAACTCGAACAGAAGTTTAAATAACAACAAAGCAGCTGTTGAAATAAAATGAATACAGACTCAACTCAATATTCAGAGGATCCTCGTTTATTTTTAATTACACGAAAGATTCTTTTTAGCACTGAATTGATAAATTTATGCAGCATCTCTGGTTAAATATGGGACGACCACGCCTCTTTGATACCATTTTTCAGTTCTGCGTCGTTTAAATATCTACTACTCTGTATTGTTCGTCTCGAATGACAGTGCAACTCGTACTTCGCGCGAATAATTTGAATGTTACTGGACTGTATTTAAAAAAGTATAGAGACGTCGCTTAAAAAGCAGTAGAGCTGAGTTGTGATTCGGGTGGAGTGGGAAACGTCGTCCTTCCCTGACGATCTCGGGGAACTACCGAATGCACCCCCTCGAGTAACCCACCGTCCTGCTCAACTGACCATAGCAAGTAATAAAAGCAAGGATCGCCTCACTTCGAGCAAAACATATGGAAAACATCAAATATTACGACGAACCTTCAACCTTGGTAATAACGCGATGAAAACTGATAAAAACTAAACATTTAACAAGTAATGCTTCCTTGGGTATTTATTGCTGCTGTGGTAAAATCGTTCGCCGAAAAATATTGAAAAGGTTAATTTAGAGGTTATGATACGCTGCGATACAAACGATTCATTATAAATGTCATTAATAGTCGTCGAGGAACGTGAAAATTAACTAATCCTGAAAGATATATGGTTAAATATACTAATTAGGAAAATGTCTGGTAGAGTGCTGTCACTTTTGAGAAACGGTTTACTAAAAACAAAGTAGTTATTAATTTTTAATAATCAGTGTTCAAGCAATTTTACTTCATTATAAATAGATATAATTAACCGGTACTTTCACAACTCATCGTGACACTAATTTTAAACACTTCATGTTACAATAACTTTGAGAAATTTCAAGAAATATACAAAATAAAGATTTTCTACTAACTTGTTGTAGGATAACTTTCGGATAACAAATTTGATATTTAATAGTTTCCAAGGTAAAAATTTTGATAAAAATGAGCAATTATGGTTACATTTGAACGTTGGTATTTTTTTAAACAAATTCGAAACCAGCTAAACATTCTATTTGATTTAGAAGAAAATTGTTGATATTGATGACAAAAAGTGATCGATCTAGTATGGAATCCAGTAATTTTCGGAACGAACATGTAATTAATAATACTGATTGGTTAGTAACAATAAGAAAGCAAAAATTTGTATGAAAAAATGTAAAAAGTTATCTGGAGGCATGCCGTGAGAAAAAGGCGTAAAAAAAAGAAAGGTAAGAAAGTTGCAGGTATTTTGAGATTAATTAATTGTGTCGAATTGTTAAGTAGGACGAGTTAAGCGGCGTGTTAAACATTTTCTGTAACTCGATTTTGAAGCAATGTCGAGTATTTTTGCCGTTTTTCTCAAGATAAGAATACGTGGGAATCGGTTTACATTGTGCGCTACAACAATCAGTTGTATTAAGCCTTTTTCTTATGAATTCGCGAAGCGTTCCTTTCCATCGGGTTCCGCTCTCCATTAATACCACGTGTTACCTACAAACTCGTGCATTCGCACTACATTTTTTATTTCAGCCCTTTCCACTCGAAGAATATAGGTAACTAATTTATGCTTCGTTTTCGAAGTTTTCTTCAAAACATAATTTAAACAGAATAATTATTCCCAATATTGTATTATCTTATCTACGATGAAATAGTGTTCACTACGTTGTAACTAATTATCTTTAAGTTGCTGATAAATAATCTGAACAAAATTTCCAAAGGCAAAGGGTTAGATATGAATTTCACGATTTATACATCATAATATCATAGATGGTGTATTAACACATATTCGTCCGGTAATTTTTTCCACCGCCATTCACAAAATGCCGGCAGTTGTTGACATTTATATAAAAACATATAAAAACAACGTAACTACTTAAAAATCATATATTTTTCAGCGAAACTTTGGAAAATGGTATAAAACAAATTTTTCTTTATATATAAATTTTTAATTTTTTTTTTGCTTTCTGAAGTTAAAAAAAAATTAAAACTACAAAAAAAGTTGAAATGAATTACTGAAAACACAAAGTTATTAGTCTCTTTTTTATTAGATGAAGTAAATTATTTTCGAATCTTTAATTTTATGAATAATTAATGTTTCTTCAGCGAATGGTACTATTCGAAACATGTTCCAGTATGAAGAGGAATGTTGCAAAAATCACACATACACATACATATAGCTAGTTCGCCGCTACTTTTTTTGTTATGGACTTTGCAAAGTTTGCAATATTTCAAAGGATGCGATGTTTCACCGTTATGCGGCGCAACTGAAGCTGAAATCAGTTCTTTATTAGAATTATCTCTGTTTGGTAAAAATTAGAATTTCATTTATTTAGAATTAAAAGAACAAGAATCAATTATTTTCTGTAATATACAAATGACGAATTTTCGTCATGTGGACGAATATGTGTTAATTATAAATTTGCAAGTCCATTTGTTGTTATTGCGAGATATTTAAAGGTTTTTGCATTTGAATAAATTAAAAAATATTGGTAGGCACTAATAGACATATCTTTTGTATTTTGTGGTGTTTATATGGTGTTTATAATATAGTGTTTATAGTGCAGCCTGAGAAAAAATAAAGGTTTTATTATACCTAAATGGACTTACCTAAATAAAACAAAGAGAACAACAGTTTTTAAATATTACAGTAGAAAATATGACATAACAAAATCACAATCCGTTATTAATTTTCAAATAGGAGTGAAACTGTTAAAGGGTTTCGTGCACCTAACCTAAAACAACACAATGTCTCCAGCGTCGCCAATATTACTCAAATTTGCCAGTGTTGCAAGTAAACATATTATTATCGAAACACTAAAATTACGATATATTTATTATTATTCTAAATTCTGCCGTAATATATTCGGTTAAAAATAATAATTTCAACCTAAGATGGACTGGCACCACTTTCAAAATAAACGGCTCGTATCATTCGTATACTTTTTTACTTAAGAATGTTATTTCTTATATCGTATTATTTTAACAAGTCATTAATGCGTTCACGGATGGCTACTGTATATTTTCGCTTTGCTCTGCTGGGTCATCACTGGATACGCAGTACATTTTCTTTATTTAATTAGCATAATTAAAATGATGGAAAAACTTCAAGTGTAAGCAAAATTACCTCAGGAATCAGCGTTCATCGCATACGTATAATAGTCTGATTCCCGTTAATATTGATAATATTACATTACTTAACATCTTGGGCGTGCATATTAATATAATACATTCTTGTACAAGAATTTAGCTTCGTTTCAGTTCGTACACTGTGTTCGAACATTAATATGTTAGGCTTCTCTAAGGAAAGAATTATTCATCTTAAATTCGAAAATTACTAACAATAAGTATTATGCCCAGACGTGGTAATTAACCCTGTTCAAAATATAAGTTACTAGTAAATTACCGATTAAGTTACCAAATTACTAAACTGCTAATTTGGTAGTTACTAGCAACTAGCAACTACATTTAGTGGCTACTAAATTACTAATTGAATAAGCTGTGACCGAATCAACCAACCCCCTTCTGTGGCGCCATTTTCCCCAGGAAAGCTAGCGATTAGTTTTATCTATTTACTAGTAAATTACTGATTAAGTTTGTTAATACTCGCGGTGGATTAAAATAAGCCTTCGAGCTTTGTTGACCACTCCTTGATGGAGACTATATGAAATGAATTTGTTCTGGTCGTACCCTTGTGTCTGTACTATTCGAGAGCTATTACTATTCTGCTGATTTTTTAAAAACGATGCGTTAGCGATGTACAAATTTTCGCCAAGTTCTTGGCGCTGGAGAAGGGTGGTCTATCTGCTATTGGTAGAAAAAAGTGCTTCTAGCGAAGGTTACCGTTCTCAAAATAACGGCTATTTCAGGTAGTGGCTAGGGGATCAACGCGATGACGCGCGCGGAAAAACCCCGGGTTCGAACGGAGACCGTAACAGACAATAAAATTAGGGAGCCTCTTAGGGACCCTCTAAGGGTCCGTAGACCGTTTGGAGCTTAGAACGCTATACCTGCCTAAACAAAGTTATCAAATTACTAAACTACTAATTCACTAGTTACTAGTAACTAAATTCAGTGGTTACTGAATTACTAATTGAATAAGTTGGTAATTACCATTACCGAATTAACTAACCCCCTTCTGTGGCGCCATTTTCCCCCAAAAAAGCTTACGATTAGCTTTATCTAGTTGGATAACTATTTATATCGAATAAGGAATTAAAGTGGCGATAACTGAAAGTATTTGGATAAAATGATATTGTATGCACTAACATTTCCCGTAATTAAAAATTAGATGCAAGTGAAGGGTGTTTCTAACAGATAGTTGCATGAATGCCACTTACAGAGTGTAACTGTATTCAAAGCCTTATTTCCTTCTTATTATAGCGTTACCAAACAATTTTTCTCACTCTTAATCCAGCTCAACAACGTTGTTGCATAATGCGACAATAATAAATTGAATAGACTTAAACTTCTCGTCAATGATGTTATTCGTTAGCACCAGATTTACAACGTCAATACTAGAACTAACAAAGGGGTCAAAATGACTTGTTCCACTTATTTTAGATTACAAAATTTATGCTTTTATTAAAATGTAAGCTGATTTTTATAAAGGCAGAGAATCATCAATCCCTTATTTGTTTAGCTTTCTATTTTATTTTCAATTTAAAAGAAAGTCTAAGTTGAATGTCGGTAGCTCTAGTGTTAAACATAACGTCAGCTACTTTTGAAATTATAAACACTGATGGTGTATGTACTAAGATGCTATAATTCCTACTGATTTCTTTAAATATGAAAAATATGAAAAAAACTTTATATTTCAGTATTATAAGAAAAAATAAATTGTCAATATGTGATTTACGTTTATACATATGTATATGTATATTACTGATAATGGCGAAAATGTTTATTAGTAATTTTGTGCAGTACGATAGTATTTGAAATGTTGAATGCATAAAGCCACTTCACATACTAGAAATATTCCTCTAAAACCTAACCCTTGTTTTGGGGATTCGACTTCTGCAATCAGAATTACTACTTTCATCTCCAACAACACCCTCCACTTCTATTTTTTAGCTAACGAATAATGATAGTGACCATCAAAGTTGAGCATATATATACATGTATGTATATATAATGATGCAAATGGGTTAAGACCTAACCGTGTTTTGAAAGATTGAATCAAGATTTGATCCTAAAACGCCAAGGCTATAAGTCTTTCTAAGAAACGATTAGTAGAATATCAACCTGTTCTATCGAAGCGGGATTCTCTGTTACTCGGTGAATATGTTGTGTTTTAAACGGTCTTCTTTGTGACTGTTGCCTGTATAGTCAGATTGGCTCGGAACACGTTCATCGCAATCTACATCGTTATAACATTATTTGCCGGAAGTCAGTTAAAGAACCAGCTTGTTCTTACTCATAAATAAATAGAAAAATAATTTTCCAATTAACACTAAACGTACCAAGCGGGGTCTACTGACCCATTTCAAAATTCACTTCAAAATCGTATACATTCACTGTTATACCCAGTTAGTTGGAATTTTCAAAATATCGATTTTCCAGTTTTTGCATTTTCCTTGAGTACATACTTTCGAGTTTACCCCAAATAGGACTTACTATATGGTCCTAGATTAGATGACTTCGTATAAGTTGAAGAGAAAAACAATTTTACTAGGTAACAACTGTGTTTTTCAAACTTTAAACTTTAAGCGTTTTTCTCAAAACTATGTGTTTCAAATTGGTGAGCAAGATATCTCGGGAATGGCTCAACCGATCAGGCATCAATTTTTACACAAGCTTTACAACTTTATTTTTTAGTCTTTAATCCAAGCTTTTTTTTTTTTAATCGGTTTTTTTCGATCTCCTGGCTAGGTATAACCCCTTAACAGATGAAGTTCATCACAGAGTATCACGAATTTCTTGAAGAAGAGAAGGAACATGACCCCTATCAAATGACCCCTATGATAAGAATAGTACGTTTAGCGTTAAGTTCATTTATACTGGCAAGACTTTCGAGCAGAATAGGTACCGTTTTATATTCTTATTCAAAGACTGGGGAGTTTTATGATTTGGAGCAACTGGATATTACAGCACAGTCTGTGCTCGAACGAACTGATCCGTTCTGTTTCAGCCGCAACGGTAAGTAAAGTGCTAAATGATCCCGTGACTTCGATTTAAAGCCGCGTTTACATGGCTGCGATATCTGGGTTAGTAACTTGTGCCATGCCGGTACCCAGAATCGAGGAAGAACGGAAGAATCTGGCTAGAAAACCGTTCTGTTCATTTTTGGGGCTTGACAGAAGCTGACAGAAAAGCTACTTATTTAATGGGGGATGCAGACGTTTAAGAATTTTTTTACACACTAATAATTATTCAATCTTTTAGAAACTTAAAGGCTTATTTATTATACAGTTAAACTTCTGCAAAATATTTTGATTTAATTAAAAAATTAAGAAATTTCAGGATAACAGTAAAAAATATAATTTTGCTATAAAAAAGTACTTTTTTTCAATGATGTTCAAAGTCAGTTCAGTTTAGATAGAAGATAATAATATAATGAACATCTGTGCCAAATTTGAATGAAATTAGTTAAATAATTTGTTGGCTATCTCTCTCGCCAATTGGAAAAATGTTGGCTTTGGGAAAACGTCTCTAAAGTTTCAGCTCGACGTTCTGCTGTTATATTCAACAGCTGTAACACCGAATAGGGCTCGAATTTCGTTATACGACTTCAGGATTATATTTTTGAGATGCTAAATTATCATTTTATAGGAAAACAATGTTTTCGGTTCCTTGATGATTATAATATAAACGCGGCCTGAAAATGTTCATTTTATAGTAACTGACACATTTTAGATGCAAAGGATGATTTGTCCCGATTTGTCCCGATTTGTCCCGATTTGTCCTCATTCGATTACTATGCAAACAGCACTGACTGTATTCATGATCTGTTCAGAAAACACGTACAGATTTGGACAATCCGTTCTAACCTGTTCGTTAACGAGCCCCCTCCGCTGCCACCGTATAAGGAACTTGGGTCTCCCTTTTTAAGCATTATAAAAGGAGGATTGTTTTTACTGTACAAGCATCGCAGGGCCAAATTAACATTTCACGGGTCTCAGAGCTGCCCCGAACAAGGAGCCTGGGGGGAATCCTGGTCCAGCGTAGGGAAAAAACATGGTTTTTTACCATTTGTTTTATTCAAAATATATAAATGTAATCAACTTCAAACATTTTCAACGCATTAGTATTGCTCTACAAGATTGCAAACAAAATTTTTAATGAAAAAATCGATTTATTTTAAAAAATCAACTTGATTTCTAATCTATATATCCCTAGTATCTATATGAATAAACGGAAAAATTAAAAAATTGGCATTTTTGTTGCAACTTTAACAATTTTTCACACAAAAAATCGGTAAGAAAGACTTATAAAAATTTGTTGAACGATCTTTTTTAAATAATTTGACATTCATATAGAAGATAATCGTATATTTTAAAAGTATATTTATCGTATATTTCTGAAAACATGGTTTTGAGAAAAACGCGTTTAGAGTGTAAGTATTTTGGACACAGCTTCCAAATAGTACCGTTGAAACTTCATTGCTATTTTACCTGTGGCCACTCAGCCATCTCTCCAATAAATTTCTTTTTGATAATTCCTCGTAAATAGATAAAATAGTTTTAACGCCTGTGTGGAGAGGTGCGCGCTCTTACGTCTGGTTAAAAAAAGGCTCGTTAGGTATGCTTATTAGTTCGAATTTCGGAATAAGGAAAGCAGCGTCATATTCTACAGATGTTAGGGAGTATTTTAAGCGGAAAAATAATTGAACGGACAGAAACCGATAATCGAATTGCCGGTTGCTATTGATGTGACCGGAAAATTTAAAATAGTACAGTGTTGCTTGAACCGTCAAAGAGTAAAGACGTACACAGTATGTCGGAAAAATAACGGAACTTTTTAAATAAAAAGAAGACAATTAGTTATTTTGCTACAACACGATTTATAAATTGCGGGAACCCTCTAATAATGTTCTAATAATGTTAGCATCGATTTTTTTATGTCATTTTGAGGAACCACCTGAATGACCCTCGTCACGGCTTCCTGAACTTGATTAACGCTTTCGTAAAACGTTCCTTTCATGGCCAGCTTGAGTTTGGGGGATAGGAAATAGTCGCACGGTGATAAATCCGGCGAGACCTGTTTTTTTGCCAAAAATTCACGAACAGCGACAGTCCTATGAGATGGTGCATTATCGTGCAACAAAAACCAACTTCCCGGTGCTCGATATTCGGGCCTCATTCGAACGATTCGCTTCCGAACCATGCCTTTGGTCGTATTTAATACTTCTGCTATCCAACTCATCACGATCGTCTTGGAATCGCTTATACCACTCAAACACACGTGTGCGGGATAAACAATCATCACCATAAACTTTTTTCATCAATTCAAACGTTTCTGTAAACGTTTTATCGAGCTTGAAACAAAATTGAATATTCGCTCTTTGTTCCATTGTGTTTTTGTGACCAAGTGACAAAAGGTACTGCCACTTTAAGCGTTATAACTTGACAATCAACGGATTGTCGTTGATCGGTTCCAATAATGGTGCATTTGTTTTATAGGGGAAATAAACAGCTTTCAGACTATTCATTGTTTTAATAGGTGGCATTAACGGTTTTTTTTTTAGTTTAAAAAGTTCCGTTATTTTTCCGACATACTCTGTACATATAGAAATCACGTCCATTGTAAATAGTTGTAAATAATAAACTAGTGTTGAGTTGTATAGTGTAAATAGTAAACTAGTGTTAACTTGTCCATTGTAAATTATTAAAAATGTCTACACCACGGGGCACTTCGAGGCGCAATACTGTACAATATACATATTGGTATTTTATTCAACTCATTCAACGAACGTATAAAATTTCGTAATATGTATACTTATCAGAAGATATTCTTTTTGTAAGTTTTTTCATTTTAAATTTAGATTTTAAATTAATAAAAAAAACAACACAGTTACGTATACTGTTAAAAAGTTTTTGTGGAAATGCCCGATAAAAATGTATTAATCCCTTAACCTTAACTTATTATTTATCTACTAGGTGCATTAGATAGAGCTAAATATGTATCGCTTCAGTGTTCAAACAAACGAAGAAAATCAAAATTCTATATATGTATCAAAATATAAAAGATAGAGGTTACAATAGCGTGTGACACGCTATTGTAGGGCAACGGGTTAAACATTAAAAGCGTTAATAAAAATATTTCAATAATGATCATTTTAAATTAACTAAGAGTGCGTTCTTTGAAGCATTATTGCAGAAAATTAAATAAAAAAATTAAGGCTAAGTACTCGTTTCACCTGTTTTTAATGATTTACGATATGACCTGATACTATATCAAGATTTTTTAAAACAATAAAACGGTAAAAAAGATAGTTAAGTAGTGTTTAACATCTTGATTATTCAGTTTATTGTTATTCTCCTACATGTGCAGTATTGCTGATTATCAGACTGTGACAAACCGTAATTCGAGCGGAATAGTTATTGCCTTGGCAAAGACCTTGTTGTTGAAGAAGATTGTTGATTGTATGATTATGATCGTGTGCAGTTATAAATGCAAGCAAACGATAATGATTCAAAATACAGCATTTTATTGTAGTATAGTCAATTTTTTATTAGAAAATATATTGGAAGATATAATCTTGCAAAGTAAAGTCATCTACTGATTGAATTATATTATAGTGTCAATTAATTATTGTTCGTCTTTCTTTTCTAAGCTGCTTGAATATACAGGGTGGTCCACGCAACGTGCACACCTGAAGGGTTATATTATGTAGCGTATTTATTTTTTTTTATACGGGATACTGTAATATAACTTTTATGCCAAAATGTGGAAATATGTCAAATAACTAACGAGTAATTTCAGTTTATTTCTTGAAAATTTTCTTCGCGTAATATCAAGTTAGAAATTCGCAGGACAGCGAGATGTTTACGTGACAATGTTTGTTAACATGGCTGACCTAGTAGCAACCTTTCGTGCAAGTTGCGTGGACCACCCTGTATAATATGATTGGAACAAAATTGTGTACACGATTTTATTTAAAGAACTCGATATAACCTTGGCTTTACTATTGCTTTGTGGTAATAAAACCATTGAAAATGTATAAATAAGTTTATTTTTGTCGTGCACGAATGGAGACAATCAAAGGAGTAACGAGAGAGAGAGAGAGAGAGAGAGAGAGAAGTCGACAGAAGTTCGCGTGGGTCGTGCAGGTTCATTTTCTCTAACGTTGCGAGCAACAAGAATGGTCATTAAGTGAAAGTTATTTTTTATTACGTGGCATTTGCAAGTCCGGCTGAGATCATTCGTTAGGATAGCATTCCATTGATGTGCTCGGCTGATTGACCTTTCGAGGAATGTTCGCCGAAATGGTTACTCATGGCACCATTTAAAAAATATCTTCTACCATTAGTTGTCGTTAATACATTACTCAACTTCGATAGAAATCGAATTGTACGTACGATATGGATATTTCATGGTGTGTGAAACTGCCATAGTGAAACTTGTCCTCTGTCCGAGTGTAAACCCTTTACACTCGAAGTCTAGATTTCTTTTCCAATGGAATTTTGAAAATTTCAGAGCCTTATCTTGGGAAAATTTACTCTTTTATTTCTTTCGTTAATTTGCACTCGAGTGCAAAGGGTTAATCCATATTGTGTAATAGAAAATAAAATAAATAAGGGATAATTCTTTATGTTAATAAAAATCAGTTTACATTATGGCGAATGTACTTTCATAAATATGTGGATCAAGTCATTTTGACTCGTTTGGTAGTCTAGTGTTAAATGTTATATTTAGAGGTAAAAATAATTATAACTCACAGAAGATTTTAAAGAAACAAAGAAATTTCAAAGCACAACATCGTTTGTATTAGAAAATTTTGATAATAAAACCTGTATAAAAGAAAAAACGGTAGGAAACACATATAATAATGGTTAAATAAATTAACTTGTAAAAATATAAGAAAATCAAACAGAGTACCAGTGATAAGAATTGGCAAATGAATGAAAGCAGCTAAATAATTAACGAAAAATAGTGCTCAAAATAAATTAACCTTGGATAAAAAAAAAAAGATTGTAGAATGTTTTTAATCTTGGAAACTTTGCATTATTTAAATGTGGTATATTGTGGCGTATGCACCACATTTTTTACTACTTCATTCATTAAATGAAACACAGGTAACCCCCGTATAATAGGGTAGATAGGTTCCTAGAAAATGCTGTGTTGTGTGAAACCGTGTTATATGAAATCCAGAACCAGTACAAAAAAGGGAGTCACAAACATTCTTTTTCAATTCCGCATAAGCAACCTAATTTTTATTAAAAATATAAATGTATCTAACACAAAACGAAAAAAAAACAAAAAAACAAAAAATATTATTTTAATTTAATTTAACAAAAGAATATTAAACAAAAATCATGTTATCTAGTACTGTAGCAGTATAGTGTTGTACAAAGGTTTTCGCGATTTATAAATCGTGTTAGAGCGAAACTTATAAGTTTCAGTGTTATACGACGGTTTACGCACTTTATTCTATCTCGCGTTAGAACGAAACCGTGTTGTAGGCGGCTTCTCGCAATTTATAAATCGTGTTGTAGCGAAACCGTGTTATAGGAGAGTTCCCGCAATTTATAAATCGTATTATAGCGAAACCGTGTTATAGGAGGGTTCCCGCAATTTATAAATGGTTTTATAACGAAACTCTGTTATAAAGATGCCTCCTGTGTTCTAGGAGGGTTACCTGTATGCATACAGAGAATGTTGTATACATTAGTACTGTATTAGTGTTCATGAAAAAAATGAATTTATTTAATATTAATTTTAGATTGTATCTATTTTGAAATGAATTCCATCGAAAATTCAGCAGTTTTATTTTCATGACTCGTTGAATGATCTTTGAATACACATATACATAATTGCTGTTTTATCGCCTCGCTAGTGACGCTATGTTTGAGTCATCAGAAAGAAATTTAGCATCGGTGACTATCAATGGCTCGTCGAAAATTGTCTATTTAACTTTTTCCATGGCTACTGAGAATACTAGTTACAGTAGACACCAGCAAGCACGTGGACACGGGGACACGGGGACACGGGGATACGGTATTTCATTGTACAGCAAAATACATGGGCGCACATGGTCATGTGTACCAGCGGAATTCGCGCCTTTCACTTTCGTTCTCTTTCGATTTACCTTCTTGTTTCCGTACACGTGACATCGGGCCACGTTATTCATACAGATTTCATGCAAGATATCAAACGGAGCCTGGAATGCCGATACTTGTTACTATTAACCGCAAGCCGATTCAGTGTCAATGTTTATCCGGTATAAACGCCCGGTTCCCACGGTACTGTTTCATATTTTTAACCCCTGGAGTAAAACAACGGTTGTCTCGGACACAACCCACCTTAAGACTTTAGTCTCGATTACATATCAAATAAATAATAGTGCTGTAAGATTCTAATTCATTTGCTCCATTATAAATCTGTGCGTTGCTTTCAAATGGAAAGACGTTTCAGAAATTTTAATATTTAGATATAGTTTAGAAGATATTTGAAGTTTAAAGGTAATATATCTGATGAAACAACTTGAAATATCTTACAAACTGTTAATTATAAAACACAATAAAGAATTAAATTGGCCAGTTAAATTTTCGAAAAAGTTCCCCTAATTTTTTTTTACCACATTACAAGGTGTTATTATAATTGCAATTGCAGAACAAATAGTTTTACATTTGCTATAGAAATTTGTTATTACCTCAAGAAGAAGTAAAAGTAAATTTCCTATAACTTTTGGTTTGTAAAATAGGCCTGCGATACTTCTAGGTTAATTAATTTTTCAACTGAACTGAACATTTTTATAAACCTTATAATAGGCCAAATCTGTAAGCTGTAACGAAATTTCCAAAAGTGCAAGGAAAAAACGTGTTTTCCTTAGATGTCGCGATTGCACCGATTCCGAGACAGGATATTATTGGTAATGCAACGTGTCATTGCTACAACCAACGCTTGATTGCATCTATTCACTATATAGGGTGATGAACCTAAAACAAGCAACCTGAATAAATCACCTGCACTCCCTGCGCATTCAATTGGGACCATTTGGTAGGACCATTTGGTTTCGCTTTCATTATCAAATCACAGGGTGCAAGGTTTATTCATTATTCAATTACTGTTATATTTAATAAATAAAGTGCTGTTTTTTAATAATAATTTCCAATCAGTTAAACCTTTTTATAGTAAAAGTTGTAATACATATAATAGGATATTTAAATATCAAAATACAACATTTTTTTACTTATTTGTATGAATAAAAAATTGCAAGTAAAAATCAGCAATGTTAAAATGTTAAAATGTTTCATAAATGGATACTAGTTAACACGTTGCCTGGCACATGGCACAGTGAAAACAGACGTGTGTGGTAAGACACACCTAAATTCCAATTATTATAATTTCTATCGATTCATTTTCAGATGTAACCATTCAAATGAATACTTTACACTATTAGTTTAATATTAGCAATATTCAGAACTTATTTGACTTTTTCTTTGATCAGTAATTGAATTATTTAAAATTTAAGGTGCCGGTCACCGGTGACCACCATGGTAGTCAACGTGTTAATTAATTGTTGTTCGCGATTGGTATATATTTCATAATAATTTGAGCAACCAAGGATGATTTGTTTGTAGGACTATATATAGTCCTAATTCAATAGCTAGAAACTGTATATGTATATACGAAGGCTATTCAATAAGTAACGGGACAAACTGATATACATATGTACATATGTAGCTCCTAAACGTTTTGGTTTCATGCACCAATACGAAACTTTCTATATGTATTTCAAGTTAGCATCCTTATAACGATTTTTGATCAGCTGTTTGACAAGATTTTCTAAACCTAACCTATAATTCAGTCAGTTGAAAATATCAAGTCCGATTGAGAATTGCACCGCGGAAGAACAACGTACTGTGATTAGATTTTTAGTCGCAGAAGGTGTTAGTGGTAACGAGATCCATGCAACGATGTTAAAAGTGTACGGGAATAACATTTATAAGTGGGTAGAACAGTTTAAAAATGGCCGCGAAAGTGTCGATGATGCGCAGCGGAAGTGGCTCCGACAGCAACCAAAACAATTTTATACTAGGGTGATAAGAAAATTAAAGGATCGATGGGACAATTGTATAAGTGAATAAACAGTTTTTCAGCTTTATCAATTTGTCTCGTTACTTATTGAATGACCTTCGTATAAACGGAAATTGAATGCCAATAATTTCTTCGTAAGTGAAAGTACAGAGATAATTCAAACGTCAACTTTGTTCTTTTAAATGCAATCGTGTCCTCTAGTGTACATGTCTCATTACAATTTCACATTTACATTAATAAAAATTCTTGTTTCCTGATATAACAACATATCCCAGGATTATAGTTGTATCACGTTGCTGTGTTAAATGCAACAATTAACCTTTTTTTATAGGAAAAAAAGTGAAAATAAATTTTTATTGCAAAGTACGGCGTTATCTTCTGGCTAATTCAATACGTAAGACTTGTTTATACACGAGTGGTAATACAAGCGTCCAGAACGCATGTTCTAAATCGTTACAATAATAATTTGTTGCCGGTATTTCAGACATTACGTAAATGAATAATGAAACAAATTCATTTTACGAGTTTTTTATGTATTCTGTGACTATTAGCAAAAGAAAGGGTGTTTTAAATTTCCTTATAAAATCGGATTCATAACTTAAAATGTATGTAAATTATTCAGGTTATCTGTAACGAAAGGATACCTATGAAACTGTTCACATTAAATTTTGTCTGATGACTTTTTTTCATCTTCGAAAATAGGTAATTCATTTGTACTATTAGTTGCATTGATTAGAATTAGGAATGAAATCAAAATGGTAGGTACTATAGGTTAGAAATATGTGCATCTTTTGACCAACTGAATACTTCTGCGATTAAATTTGTAATTATTATGTAATTTCTTTCCAATCGTTACAGGATCATTCCTCGATAATTGGTTACTTTTTGATGGCGGTTAAGCCATTAATTTAAAGGTTAAATCACTTTCGAATTCGTAGAAACATTACAAGCCTGTGACTACCGTATCTTCAGCCGGTTTCCATAAAAGTAAAAAGTATTTGTGAATTTTTATCTTGGAAAACATTTTTTAAATTGTTTTTTCCTTTTTCTTTTTAATATTTCTTTATTTCAAAACTGATGTTGTTAATTTTAACCGAATGTTTCGGTAATAACGACCGACAAATATCTGTTTTTTAATTACACATTTTCGTCCGATCGACGGTGACAAAAAAGCAAAGGTAGCTTTCTCATTTTGTTTGTTGCTATGGTGTTATAGTCATAAACAAAGTTTATCCAAATTAATTACGGACATAGAAGTATCAACAATTAATGCACTTCAATCAATTAAATTCAATATATTCGACTCTGTATTTAATCATTTTTTAATTAGACTATAATACGGTACTGTTATTGAGGGTAAATACTTTGAAAACATCATCTTATTAAACATTTTTCAATAAAATGTTAATATCTCTTAGTCCTAGCTTTTTGTTTTGATGAAAATTTTTGAGGATTTATTGAACACCCAATACACTGTGTGCAATTTATTTATATCGGGTTGTATACGGTGATAGACAAATGATGAGTTTAGAAATTATGTTTAAGATACGAGTTTTTTATTGAAGCAGAATATTTAAGTTGATAAAACCCAGTTGTCGATAAAAATTGTATGGCTTCTCATTTAATACCCTAATATACTGTTAATTGATTACTATTTAATGTTTATGTATCAAACAGGAAGAGTTTTTGAAAATCCAACGAGTTCTTGTTACGTAGAGAATTCATATACTCTACTTCATTGCAGAGTGCATGGAATAAAAAGTACTTTCGTTTAAGGGGACATATACAATGTATGTACAATTAGACGGCACAAAATTAGTCAATCCTGGAGGATTTTTTAAAATAAGAAATAATTATTCTCCACTCATGGAATTGCAGGTACATTAAAATAATGTATTCAAATATACAAACAAATTTTGTTTATTATCAGCTAGCTGCCTGCAGCCTTTGATTAGCAACAAAAAAACAATATTGTTTTATATAGAACAAATGTAGTTTGAATGTATCGTCAGCGAAAATGAAAAAAATGCAAATTTTAAAAAGTAGTATGCATTTTCAAAATGCAAAATTTGTCTACCTTTTCGATCAAAAAAATCGTTTTCTTTTGAAATTTTTCAAAAACAATTTCCGACATATCGAAGCTAATAATGTCGTTAATATGTGTACAAAGTTTCAATTCCATCAATTTCAATACTTTTCACGCCAATTTTGAAAATGTAGTTTTCAAATAAACGCGTCTAAAATTTTCACACCTTCAAATTAATCTGAGTGGGGCTGTGTAATTTTTGAAGTTTTTCGAATTTTGCTTCGAAATTTTGAGAAAACATTCCTAAAATGTAGCTCTATCGTTAAAAAAAAATCGATTTTTGGTGCGTCTTCTGTCGCAGAAGGGAAGCGATGCTCGTGCGCGCGTAAGAATTTCGAGTAGCCAACTGCGCCGCGGTCTTTCCTTTGGAAAAAACCCTGACGACCGATGGTCCCGCTATGTCTGACCGTTCAAGGTTCCCTTCGGATGAACCGAGTTTACGACATGGAAATAGCCAGGGAAGACGAAGCGAAAATTAAAGATTCTAAATGCATTGCACAAAAAGAAAAAGAAAAAGAAAAAGAAAAAAAGATAAATTACTCTATCTGGCCAGCAATACTGGTAAAACGTGTTGGCTCAAAAATAGCTTTACATCGCGACTCTGTCGTAAACCAGCAAACGAAATCCACACGTATTGTTCTAACGGATGGAACAGATGTTGTAATACTTAAGCTCCTTGCCGTATTGTTTTTCTCAGTTTTTCGCAAATGCGTCAGACACAGTTAAATATTTATTATTGCAATGATCGAACGAACAGGGAGGGAAACTTCAAATGTTTATATTTAACGACAGTTTTTTATCCAAATTGTAGTTGGAATTACACTTAAAATCCAATTGTAGTGGCAGAACGGGTCAGGTTTGTAACATTTGAAGCGTAAGGTGCGTCACGAGCCAAGGGGTTAAAATTATAAGCAAATCATTATTTTGGTTATTTGACAGTTTTTCAAGTATCGTCATATTCTTTGTAATTTAATAAGAAATTGTTTTAAAAAATTCGAAACCAGCAAACTGGACGCTTAACCTCACTCTTTCCACTAATGTCATGTGCACTGTATCATACTTCGTTTTGAATAAAGTCCCTAATATCGTCGGTAAAAAATAATCAGTTCGATCTAAAATGAAATTTAACCCCTTAAACGTTAACCTATGATTTTTCCAATGAGTGCGTCGTCAGAGCTGAATATTTATTGCCTTGATGTTAAAACAAACGAAGAAAGCCGAAATATTATTTATACTTCGCACTTCATAAGCCTTGACTGCATTAACTGTAATTACAATTAAACTTAAAATTAAGTTGTAATCAACATTTGAAAAGAAGAGGTCACATCTGAAAGGTAGGGTGCGTCACAAGTGAAATATTCACCCACAATTAATTTCGCATTGAAAGATGATCTTTTAGTGTTTGAATTTAAAAAGTTTACTTTTATGTTAACAATTACTATTATGTATAATACAAATTATAAATTTGAAACTTCAAGAAAGGATAAAAGTAGTAGAAAATATTATTGTATTGCCTATTGAACATGCTCTTATTTGTTTTGAGTCACAATGTAAACCACCTAACCTCGAAGAACTTTTAATATAAGAATTAATTATGTACCTACATTGTTCATAATTAAGTTTATGCTTAAAATTCTAATCTGTACTTCTCGTTGATTTATTTTGAGGTTAATAATCTAATTTCGTTTTTAAATAATAATCTGATCAGTATGTAATATTTTTGAAACCGTCCCCAGGGATTAAAATTTGTTTAGCACAGATGGCCGGTTAAAATGTCCGACCAACATCCAATTACGTCGTCTCGAACTATCATGGACTTTACTAGTAACATACCATAAAACTAGTAAAGCAACATTAGACACCTTTTTTGGTGAAAATGCCGGTTAACGTCCCAGCTTGTACAAATACGGCATAAAATGCTCACGGAAGATTATTAACGCCTAAAAAGTTCATTGCTTTCTAATGACGGAAAGCAGTGAAATTGTTAGATTTAATTAGAATGGAACTCGTGCGAACCGCTTCGGCTTCCATGATGCCACTTTTCAATAAATGCTTTTGATTATTTACTATTAACTACATATAGTAGAGTTGTGATATCTACATTCAAAACATTACTAATAAGTTTAATAATTCGAAGAACAAAAAAGTACAAGTTGATTGATGAAACACTGTTATAGAAATAAATACAATTATTCCCTTTAATTTTTAAATACCTTAGCATAAAATTATAAGTATCAGTGATATTAGCGATATTATCAATTTCTTATAATTATTACTTCAAAGAAAAAAGTTTCACTTTTTTTTACTAAATTAATCGATACTATTAATTTATATCACTTGATAAACATAAATAATGGTAAAAATGATTACATAATTTTAATTTTAATAAATCAATTGTTTTACTTACGCTATCTAAATTGTTAAAGATATTAAGCGTTCAAAATTCTAGAAAAATTCGTAACAGTGACTTTGAAACATAACCTACAATAAGCATTTTTACAATACAATTTCGAGTAAAAGAATCAACGTCATTCTTTCGAGCTATTCTTTTTTTAATTAATCACTTAATCCCGATCAAAACAAATTGTTCAATCACCTCAACTATCTAGTGTGTTACATTAGGAAAGTTTGTTGTACTTATACGGTATTAGCTAATACATATACCCACGCTTTACCGGGGACAAAATCAGTTTTACGTATTTTCATCAGCTAACGGATTCTATATTTTATGAGTTTTCTTTCGTTTTACACCTAACGTTTCGTAACCAGGTGCTGCGTAAACGACTGTTGGAACGGAGGACAAGCTTTCTAAACTTATTTAAATTAAACGAAACCTTAATATTCTCTTCTAAAATCAAGTATCTTATAAAAGTATCTCTATTACAGAAAGCTTATGTCACTAGTGGTGTATAATACTGTTACCGTACGTACGGCAAAGTGTACCAATGATATTAATATGGTAAACAATAGTATCTGCAAAATATGTTGTTCCTTATGGAAAACATATAAAGGACCTGACTGAGTAGAGTGCATAACGTATATTTCAAAATTAATGAATTATTGTAATCGTTAATTAAAGGGATAATATTTCAGTTGTATCAGCATTTTTTTAATAATAAAAACAAAGTACTATTCAATTTTATATAAATATTTATTCATTTGTTAAAAAGTGAAATAAAACAAAGAAAAAAATTTTTAAATGTTGCAGTAGAAAATATAACAACGAAAAACAATTCATTTTTATTAAGAATTTCAACGAAATTATACATATTTGTAAGCATTTGAATTTCGCGGCAAATTCGTGTAGGGGTTTCGCGACCGGAGAGCCTCTACTTTTGTATTTATACGTCGCTACAGATGTAGTAACTACCGGCATTTCAACATTGTATTATGTTTTCTGTTACATTTTTCATTCAGTTTATTCTATTTTTCTTTCTGTAAAAAAATATCACCACATATTCGTTAATCGTTTACTTTATACATATTCTTTTTATAAAACAAACCACAGTCCATTATTAATTTTCAAATAAGAGTAAAACTGTTCAGGGGTTTTGTGCACCTAACCTAAAACAACACAATGTCGACTTTGTCGAGTATTTATTAGAAATTAAATTATAACTTACTTGCAAACTGATAATAGAAGACGAATATTATACTTGCTAATATTATTAAAATTTGCTAGTGATGCAAGGAAAAATATTATCGAAACACTAAAATTACGATATACTTACGATATACTAAAAATAATTCCAACCTAAGATAAACTTACCTCACTTTCAAAATAAACGGCTCGTATATTTTCATATTTGTAGTGAATTGCCAAAAGATGCAATGTTACAATAACATTTGAATTTCGATATTATCTAGCAAAATATTCGAAAAAGCCGTCAGTGTTCACCCAGTTTACGATATTTAATAGCTGAAGAGAGGTTAGCCGAGCTGTATTATGAACATTAAAGATCAAGTCTAGTTCCGGCCAAAAAGTTTCCGCGAGCGTTCGTACAACAATGGATATGATACTTTCATAATTTCTTTCTCCATGGGGCAAAAGTAAAGGGTCATAGATCGGGCCTTGGATAAATTGCAAAATTCTCTTCCTCTGAGAAAGAAGAATCGACTGAATTACGTTACGCGGGGACGTAACGCCGTATTTTATTGCTTGTCGTGAGAATCGCGTTGAATAATGGTCGCCGAAATACAAAGAGGCGGCAGAAAAACGAAGGCGTAACAACAAGGAAACGTAGGATCATCGTCACGTCAATTACTGCTTTTGAAAAATCCTCGCGGGCTTCGTAACTGCGAATCGAAATCTCTTCTCCGCGAACAGGACTTGACATTACGTAAACACGATTCTTGTTGTTCGAGAGGTTAATTATTGTGCCTACGTTTTCGTGTTTCACTTCGTTGTTAGATTGTTCTTACATATATTTTAAAAACGGAACAACTGAAAACGTCTGCTCTATCACGTTTTATAGTTAAAATTTCTCTTATAAGATTAGTTTTTGAAATGAATTTAGAAATACTAGCAAATCTTTCCTTTGCGATCATTATTTAAGCATAACATTAGTAATCTAATAAAAATTGATATACTTTTACTTGGAAGAGTTCACAGAAATTTGTCATATTAGACACGTACACAGTTGAAAATTTACAATTTTAATTTTTGGCCAGTTTTTCGAAAAACTGTGAGTAGCGAAGAGATATTTTGACGCAGGATCGATGCAAAAGAGAAATATTTTGGAAAAAATGAATATTTTCAAGAAATAACTTCGGAAACATGGCTGTTCCAGTGCAACGCATACAATCTGTTGCACTGGTGATATTTCAGTGATACGAAAACGCTTACGAATCTTTACGTAATCGTGAGTTCAATCACCTCCCGTTATCAATTATATCATACCAATATTCCGACATGCTTTCTACCAATTTTTCAGCGCACGGAATGGGTAAAAAAGGTAGAAGTAAAATGAAAAAATGAAAACAGAATTTAACCCTTTGAATGTGAATGTGAATGTGAATCTATTTTTGAAAAATATACGGATCACTACCTGAGTCGCATTTCGAATAATTGCTTAGCAAACTATTAGTATTCTATTCTCCATTATTAAGTGAAAGTGTATTAGTGTTGTAAGTCTTTAACGCAGAGAAAGCTCTTATGGAAGAAAAGAATTATTTCTTGCAATTAACTGAAGTACCTTCGCCGTAATGATTGTTCTATCAGTTGCGCATTAAATGAATTAGTGGCTTTACTTTGAATTCACTTAGAAAATTTAACCTGTTTGAAACTTCAAACTTCAAAATATTTATTATCAATTTTTTCACATCCTTACAGATGTAAAGTACCTATATGTCACACTAGGCGTTAAACGGTCAAATTTATTGTAAAATTTTTCACAAAACACGGTTTCGCTATAACACGATTCATAAATTGCGAAAACCCTCCTACAACACGAGATCCTACCTATGGAATCATGACTGCTGTCACTTATATCGATATTTTACGTGAGAATTTGAAAGCTTCGTTGATCTAATTACGCTTGGAGAATAACTTTATTTCACAGCAAGATAACGGTTCTAAAAACTGCTTGATTGGCCTCCGCAGTTCCCAGGATTGAACCCCATCGAAAATGATGGTCGGTTTTCGACAGAAATGTGAACAAAACTAGGCTCACAAACAAAAATAATTACTTCCATGCATTACAGCGAGTTTGGTACAGTATCGATTCTAATCATCTACATAATCCTGTCGAAAGTGTGCCTAGACGTCTGGCGGCAGTCATTAAGGCAAAAAGAGGCAATGCTGAATATTAAATTTTACTTTCTTTCAATTATACATAAATCAATTTTACAAAGTGGTCACTCCTTTTTGTCATATATGAAATAGCAAAGCAAAGCTTTACAAAAGTATCAGCAACAGGATCATTTTTCATGAAAAATATTCGTTTCGCAGATGTTGCGTATACGATATAGACTGGTCACTGTATCATTTTAGTTTAATATTAAATGCAGTTCGTGTAATATATTTAAGTTGGAGCAAATAAGTAGTGTCAATTTCCATGGTCATTTAGTAGGTATTTCAATCGAAGTCCATCGCTTCGCTCGTTTAGGTGATCGCACGTTAAACGACGACAAATCGACGAATTTTCTATCGATCCGTTCGTCAGCCGTAATCACCAAGTACCGAATGCGCCCGCAATTATGCCGCCAGTCCCATGGCGGAAGTTAAGAAGCGGTCCCGGAAATGAGAGCTCTGACGATTGCGCTTAACTCAGTTTCCCTCGACCTTCATGGGATGTGGGTTAATATGCACAAGCTTCGTTCGAATCCCCTAGTTAAGTATTTTCTTGAAAATTTTACTTTTTTAATTGCCCTACATGCACTACGGATATTAATAATTATGAACAGAAACCATCAACATTTTTATTTCATGCAACTTTTTGCTATTTTTCTTTCTATATTTTCATTTCATTTATTGTACAAACACCATTTGTCCAAAATAATTTTCTTTCCATTAGTTTAAAACGTTTCCATTCTATTAATTTCAAAATATATTTTCTAGAGCTGCTCATTCATTTTATTTTTTGATCATTAAATAACATTTCTTTTGTTCTTAATACGAAAACATTTTTCAACTTATTCCAAAAACTTTAACTATTTTTTATTAATATAAATAACACTTCTTGATTTCTGGTAACTTTCTTTAGGATAAAATGATATTCTGTACTTTATAAAAATACTTAGTTACATATACAATAAACATACAATTTTTATTGTTAAACTTTGAACATTATTAGAAATTAAAATCTTTAATCTTTAGTTTAACAAAGTTACCGTAATGATTACAGGAATCTCACTGTTTTTTTGTAATTGTGGAAATTATTCGGTTCTGTTGATTGTTATAGAATATTCAATAAACTTTTAAAGTTAACTTCCTAAATTATAATGAAAAACACTCTCCGAAAATACTTAAAAAAAAAAGCAAAATAAAAAATCCTATTATTTGGTCTCTTAGACATTTTAATCCGTAATTTTAAAGAAGCAGTAGTATGATTGTGTAAAATTATTACTGAGGTTGTTGTGGATTGGTAGCATTGGTAGCAGTGGAAAAAGCGAGGGCGCCAGCTAGCGGAAAGCAAGAAAAAACGTAGAAGGAAAGGGTGATTGTTCAGAAATAAAGTGATTAACCAAAGGACCACTGGCTTAGTTGAAACACCCTGGTTATTATTTCCGTTCCTAACAGAAGTTGTAGAGGGGCAGTGTACCGTTAACATTTCGTACGATTAGTTCTGAATGAATTAATCGTCGTAATTGAAACCGTATCAGAGTTTCTATTAGTCGACGAACTGATATTCCGAATCATTGAACCGTTTCAAGGTTTCACGGCGTAAAAGAGAAATCCCTCGTTTATTAACATTCATTTCTGCGGTTTATTTTCCCAAGTATGCGAAAAACTCGAGCATGGAACGATCAGCGTACCTTTCTCTGAATACCACAATTCCACGCCTAGCTTGCTTGGACTTGCTTTCAGGCCGGGCAAAATCCGCCTGCAACCACCATCATTTTTCTTTAACGAAGAGAAGCTGAAGCGTTCGACGGGCTACTTATGTATATTTTAAACCGGAATCAAATTTCCTCTGCTTAACCCTTTCACTAAAAACGGCTACTATGTTAGATATTCGCGGAATTATTATACCTAAGCCCCTTGCCTTATTTTATATCAATGTACCCTGCAGTTCACACGTAACAAACTTAACGATACCATTGAATTTTAAAGTTAATTCTAATTATAAGATTGTTATGAGGGTGATCCCAAAAGTAAGGTCCCCAAAGCGCTGACGCCATTGGAAAACTGTACGCACTGTTCTTGGCCACGCTGCTGTGTTTTTTGCTTTAACCTCTCCCAAACGAGCCATTTCTTAGCAAGGCTGGGACGCTCGATTTTGACTCGGCAGCCATTTGTAATGGAGCTCCCGCTTGCTGCTACCGCCAACTGCGAAATTCGCGCAGTTATTCGCTTTTTCAACGCAAAAGGCATTAAACCTAGCGAAATTCATCGCCAGTTGACGGAAATGTATGGAGTGTATGGAGTGTATGGAGTGCATGAATGTGAAAAACGTCCGCAACTGGTGCAGAGAGTTTACAGCTGATCGCATTGAAATCCACCACGAAGAAAGAAGCGGCCAACCGTCAATTTCCGACGACACAGACGCGAATGTTGAACAAATCATGCGTCAAGATCGAAGGATCACTCTCGATGATCTCTGCATTTTGCTTCCTGAGATTTCTCGAAGCACCATTCATAGGACTTTAATTGAAAAGATAGGTGGTGACAGGGTGAAAGATGAGGTCCATCGCTTCCTCAGCGACATCGCGACCAAAATGGCGATTATGTAGAAAAATAGAAGAACGTTCAAGCTTTAAAATAATGTATCAGTTATTAAAAATAAACGCTTCTTTCTATTTCTAAAAAGATAGGAGACCTTATTTTTCAGATCACCCTCGTAAATGTAAAGTATACAATGGCTCACAAAACTGTGATCATACTGTGTGATATTTAGGTGATGGCCACCTAAATTGTCTGACAAATCTTTGGAATCAATTACAAAACGAAACTGCAAATTTTAAAGCAACGATTCCAACCTTATATTTATTGAATGAATGGAATAAAATTAAAAAGTTAATTAAAATAAAATTATAAACATTTTGGAAAGTGTATCCATAAGAGTTCATTGTTTATTGTTTAATTATTCTTTTAATAAATATTCATTTTGATGTATTTTATAATATTAAGTATAATGTTATATACGTTTACGAAAATTTGCAATTAACTATTTCTATATTTTAATTAAGTAAAAGGTATAATAAAGAAAGGAATTCGATCGATTTCATGGCTCACTGTATATAGGTAATATTTCAGTTGTTTTGTTTGTGCAGTTGTAGAAAAATAATAAGACAAGGGATTAAACTTTTCGTATGTATGACTTTTTGAAAATCACTATTTTCAAGTGAGTTTTGTGAATTTTTCAAATACAGAATTGTTTGCAGTCATCGTGAGCATAATTTATTTTTACAATAAATATAATAATAAATATAATAATAAATATAAATAACACTTCGTAAAATTGCAATACATGCTAAACTGATTTACAGAAATGTAATAGTATCGCGTTATACGTGCTAGCATGTCTGACGTGTAAATAAACGTTATCCAGAGTCACGCGGCCTCAACCTTCTCCATTATGTGGGTGTTAACACAGTGTCAACCTTATTACAAAGCCTTTCGAATCAGAGTTCTATCGCACATTTTTTGTAACTGGTCTTTGACCAAACACAATATGCAGACTTTGATGGTCAGTGCCATAACCTTGAAATTCTGTACTTTATTTCTGTTTACTAAATTATATATGTATGTATCGAACGTATAGTTTCCGCACTCGAAAACCGGATATAGAAATAATCGTGCTCGGCAGGGTTTGGATTCCAAACGAAAAAGATCGTGGGTAGACCATGGCAAACCAACATTAACCCCTTGCCCTACAATATCGAGTCAGTTCAGATGCAGTTCAGATGCAGTTCAGATGCAGTTCAGATGTGACCTTTCCCCTTCAAATTTTGATTACAACTCAATTTTAAATTTAATTGTAATTATAATTAATGCAGTCAAGGCTTATCAAGCGTGAAATATAAATAATATATCGATCTTCTTTGTTAGCAATAAATATTTAGTTCTAACTGACGCAGCCATTGGATAAATTATAGATTAAGGGTTTAACCACAAAGCCTGATATTTGTGCAAAAAAAATGTTATTCTGTATACACTCTTGTACGGTGGGACATGAAGGGAATTCTGTACCATGAAATGCTTAATCCAGGTGAAACAGTGAGCCATCGAGTTTCTATCGCGAGGAAATTCGTAATTTACCCAAAAAGTGGTGAAAGGTCATAGAAAACAATGGCGAATATTTTGATGCTTAACTTTCTATATCTTTTTCTAAACAAAAGTATTTATTTGACCAGAGAATCGGAAAGAACTTATTTCTACACGTAATAAGTGGTTCGAACACGTGTTGGACAGTATTGCCGCTGTTAATTGATGTCGGTTTCATAACACTTGTCTTAGTTCCGAGGCACGTTATAATTACGATCGCGATATTAATGACTATCTCACTTTCATTTTACTTTTTATGCAAAATATCCAGGAACCTTGTGTAACCATTATTTTTTACCTAAACGTTCGAGTATCAGCGATATATTCTTTGATAAGAGTATATTACGTGGAACACAATTACGTCAGAATGAATTTTGTGGTAACTGAGTTATTACCTGTTGCTTACCACAAATCTATTTCAATTTTATTTCTTAATATAGAATTGCATCAATATCAGGAGTATTTTTTTAAAAACTGAAATTGCCATGGCCTAAACTTATATTATTCCTTTTTGCTGTATTATACAGTCCCTGGCCATCGAACCATTAGGACCACTGCAAATTTTCGGTATTTTTAAATACACAACTACTGTACGTAACATTATTAATACATGTTAATATCTTGCGTTTCCACCCTTTGCTTTGTGACATAATGTTATAAAAGAGAAATTTTCATACGTGGTCCTAATTCGACGGCCAGAGACACTATGGTATTGTAGGAAATCGTGGGAAAAAGCGGACCCTCAATCCCTCGGGACTCGAACCCGGGCCCGCAGAGTCATTAGCCTAACCCTAGCCGGCTACGTTACTTCTTCTAACCTAAACACCGTCCGCCGCTATTTTTCCTTCCACGACTCCCCTTATGGGGGGGGGGGGGGGCTATGGAGGTCCCATTTCTACAGTATATTTACCAAAAGTAATAAATAACTTAGAAACGAGGGAGCAATGTTTGTTTAAAGATTCATTTAAATAAAATATCAATCATAAACAAATACTTGTATTAGTAGAGTATTAATTATTCTTGTTCCACAGTTAGTAATAAAAAGATGAAATAAAACATGAGGCTGTTCATTTTTCTTTTTATTAACCAATAATGGTAACAAGATCTATGCATTGATTGATAAAAGGGCGAAAGGAATCGGCATTTCTGACATTTCAATTGAATAAACGTAGTTGAAAGCAAAAATGTAAATTGATACATTTACCAGTAAAAATAGAATAAATATTGACTAAAAACTGTATACATTTACTCGATTAAAGCTTTGACTGTCACATAAATATTCGTTAAGATTGTTTCTAGTACATTGTAATATATTTTTGTATTGTTATTTGAAAAGTATCAAATTTTATCTGCTGGAATTTCAAAATGAATAAAAGTACGAGTGCCATTCAATTAATTTAATATTGTGTTTATTTAATTAACACAATATCTTGACTATTTTTCAACATAATCCCCCCTCCAAACTTATACATTTGCCCCATCGTTCCTCTAATTTTCTTATGGCCCTAGTGTCAAATTGTTTCTGTTGCTGTCGCAGTCACTTCGTCCAGCATCATCGACACTTTCGCGGCCATTTTTAAACTGTTCTACCCACTTGTAAATGTTCGAACGATTTAAACACTTATTCCCGTGCCCTTTTAACCTCCTTGTATTACCACCTTCTGCGACTAAAAATCTAATCACAGCACGTTGTTGTTCCGCGATGCAATTCTCAATCGGACTTGACATTTTCAACTGACTGAATTATAGGTTAGGTTTAGAAAATCTTGTCAAACAGCTGATCAGAAGTCGTTATAAGGATGCTAACTTGAAATACATATACAGATGTAGAAAGTTTCGTATTGGTTGATGAAACCGTTTAGGAGATATATCAGTTTGTCCCGTTACTTATTGAACGGCCCTCGTACAATTGAACGAGAGATTTCAGTGAATGCTTTCTCGAATAAACTCTATTACATTAAAATTAGGAATGCGGTACGTGTTGTGTAATTTACAGCTATCACGTTTTAATAGACCACTCAATCCTTAATACGAAATTTCCTCACGAACATCGTGTGCATTTAACCGAACACTCGCATGCTTTCCTCTGTATATCATTAAAAAAGAAGTCTAGCGAAAAACACTGACCATTACTTTTTCAATACCGGTTTAATCGCTCTTTTTTCATCGGAATAAATATTCAGTTAATTATTTAAATTATTATAATAAATATTCATTTCCTTCAATTAGCAAGGTATTAATGTTATTATCGAATAATAATTTAGTTACTGTTAGAATCAAGGAACGGTAAAAGAATTTTGATTTTCAATTGAATTCTGTTCATTTGATACTTGCATCAATAATGAAACAAATAATTACTCAAACATTCTTATAAATCTTACAAAGGCATGTAAATTATGCTACCTATGAAACTTAACAATATCAATTTAATTTTACAAAAACCACTTTCTACCATATTTGTGGCCATATTTGTTTGGTGAAAATAAAAAACAAATTAGAAATTGTTTTATAATTATTCGTTTTTAGAAATCTTTATAATATTTTAAACGTTTTAAATAACGTAAAAATTGCATTTGGTATAAATACACTACCGCTCATAAGTGTTTAGGCAACAAAGCGACAATCCGGTCAAGCTCAGGTAAAGGGTAGTAAAATTAATCCGTTATAATGGGTGTCTAGGTAATATATAAAAATATGTATTTAGACATGGGTGTGTATAATTGAATTGCATTTTAGATAAGTATTTCATTATGTTTTTTTAGTAAATATAATTCTGTATCAATAATACATGAAAAGAGGAGTGCCTAAACACTTATGAGCGGTAGTGTACGTGCTTTCAGCATTCCAGTTTTGATTTGATTTTCTTAATAAGCCACATATTATTCACTAGTGAAAATACCTGTTGAAGGGGGGGGGGGCATTGAATCTGAGAAAACGGAAGCAAAATTTAAAATTCAATATATATATATATCGACGTATATGTTCAACGTAAGTGTAGATAATAAATCAATATGATCAATTTTAAAGAATGATACCATAAGCGAAAGAAATTGTGTAAAAAGTTACGGAAGGTTTTTTAAAAATGGATTATAAAACATGGTGTTAAATATCTTTTTTTCTCGTATATAAGGATATAAATACAGGGTAGGAAGTGCAAGTAATAGAAGTGGAAAATTCAGGCAGGAGAATATCATGGTTCGATGGGCATGGCGAGCAGGCAACTGGGCCTACTAGCCAGTATTGCCACGCTCGTTGGACTTTGCACAAGGAAATCGTAGAAATTTCTTTGTAATAGTTGCCAGATAGGACAAAATTATCATAGGCTCGGATTTTCAGCGCAAAACTGCACAGACTAGAATGAGTTTCTTTCGTCTTTACCACGAAAACAGCCTTACCACTAACTGCTACGAATTTTTGTCAATAAGAAACGTAGAAAAGAAAAGTTACGAATTATATCCGTGGAATTTTTAGCTGGTAATTAGAGTAGTTAATGGATTAATACAAGAACTCGGTTTTTCAGCCATTTTAAACGTTTCTTCGTTTAAAAACATTAATCTATTAAGCTATTTCTATTAACAGTAGATGTACATATACCTATTAACTTATTTCTGCCTACGAAGTACAATTTGGACAATTTGCAGCTACATTTTTTTAAATGACAGGTAACCCTCCTATAACACAGTAGATAAGTTCCTAGAAAATATCGTGTTATATGAGACCCAGAGCCAGTACAAAAAGGGGGGTTACGTTCCGAAAACTTTTTAAAAACAAATATATTTTTTAATTCTACATAAGCAACTTAATTATTATTAAAAATATAAATATATGTACAACACAAAACCAAAACAAAAAATATTATTTTAATTCAACGCAACCTTAATTTAATCAATTTCTTCCGGAATTTCTATCGGAATGAGTTGTATATATTTTCATGTCAAGACACTACAGTTCATTATCCCTTTCTGTCATTATTTTAAGTAGTATTCATTTTAGTTAATAAAAAAAAATGCAGATTTTTGTTAATAATCATTTTGTGTTAAAGCGAAACCGTGTTATATGATATCGTGTTGTAGGAGGGTTACTTGTACTTACTTTCACTTCACTCTTTATTGCATTGTATATTTTGAACTTTCGGAAGTATTAAGTAGCTACTTGTCATTTTTAATCACAGGTAACAATTAAAGCTCAATTATTAATAATATTTCATATAAAAAAAAAAAAAATGAACGATTTAATCGTGGCTGTTCCAACTGTTAAAGAAGTGTTGCTGATATTGACACAATTCTAACAAAGGCAATAAAATTACAATAAATTTGATTAATTTGTTACGGCAGCTATTGAAAGCGCAAATTCGCTGCAAGATGTCACAAAACTCATTGTACTTTTTTGAAACGTCAAAAAAACATGAATGAAAATTTTCAGGTTTCATTTTTAACAACGTATTATCAAGTATTTATGATCATTGCCTAAATGTCAATCAGCGTGATATAAAATACAAATCACGTGGATGAAGATATTTATTCCATTACTTTTAAACATGTACACTTTGTTAATTAAAGCACCTATTATGTAAGGTTCATATGCGTCACAAAAAATATTCCAAACAATTATATATCTTATACCCGAAAGATACTTCTTATAAAGGGGGCCTACACAATTAGGACCTTAAAAAAATCTTTTTTTTTTTTAACACTAGAGCTACATTTGTAGAATATTTTCCCAAAATTTCAAAGCAACATTCGAAAAACTTACAAATTTACAGCCTCGCTCAGATTTGAAGGTGTGAAAACTTGAAACTTGTTTATCTGAAAACTACATTTTCCAAAGTAGCGTGTACGATAGCGCGAAAAGTATTGAACCGATCGACTTGAAACTTTGTACACATATTAACGACATTATTAGCTTCAATATGTCGAAATTTGTTTTTGAAAAATTTCAAAAGAAAACCATTTTTTATCGAAGTGGTACACGAATTTTTCCTGATATATCGATATTTTCCTTCAAATGCATGCCGTTTTTTGAAATTTGCATTTTTTTTTTCATTTTCGCCGGCGACATATTCAAACTACATTTGTTCTAAATATAACAATATTGTTTTTTTGTTGCAAATCAAAGGCTGCAGGCAGCTACAGTGACCGGCATAATAAAGCGACCATTCTACATCGTATACAATCTGAGGAATATCTCAAAACGAATGTTTCTAAGAGGGGGATCCCCTCTATCTGTTATAGGATCCTGTTGCTGGTTCTTTTTTAAAGCTTTACTGTCACACCAAGGGTTTTTTTACAAAAAGTAAGAGCGTATTTTCCATAACAAGAAGTTGTACTAACTTTATTTTAATAAAACAAACATTTTATGACAAAACTGCCAATATGATAAAACAAAATGACCGCTTTGAAAATCTTAATTTATAATTGGAATGAAATGATATAGGATGGTCACTTTATTGTGCCGATCACTGTAGGTTGCACGCCACTGCGACAGCTCTGCCATTTTGAGGTTAATTTAAATAAAACAAATTTGTTTGTATACCTGAATATATTATTTCAATGTACCTGCAATTTCATGGTGTAGAATAATTATTTCTTATTTAAAACAATTCTCCAAGACTGACTAATTTTGTGCCGTCTAATTGTATAATATGTATGTATATGTCTCTTTAAACGAAATTACTTTTTATTTCATGCACTGTACAATAAAGTAGAATATATGAATCCTCTACATAACAAGAACTTATTGGATTTTCAAATGATTTCGAACATCCTTTGTTAATTTTCGAAATTACAGAAAAGTAAACCTTTCAAATAGTAATATATATCGTAAAATGAAATAAAACTGTAACAAAATCAAAATCTAATATTTTCGAAAACTCTTCTTGTTTGATACATAAACATTTTGCTTATTTCAAACATTAAACATTAAATCAATTAACAGTATATTAGGGTATTAAATGGAAAACCATAAAATTTGAATCGAACAACTGGGTTTTATCAATTTAATTAGTAGAAGCATTTAAATATTCTGTTTCAATAGAAAACTCGTATTTTAAACGTAATCTCCAAACCCATAATTTGTCTATTATCATATAAAATCTGATATACGGGGTGTTCAATAAATCCTAAAAAATTGTCATCATAACAAAAAGCTAAGACTAAGAGATATCAAAATTTGATTAAAAAATGTTTAATAAGACGAAGTTTTCAAAGTTTATTTACTCTCCATGTTGCAGTACCATGTTACAGTCTAATTAAAAAATGACTAAATACAGAGTCGGATACACTGAATTTAATTGATTGATCAAAGTGCATCGATTACTGATACTTCTATGTCTGTCCTTAACTATAACACCACATCAACAAACAAAATGAGAAATGATATATTTCTTATTTATCCAGTTAAAATAGTTACTTTTACTATTGGATTATTTCTACAAACTGAAATATTTAACCATCAGACACATCTATTGAAGAAAAGTTGTCGAAGACTTATTGATCACCCTGTATATATTGGCCTCGTGTAGTACATGGTTCAAGGTCGGCCAGTACAAGCTGAAGAGGATACCCATCAGACGTGTGCGTAGGTGCATTCGCCCTTTGAAACTAGCTGCTATAATCATTATAGTTATTCAAAAGGTAAAGAACATTTCTGGACAATTTCCCCAGATCGTTTATACGTCATTTTTCTTTCCCCCATTTTTCAATCATTATATATATATATATATATAACTTTGAAAAAATCTTTTAAAGTTCAATGAAAAATTTCAAGAATCAAAATCAGGTGTGTAAAGTTCACTCTAGTAACAATAACAAGTTTCAATCGTAGAAATTGATATTTCACGAAATTACTATTGAGATAACTGTACCTACTATGACCTACAATTCAATATAATATAACCTAATCACGTTCTTCTGATACCTTCAATCGTTACACCGAATTTATTAGCAAATTTTTATCTTTCTCAAAAATATTCTCAAAAGTCCCACAGCTTAAATGTTTAATTACTGTTGTATTGAAAATTGAAATTGAAGAAACAACAATTTATTTTAGAACTATAGAAATTCCTTGAACTTTCATTTCTAATTAATGTTAACTCGTATTTTTTTTAAACTCAAACAGAAAATAAGTGTTTTTACCTGTTCATTTTTATTCTAAAATGTTTGTTTTGGATTGACAATTTTCACAAAAACAATACAGTATTATCGTTTTTCACCAGACTTTTATCAATGTTAAGATCACACACAATTATGTTAACAATCTCCTATTAGGTGTAAAAGGAGATGTGAAAGTAGAGAATTAATTGTTTTATCGTTGTTGAAGACAAACTGTTTACGCCACTAACGTTCAACCGAAACATGTTTTTCACGAGAACACAAAAAAGCAGAGAAGAATTCTAGAGTAAGAATTCCCGCGTGACCGTCGAATGTCTCGGAAAACGTGTAGAAAATGAAACGTAACCAACAATAAAATCCACGTTAGGGTTACTCACTCATATTTGTCAGCGATTCGTTCAAAAGCAGTATTGACCCATGACGTGTTCCTGCCACGAAATTAACGTTGCCGGATTAACGAATGCCACCTGTTGTTATCCACGCCGGAAATGAAAAGTTGAACGGTCGAGCCGGAGCCACAGAAAATCACGACTGTTGGGTGGAAGAGAAAAAACAAGAAAGAAAGAAAAAAAGGAAAAAAGAAAGAATGAATCGAGAAGGAACTCGCGAGCGAGCAAACCGAGATGGAACGTAATCCACGGACAGTGACTCCTTCGTAGCCGAGAACCGTTAAGTTCGTCTTGATGGCATCACGGTCCTCGAGTAGACTGCAAGAATTCGCTTGGCGTTCGACCCCCTCTAGAAATGTTCGCTTACACACCGGTGCGGGCCAAGGTAGGGCAGGTGGAGAGCACAAGTTCGGAAAGAGTACTTGTTGATTCGTCTGCTCGTTCATTCCTTCATTCCTTCATTCCTTCGTTCGACCATTATTTCAACCGTGAACTACCGAACCGGTGTATCGGTGTACCGGTGTACCGGTGTACCGATTTTACTTCGATTATACAGCTGTATATGTACAGCTTTGTTCAGGAAAAGGATATCGATTCTTCGGGGAAGTATTTTACAAAATTGCTCGTTTTTAAACAAAGAAATTATTACAGCAATAAATATCTAAACGAAAGGAATATAATATATTAACGATAGATTCACAAGTTTATCGATGAGCATTTGTTCAACGGATATATTAGAAATTTTGTTTGCTCGTGTAGCCCCCGCATAACGCGGTCATCAGCCGTTACTGGCGTGTTATACGAAAAAAAAAGGAACTGGTACAAACAGTAAGAACAGATTTAATAAATTAACGAAACTATACCGTCACGAATCCAATTCCTGATACACTGTAATTGATATACCGTTTCTTACTTTAAAAATTAAATTACGATTTAATTATTATTAGTAGTAATTTACTTAAATAGTAAAAAGTTTTTTTTTTTTTCAATCACAATGGATACTCTGGGTCTCTGACGGTACCCATCATTATATCTTCTTATTAACAAGAAGAGAAATATGTTCATTAATACAGTCAATAAATAAATAAAAGCATTCTATACTAATTCTATTAATCCTTTGCGCTCGAAGTTTTTTTCAGATTATTTACAAATTCAGAAATACTTTGTTATAAAGTAGTTGAGTAACATAAAATGATATATGTCTCGCTATAACACGATTCATAATTTGCGGGAACCCCTCTACAACACGGCATCCTATAACACGATAAGAAACTTGCGAAAACCTTTGTACAACACTACTGTATTTCTACGATACTGAATAACATGATTTTTCTTTAACATATTTCAAAAATAACTTACTTTAAAATAATGAACTGTAGTTCCTTTACATGAAAATTACTTGTATGAAATTTAAAAAAAAAAAAACGTTTGTTTTTAAGAAGTTTTCGGAATATAATCCTCAATGGTTTGTACTGTCTCATATGTATAACACGGTTTCACACACAACACGGCATTTTCTAGGAGCCTATCTACCGTGTTATAGAAGGATTACCTAGAATTTTGTCAGGTAAATGTTGTTTGAGTAAACTGGAAAAAAACAACAAATTTTCCGCCAAATTCCATTAAGTCTTACAAGAAGACCTTCTTTTGGAATACCTCTCGGTTCTTTTCATTTTATCATCATCGTGATACTTTATCACTATTATACTTCTTGTAGCAACAGTACAAAATTATACAAAATTACCACTTCGTTTTAATAATAGCTTTTATATTTTTAAAAACACTTTAATCACTTTAGCTTTAGAGAAGTTTTTCTTAAACCTTTTAATCTTTCGACTTTACTTAGTCCACTATTCAATTAAAAAATACATTTTCTCGCACTAAGATATTTAACCATGCTCCTTTGAGATTAATCGATTGTTTATTTTTTAGTTTCTGTTCTTGAACCCCTCTGAAAAAATTAAAAATACAGAAATAGAAGTAGGCAGTGGAAGGGTTAAACTAATCTCTAAACAGGTATTTAAAACAATCTATCGGGATAGTGATGCTACATCGTGGCATCGATCCACAATTATTAAAGTTGTAACACGACGCACCTAGAAGGGGTCCCCTGAAACTGACAATTAAAAAACAACGAGGTGTTCGTTATGGGGAAAATTAGAAAATTAGAAAATTAGAAAATTAGAAAATTAGAAAATTGAATTGAATTGAATTATTCGCATCAATCTATTGACGATACATATGTATGTATAAAAATATAAATGGGCCCCTCTAAACTCTAAAGCGTAAAGCCCGGGGCTGCGGTCCCACCCATATTGAAAGAAGTCAATATTACATATTAAGGAACCACTCAAAATGTCGTTACAGGAATGTTTTTATGTTCGCTTTATTACTTCGTAAAATTCATAATTAAATGCTTTTTAATGTTTGTTTTATTTACTATCAATAAGTATGAAAATGGCGCGAAACAGTCATTATTTATGCACTCTAGCGATCATTTTATGCGCGTAATGGCACCAAATGATCCCTAAGTATGCGATGGATAGACTATTTAGATAGATAAACTATTTTACTTTTATTTAAGTAATATGCGTTTGTATCTTTTTATACGTATGAATCATTCCTCAAAGGAGTTATCTTGTTTTTTTCTACGCCATTTATTTGAATACGTACAAGAATATTTACGAGCTACGGTTGAGGCGCGACTCAAGTCTGACTCGTCGAAGCATGACAAGGGGTTAAATTGCACTAAAAACACCTTGAGTGTTTTCGAGGAGCTAGAAGGGTTAGTTTATTGGATGACATGTGTTTTTGTAGTTTTGACAAAATTGCGATTGGTCTGAATCGCAAAACAAATAGTAAAGACTACTTTTTACTGTTCTAAAGAATCAATCTAGGTAAAAAAATATTAATTAAATTAAGAAGAAACACTTTTTCATATCACTTGTACTTTCAATATATTTAGTCCCCTCCCCCATACTTACATACATTAAACGAGTATTTTTGAATTACCTGTTTGTTTTATAGTCCATATTTCTTTTTCAGAGTCAGTCCAGGATTTCCAGATTGCGTGCGAACTTGCATATTACATCAAAAACTTCAGGTAACATTTTCCTGTCGCTTCGTTTGTTTCAATAATTTCTTCTATTTTAATTCTTACACGCATTTGTTTATCGTTTGTTACATTTTCAGATGATGAACTGCTGCATCGAGAAGAAAAAAGCTAGAGAAGAATCGGCTCACAAGTCTCAAAGCGTAGATACCGACGAGTTCGAAACAGGTAAACTTATTGCAACGCAATTTAATTGTTAAATCAATTGTTAAGTGGGGTTATACCTAGTCAGGAGACCGAAAAAAAGCGATTTTTCAAATATTCTTTTTTGTTTAGAGATTTGCATTTATTTGAATGAATGTTTTTGCATTGAATTGAGTTAATCTTCGCGTATTATACACTGATATTTTCGTGTAGAAAAATGACAATTTGTCGAGCTGCTATGGCCGATGTCCAAGAGCATCTCCAAAAACAGGCGTCTTCCGGTGAGCATGATATCTCTGGACCGAATCATCCGAATTTGAAAAGCAATGAAGATTTAGTTAATGTAAGATACAATATTGTCTTTAATCGAAGGAATAAGCAAAATATTAAACGAAACGGCGGCGTTTCCAACAAAATATTTCGTTTTAAATCATTTATAAAATGAATAATATTGATCGTATCGAAAAAAGCTTCGATTAAAGACTAAAAGATAAAGTTGTAAAGCTTGTGTAAGAAAATTGAAGCCTGATCGGTTGAGCCATTCTCGAGATATCTTGCTCACCAACTTGAAACACATAGTTTTGAGAAAAACGCTTAAAGTTTAAAGTTTGAAAAACACAGTTCTTACCTGGTAAAATTGTTTTTCTCTTCAACTTATACGGAGTGGTCTAATCCAGGACGAAAATCGATTAAAAAATTAAATCGATAAAATCGATTTTTCGAAAATTCTAACTAACTAGGTATAACCCCTTAAACCGATCGAAGAAAATCTTTCACCGTTGAACCGTATGGTTAAGAAGAATTTTCATTGCCTCGACGTAACAGAGTCGGAAGAAGAAGAGTTTTTCGAATGCACCAGCGAGGAACCAACAAACGAGGACGATCCGACGACAAGGACGCAGCTGAAAGCGAAACATCTATTGTGGAACAAACCAGCAGGAAGATTAGCCAAACATCCTTCGTTCAAGTAAAATCTACGGATACATCTGTTTTTCCTCTAATGACTTTTTTTTATATTCTTCATTTCAAGATCATGTAGTCATCTAAAAACAATTATCAATATTATTTAGATTAATTCAAACCGGAGATCCTCTTTACTTGCCGATAACGCAGGATCCTGTACCAAAAACTGAAGATCAACTCGAGGAAGATGCACAAGTAATGATGCAGCTCGGGACCGATAAACACGCTTCTGAAATGCGGGCTAGATTAATGAGCGCTTCTTTATTATCTGATATGGAATCTTTCAAGGTAATAATTAGCAATCATTTTTTATACTAGAGATACGAATGAGACAGGAAGTAAAAATAACTACAGTGAAGTCTCGATATATCGCTGGGAACCATCGTCCTCTACGATATATCGCTGGGAACAATCCCCACTACCATATTCCCCTTGCCTCTCTGCTCGCCATGATATCAAATTACATTCCGGAACTCTAGGCTATATACCAGCGATATATCGTAGAGGAGATTGTAATCTGAGAACGACCGAGAACACTTGGATCTTTTTCCAAATGTAGAAAAGGACAGCAATAATGAAAAGAGAAAGAAGTCCGACGAGACATATCAAAGAAACACTACTAATGTAAAGACAAAATTTGTTTATTTCTAGTTTTTGACAAGTAAAAATTACATCACCGTATTTGTGGTATTTTTCTGGTTAAAATCTGAACACCAAACAAGGCGAAATTTGCTGCATACTATTTACGGATTTCATGATCTAAAGTCTAAAGGAAACGAGCCATTATCATTTATAAAATACGCAAACATGCACCATACTATGCCGTATTTGGTGTCATTTTAACCAGAAAAATACCACAAATACGGTGGTGTGATTTCACTACCCAAAAACTAGAAATAACAAAATTTTGCCTTTCTTTCATTGCAACACTTTTAAAGTGGTAGTTTCTAGCTCCGCCCTCATTTCGGTCCTGCTCTGCAGGACGATATGTCCTCGTACCCGGTTCCGATTTTCGACGATCGAGATTTATCGAGATTTTACTGTAATAACTTTTATATTTTGATATACACTGCGATCAGTTTAGTTGAAAACGTTTAAATATTTTCAAAAATGTGCGAGATATAGGAAAACGTTTTATACGAAGATTGTGGAATACCAAGGAAAGACAGAGAGTGTTCATGTTTACTTGTTATTGCAGTGACCTTGAAAAGTTCTGTAAATATGTCACGTTTAAATATTAACACAGATTAATACATTTTGTTTACACATTAGTTTGCGTAAAAAAGAAATAAGGTATGATATTAACAAAATAAATAATTTATAAAATATTTGAATTTTTCAGAAAGTTAAAAAATCTCATAGAATGTACCGACCTTTTTAACTTTGTACTTTAACATTTTTACACCAAATACTCTGAAGAAGTAACCCATACCAAAAAATATATTCTTCTGTTTAAAAGTTTAAACGTGACCTTCACAAGACCTTTCAAGGCCTCACAATAACAAACAAATACATAGACTATCCTGCAATTATTACTCAAAACATTTTTTGTACAGGATATTTGAGCATTTCCAATTAAAACGGGTACATTGCATAATTTTTTCTTATTTTTTGTTATATTCAATACGTATTTTTAATTAAAATCGTCAAATAGTTATTACAAAATTTAAACATACATTTAGAAATAATGAAAATCGTAGTTTGTGGTTAATATGATTCTGAATGAAAATTAACTATTAAATCAATTTAAGTTGTATTAAACTATTTTGATTAATATGAATAAACTTAATTCAATTCTGCATTTAAAAATTATAATAGATGCTTAAATTAAAAATTGTATTTTTTATTAATAGTAGGTGGTTATATAGAACAATTTCTTAAAAATTAATTACGTTATTTTCAATCAATTTTGACGAACAACTTTAAAAACATATTTTCAAGCAAAATATGTTTAACACTAAAAAGTGCATCAAAAATAATATCAAAAATAATTTTTTAAATGAATTTTGTTTCAGTAACTAATGTTTGTATATGTGTATACGTGTATGTATATGTGCAGGCAGCAAATCCTGGAGCAGTTTTAGAAGATTTTATTCGATGGTATTCTCCAAGAGATTGGATCGAAGATGATGGAACAGATGAATGGGGCCAACCTACAGGTTATTTACAATCTTATACTTCTCATTATACTTCTTTCCTTGAAGAAAAAAGAAGCTAATGATATCTTTTAATGCAGGACATTTGTCGGCAAGAATGCTGATTCCAAATAATCCATGGTCTACAACTTGGAATTCAGCTCAACCTGTTCCTGCGCATAGACAGAAAAGACTGTTCGATGATACAAGAGAAGCAGAAAAAGCTCTGCATTTTCTAAGTTCCAAGCGTATAGGGCAAATTGCACAACTTCTGTTACCAGCTTTGAATCACGCAGCACTTTATACCTTGAACCAGCAAAAGCAAGATGCTTTACCAAATTTACCTGACGTTACACTCAGCATACTAAACAAATTGCAGTACGCAACAAAACCCATTCACCAGAAGCTACATTTGTACGAGGTGCTTAAATCTACTCTTATAAACCTGCCAGAAAATAAATAGAAAAATCATAAATAAAAAAGGAATTCATTTTAGGAAATTACTCGCGATATCGAAGGTATCGAAGCTCTGGTTGCTCAAGTGAACTCCTTGCAACATAAATTAGGAGGAAATGATGATTCTAAAGAATTTACTTCGTTTCTCATCCAATTGATGCGAGGAAAGGAAGTAGAGGTGCCAGGTGGATTCAGAGGAAATATTGGCACTCGAATAACGACGATGTTCAGAGATGCTCAAAAGGTACTAATCTCCGCTCACATTTTACCTCAAACATTTATTCAATACATATGTATACAATTATATATATACATATATTTTAGGCTGCTCTGGTAATGACTTCTCTTAATAGTAACGAAGATATAGACGGAGCTGGAGATAATAAACTCAAAACATTCCCCGAACCTTCGTGCAAAGAGTTTATTTTACGTATCGTAACACCACGACCTTCGCCGACTTCCACACCGCAACCACAAAGAATGTACGCGTGTCTTAAACGAGACTATATTCGCCTAGCTGGATTCTTTTCCGAGGATTCGATATTTTTATAGTCTATATTTCTCGTGTGTTTTATCAGGATGCGAATTGATTTAATCGTTTAACTAATACAGTTAAAATTCACTATCTGTTCTTTAGTTTCCGTACACTTCAAACTGAATTTATTAAAAAAAAGACGAAACAGTGCTCAATCTAAATGAAATAAAAACATTATTAAATCTTTTAAATAATAACGCGAATATGTATGTAATTGTTTCCCAATGTTTTATCAATATTTTAGGTAACTTCATCCGAAAACGGTTAAAATAGCACTGATACAAAGTTAATTAAAATCACTTTTTATTTATATTTATTTGAAATTGATTGTGAGACAAACAATTCAGAACTGTATTTTAAGAAACAAACATTAAATATAAGTATTCTTTATAAAAAATATACTGTGTAAAATGTCTTTTCAAATCAGTTACACTGTTCATCATGGCGAACTTAACAGTAACACTTTTTTCTCAAGTCTCGGAGGTGAAAACAGAAAGTCTCGCACAATATGATCTAATTCTTCCAAGGATAGTTGAGCGTGTAAACGTAGCACAGGATCTTCATCGTTATCTCGTAAATATTTCAGTCCACGATACAACTCGACCAAATCCTTACCCAGAGTAGTTAACGTATCTTTTCCAAGGCCACGAAGTAACAAAGTGCTGACCATAACTGCAGCTCGCCGACATTCAGGAGCTTTGTCTGTTTTTATAATGCAGCTGATACAGTAAATTACCTAAAAATGATTTTCTAATAAATTTAAGTATCTGAGTGTTCTGTTATAACGTAAACCCATTAACACATTGAGTGCCACACTGAAACTGTTAAAAACTTCATTAAATGATTATTTTATTTTCACAATGTTTTGTTATTTCTATAATTCATATTTTCAAATGTTTAAGGTTTTTAAATATTTCTAATTCAATAAGCGAACAAATTCCTAAAAATACAGATGAGGAATATTTATAGAGATTCAAGTGTGTCATTCGTGGCAGTCAAAGTGTTCATTTATTTTACTCATCCGATAACTTCGTTCTAAATGAAAATAGCCAGTATTATAATTTTGTAGCAGAATACTTAAACATACCTCAATAACAATATCTCCCAAGCGAAAACCTAGTACTTTGCATAATTCGCCTAAACAAGAAAGACTAGATGCACGTATTAATGAGTCTGGATCACGTGTAGCACATAAGAATCCATTTATTAATGTATTTTTATAAACCGATGCCATTTCACCTGTTGAATCATAGAAACCATTCAAATTAATTGTAGAACAACATAAACAAAGAAAAATATGATTACATACCTAAAGCTCGCGTTACTTTTACAAGTATTTCTCCCAGTTTAGTCCTAGTTTCTACTGTAATTTCCCCTGCTGAAACATGTTCTGACATATTAATATACTCGTGCACTAATATGTCTATAATAATTTGTGGATACGAAGTAGCTAAAGCACATAATCCGTTGATTGCTGCCAGATATACAAATGAATCTTCGTGTTTCAAATTTTCCTGTAAAATCATACCGTAACACAATCTCAACTACAAAAAATTGAAATTAAAATTGATTTTCTTTTAACCAACTTTAAATAGTTGTAAGATGATTCCTTTTTTAGTAGTAACAGCTGGATCCATGGTTTCTATTAATTTTGTAAGAGTTATGAGACCGTGTGCACGAACAGGAAGTAGTGGGTCCGCAAGATCTTTAAGCGCTTCTTCAAATTTGTTTGATGATCTATGATCCACTGATAAATCTTGATAATGCTTTTGTTCCGATCGACCTCGAGTCTCGATCAATTCAATTAGTTCTCGTGTTAATGACAACAACTGAGCTGGAATGTTTGAAAGGGAACAACATTCTTTTAAAAATGTCACAAACTCGTTGAACATTATCCAATCCAGCGGTTTTTTTCTTTCGTTTATGATCGTTTTTATTAGCATTAAACTAATATATAAAATCTCACAATCATCTTCTTCTGACATACTGTCCTTATTCTTAATATATCGATAAAATAATGATTTTATAAAGGAAAATATTGTCTCTGGTTTTTCCAATTGTGTTTCCTGTACAGCAGATACATTAAATAAGTTTGATAAAAGTTTTACAGCAGCTAATTGTTTTTCTATGTTTTCTATCACATCTTCTTCGGTCCGTAATAAATTTTTAGCTTGTTTTTCATCATTTGATTGTATAGAACTTGACAAAAAATTTAATAAATAGGAAAATAATTCATTTGATAATACTTTAGTAGTAGATGTTAAATCAAATACAGTGTCTGCAAATTCTTCATATTTGGGAGTCTCCTCTATTCCTGTGATTTCAATTCTGCCTGTTGACCCAAACTTTGATGTCAAACGATTTCCAAAATCTTCTGTAAAACTATGCCCAAGAAATGCAGCAAACAAATCATGTCTTGATGATTCTTTGTTCAATAGACACAGTATAAGTTGTTTAATTTTAGATTTCAATGCACAAGCACTTTGTCTAACGTTATTATATAAAGAAAATAGAGGAACAGCTACTTTCATTAAGACCTTGTAAGGTAAATGTTTAAATTTAGGTTCTTCTGTTACATAACATTTTGTTAAATTTTCTATGCATCTTTCCACTTCATCTTCATTCTTTTGTAAACATCTTGCATTTATAAGTAATGGATCACATATTACATCCACAATATTCTTCAGACAAATATTAGGATTGTGTTCATAAAGTGCAGTGATACAACAGTTTGCTATTGTTGTTGAATGCTTTATTTGAGTAAATGTTAAAAGATTTAATAACTGAAACAAACATAAAGTTTATTGTAAACTTATAAAGTATACAAAAATTACAAATGACTAAACAAAAACTTTTTATGAAAAGTACTTGTGAACATATAGATGTATAGTATTTATCTGGATCATTTCCATGCGACATAGCTATTAATCTAGAAACCGTATCCAGTTTATTCCAATGCTCTCCGAAATCCAAGACATCTTCACAAACAGCAACTATGATCGAAATAACTCCATTTGGTAGAATCATGAGTTGGGTTAAATATTTACGACTTTGATTTTGAAGCCATTTTGGTGCTCCTTTCATTCCAAGAATTACCATCAACTCCTTCATGCTTGTAGACATTGGACAATTATTTAATAATTGTTGAAACAACTGAGTAAAATGTTCTTGATCTTTTTTCAATTTATTATATAAATCTTCTGTCATTTCAAATTCAGTTTTACTTGTATTTCCTTGTTCGTTTGATATAGCCTTTTTAACTGGTTTCATCAATGGAGCATGACATAGTTGTAGAAATGCAGCCAGTAATGGACCTATTTGAGTAATTATTGCAGAACGAAACATAATTTCATCGTACAATTCCATAAAAGAACGAACTGCAAATTGCAACCTTTTGTATTTCTAAAAAAAAAAAAAAAACAACTTTTATAATTTCTTTTTTAACCAATTTTTAACAATCTCATATTTAACAATTAACAGTACTAAATATAGAACTTTTCATACTTGTAAATCTGTCAATTTCTCTTCATGTATCTGTAGAGCTCGAGGACATAATTTAGCCATATTAATTCCAACACCAGGCAAAAGTGCAGGTATAATTCCCATTGCTGTTATTAATTCTATACATACTTTTATAGCATGAAATTGTTTAACACTAAATACGGAATCACCGTTTACAGAACTAGATACTTTTATATTTTTTAATACATAAATAATTGTGCATATGTATTGATACCTAAATGTACAACAAAATATGAACATTATTTTTAATCTAAACATTTAAATATTTTTCATAAAATAATATCAAAAATACCTAATATCAAGAGGTTCATCCTGACTTTCATTACTGTCTATCACAAATTGTTTATCATGTTCTGTTAACATTACTTGTACTCTTTGTAAAATGTATTGTAATCTAGCATCAAAATTTTGTATCCCTTCTGTAAAATAAGAACATCATTACATATTTCATAATATTACAATTACTTACATATATATTAAAAAAACAACATACCACAATCAGTTTTATCAATTGTTGTCAGTTGAAATAATATTTCATAGTAATCCATGTTTTTCTTTTATCAACAATTGTTTAGATATAAAACATAAACATAATAAACTGTAACAAATTAATACTTCTTAATATTTACTACGTAAACGTGTATGTGTATATTGTTATTTTTACTTTAATTAACAACTTCAACTGTTTCTAATATTGGCTACTACATTTGTCACGTGTACCTATTTCTCTTCCTCCCGATTTTTAAATTTGCAATTTGTTATGCATTCCTCGTGTCTATGCATACAAATACAAAAAATTTAATTCATGAAAGAACACATGGACTTGTTTTGCGCAGTCGAGTGTAAATAATAATTGCTTCCCCTACTTCATTAATTACGTTTCTACTTCATAATAGACTCAAAAAAGTATTTGTACATTTGAAATTACGAAAACACATCATCTGTACTACATCTACATGTATAATGAATTAATCCTTGTAACTTCACAAAAATCCTCATCGTTTGGTATAATTTTAAAAGTTACTCTACTTTTAAGAGTGTACGAATACTTTTTACACTCACTGTACATACAGGATGTCCCACGTAATACTTACCACGATTTTTTAACTGCTTCCGGTGATCTGATGAAAAAGTGTTTTAAACAGAAGTTGATCAATTTTTAATCGGTTACAGGTTGAAATAAAAAAGTTTCATAAGTATTTTTTTTTTTTTTTAATAAAAAGTGAATGTTAAACAATTTTTTCGGATAAAATATCAAGGTCAAAAAATATTTTTTATTACAACTAATAGCCGACTAAAAACTAATCAACTTTTATTTAAAATACTTTTTCACAGATCACCGGAAGTGCTTGAAAAGTCGTAATGAGTGTTATGTAGGGCATCCTGTATACAGGGTACGCTAGATAAAGTGTTACAAGCTGTTTTCTCGGGATTTAATAGAGATATTAAGTTTTTTTATATTGTTATTATTAAATGGTTTAAAGAGGCTAATCTTTTAGTATGCGATACATTATTTGAGAACAATATCTAATCTATTAATGTGTGACGCCTTAATTGATTTCGATTTCTTTTTAATCAATTTGTTATTGCATATAACAAGAAAAATAATAAAAATCAGTAGTCAGACCCTAATGACCTTCAAAAAAATGAAACTGTTAACTGTTGATGCTTGATGCCTTTATGAATATTGACCAGAATTTTTGTAAGATCTTTCTCAAGTATTAATATACTATAAACAAAATTATAAATCACAAAACACAACAAGTGGTGGGTTGGTATTGGTTTGAAGTACATATATGCTATTTTTCAGCCACTATAAAGCGACTGGTTACGTTAGTAACAAATCATTTTTCATTATCGATAGATTTATTGGGGCAGCTATAGCGATACCTATTTAAGCACTCTCTCTATCAATTTTTGGAAATTGGATCTTAGGGAGAGCTTTGATCGTACCGAATTGAGAAAGACTGTCAAACGAAACTTTGAGAAATAAGACATTTGATACCCGAGCCTGCGCTTAGACGTGTTGGATATTGATATCTCTCTCACATTCGATCATTTCTTCTCTTTATTTCAGTTGAAATCACATAAATCACCTTCTCAAATTAACGTCCGGATTCCGATCCAACCACGGATGTTAAAGTGCGCATTACTGTACTAGGGCGAAAAGTAGGATTGCTCAGCTTTTTTTTTTAATGAAAGGAGATATTAATTTTTTATTATTGTAACAGTTCTCATTCAATTGAGTAACATTTACTTGAATTATTTTTTATTTTTTTTTTATTGTTCATAATTAAGAAAGTGAAAAAATATGATTTTCCTGCGTGAAAACGCTCAGTGAATATTATCGCAACTTTTCGCTAATTATAGCGACATTTACCTAAAATTAATTAGATACAAACACTTATGATGAAGTTAGACATTTTAAACATTTCATTAGCGGGAAAGGCTAAAAATATTGAAATTGTCTGTCCACCTTTCTGGGAAATGCAAACAAGGATAACATTATTCCGGGAAATCGTCTTCTCATTATACTAAATGCGTAGCAAGATATGTTTGCCATATTTGTCCACGAATATATCTGAAGAATCACCTTCAATTTTTTCGTTATAATTCTGTAATTATGCACAAAAAAATAATTCAGGTAAATATTATTCAGTTTGATGAAAGCTATCATAATAATAAAAAATGAATATCCACTTTCGTTTAAAAAAAGGTCATTTAAAAAAAGTTTCTCTTACTACTTACCCCTGAAAAAATGTATTGCATACTAAAATGCATCATTTTGCATCATTTGATTTGAAAAAGAAAATGAGCTTGAGATTTTCACTAGATTCTAAAAAACAGCTTGTAACACTTTATTTGGAATATCTTGTATACATATATGTATAATTTATACTAACCTTGATTGTGTAATATCACAATAATCAATCAATTATTATAAGAGATTAGTTTCAATGAAATGTAATTTCATTTTGATACATTATGAATATACATAGTATAGTTTCAATATAATAAAGGTGTATGTTACAGAAAAATGATCTACCCACATAAATTTTTAAATAAAGTTTCATATTTTTTGTCGAGTATTACTTTCCATTCCCTACATAGTCATTGAAGTCACTGCTAATCCGGATGACTACTTGCACATGTACGTGTATGTATGTACAATGCAATATTCGTGTGTACGTTTTCTCTTATTTAAAAAATAATATTTCTTTATTAACAACGAATTGTTAATAAAAGGAATTTTCCACTTGTTGTATTTTTATATTAAAAAAAAGTAGAATAAACATAGAGTATAAACAATACTGTAAGAAAAAAATATTACATACATATTTTCGTGTTACACTTCTCAGAAATTATTTTTTATTCAACAATGTTTCTATATTCGAGTGATTTGATTTATGTAACAGCTTTTGTTTCATTGTTAACCATGGCACCGATGTCTGATGCTCATACCCATCAAGGTTAATTTTATCATAATGAAATTGGGTGAATGAATGTATTGTAACGCAATGATTGCGATATTTTCAATGAATTCGATAAAATTAAACAAATTATTTGTTGATTCGAGTGAACTTAATTTCTACAACCAAATAAAAAATTGTTTAAATATTCAAACACCTTTTTCTATTTTTATTATACTTATTAAGAACTATGTATAGCATTTCCCATAACTGCAAAAACTGTAATATATTTTTGATATTCATATAGTATATTTTTTAACATTCGGATGCTTTTCAACAATAATTATAAATTTAAACCTGAAGAATGAAAAATGGATATAAAAATAATTGTGTGTGTGTGTGTGTGTGTGTGTGTGTATAAAATGTAACGTGCAAAGGATACATATAAATACGTATTACATCATAAGAGACCATTGGCGTAGAATATTCTTTTAATCATGATTCATACAATAAAAAGGATATATTTATGCAGATAAACAACCAGAGTTTACAGCAATGGTATTTTAGCGGCTTGTTATTCCCATAACGGTAAAAACGTGACAGGTACAGCAGAAGCTTTGTATGTAGTCGGAAGGAAGGGAAACCTGTACTCCTCGCTTGCTTTCTTGAAGCCATGATTGGTAGTGTTCGTTAGTATTCGTCTAACTGTTGCATCGGATAGCTTCGCCACTTTGGATTCTTCTGCAGTACTTTTTACCAGTTTTCAAAGGAACAACGCTAATTGTGCTCATATGAGATCAGCGCTATATTCTTGAGGACATCAAGGGAGGTAAGTCCTTTGGCATAGCGAGTATCATTGGCAACTATTTTGTGAGATGACGTGATTTTCTTACCGATTGTTTTTTACGAAAAAGTAGTAAATATTTTTAAACTTGAATTTAAATCAGACAATGGAAGATCGTCGAACATTTAGTTTTTCTCTAATTCGCTGATTGATTATTGTAATCAATAAAACTCACATGGTTAATATTTCTTAGATCGTGAAAATCAGTAAGAATCTGCAAATCGGGTTTTGAGGACTTTGTAGAGTGTATATAAACTTCTGCCGTGCTACTTTCTAATTAATAAGTAGATTTCGTTGATTGGATTATGTGGAACAATAAAACAGATTTAACCACTTCTTTCCTTAATTAAAAGAATACGTTTTATATTCAATTTACGGTAAATTGGAATAATATAATGTAAATGAGTAACAATGATAAAACTTAATATTGCTTAAAATAAACAATAACATTTTGAAATGTATCAAATAAAAGTAAAATATAAATGAATATTAAACTTTGAAAATTGAAAAAATTAAATATTTTAATTTTCTATATTATACATCATTTATTTATACATATAATCACTGTAACTTAATAATTTTATAACTACACAGTTAATTGCTTTGTGTCTGTGTTTATGCAAAAGATAATTATATTATAGATTCAGTTCTAAAATGTGTATGATAAAATATTGCTTCATTAATTATTGTAGTTTAATTATAATTATTTGTTGATTAACTAATCCTCAAATGTGGTAAAGATACATGTAAATATGGTATAGATAAACATACTTGATTAAACATATTTGATTTTAAATATGATAAAAATACTAACAATTAATTAATAATTTAAATTATATATAAAGCTATTAATTTGTAAATTGTATACAATTTGTTTATTGAATGTATGCAAAAATTTATGACGTAAAATGATATTTATGATTTATACTAGTAACAAATTTACAAAATATGTCTATTATTATTTGTTTTATTAGTTATATAATAATGGTTCAATGATTGATAGTTAATAAATAATTTGATTATGTTTAAACTATGAAGCTTAATTCTTTTTACAACATTTGAAAATTTCAAAATTTTCAAATAAAAGAGTGCCTTAATATCAATGATTTGATTGAAATAAATTGTAAATACTTCAAAATTAATTATATTTAACTTATAATAATTTTTAATTTGTTGTCAAATTTAATAAATGATTCCCATTTTTATAAAAGAATGCATAATTATTAATGGAAAAAACAGTTTGGTAATTCAAAATATTAAAATATATCAAATGATATAGTAGGATATTGTTTATATTTATATTGCAAACATACAATTTTTTAACTGGTAACATCAATATATAATTTTATTTCTTAAAATACATTATCAAGGGACCACTGTACCCTAGTCTCTATGGGTAATTCTAAAGTATTAGGCAAACTTGTAAATTGATCTCCTGTGCAAATCTTAAAAGTTTGCCTATGAATCAAAGGAAAGAGGCCCTAAGTATTAAGAATTTCTGAACTTTTAAATTTTTACACTGCAGAATCAATGAATCAGGGGTGTCTGTCATCCTCCTTGTCATACTTTGGGCACCTTGAATTCCATTTGATTCTCAGGTGCAAGTACCACTGACCTGTAACTAGTACAATGATTAGACATAATAGACAACTTAATATCGTGTCTAGTTGTTCTGAAGGTTTTTCTCAAAACAGCTGTCTCTTTCACAAGAGCCTTTGCATGCTTTATACCATGAGTCCTATTACAGATACAGCTAAACTGAGCTCTTGTTCACTGCTTCATCATCTTCATTAAAATACATTACACAAGTCATTAAATTATAATTGAATAATAATCATTTTAATATTATAACTTTTAAGCAATTAAAGATGATTTTAAATCATTTTGTATATAAATTTTACAGAAGCTACCAAAATGGATTGGCAATGGTTCCATCTCCTTTTCAGTTATATGATTATAACTGCAACTGCAGAATCGTAAGTATATTTTATTAAATGTTAATATTTATGGATAATTATTGTTTTTTATGCAAATGAAATAATTTAATTTTTGAACATTTTAAAGGTATTACAGTATAATAGCTCCAAAAGCGATCAGACCTGATTCAGAATATCATGTATCAGTGAGTACTACTGGTGTATCAACAACATCAACAATATACATTGAATTAAATGGATTACTTGATAATGGAGACGTGTTTAATGTGTCTCAAGTTGCAAATATACTACCATATTCTACAAGAATCTTACAATTTGAAGTAAGTATTTTTAAATTTGAAGATTTTTTTCTAAAGTAAAATTATAAACCTTTTCCAAAATTTTAGATTGGAGATATTATACCTGGTAAATACGTATTAACTGCACGTGGCCTCTCAGGAATAGAATTTTCTAATTCAAAACCCATTGAATATATACATAAGAGTTACTCTGTCTTTATTCAAACTGATAGAGCAGTTTATAAGCCAGGAAATAAAGTGATGTTCAGATGTATTCTACTGAATTCCAGACTGAGACCTACATTAGATAGACTAGTAGACATTTTTATTATGGTAAATACCTTTAGATAAATATTATATGATATATAAAAGAAATGATAAACAAAATGTTGATCTTCTATAGGATGGAAAAGGAAATAGAATCAAGCAGTGGATTCGTCCATCTGTAACGCATGGAACTTTTAATGGAGAAATTGAATTGTCAGAGTCACCAGTTTTAGGTGCTTGGAAAATTATTGCTAATATTGGTGACCAAACTTTTGAAAAACAGTTTGAAGTTGCTGAGTATATTCTTCCTAATTTTGAAGTGACTATTGATGTTCCTAAACATGTTACATTTAAAGAATCAAAAATTATGGCAACAATTTATGCTAAGTAAGTTAATTGCAGTTATTATGTTGTAGTAGGTAAATATATTTGTTTTATTTATTAAACATAATATAGATCGTTTATAACTTACCACTTTTTAACTGCAACAATGATATTGATATTATTGAATGCATAATTCACTGTTTGAATATTCCCATAAAAAATTTGACAAAAATTATTTATTTCAAAGTGCAAATCATTTAGGTATACTTATGGCAAACCAGTGAAAGGAGAAGTAACAGTTACAGCATATCCAGATATTTTTTCTGGTGTTATTCAACCAATATATCAGCAGCCTGTACGTAAAGTACTTCCTATAGATGGAAAAGTAATAGTTGATTTTGATATTCATTCTGAACTTAGGTACGACTAATTTAATATGGAATCTCATGAAATATTTCTTAAAGAACGGCAATTACTCAATGTCATTATACTTTTTACAGATTAACCGATGAATTTATAAGACCAGTTATGATTGATGTTGCAGTAGAAGAGTCTTTAACAAGTAGAACACAAAATACTTCTACACAAATAACATTATACAAACATAAATATACTATGAATTTAATAAAAACATCAGAATACTATAAGCCAGGTTTAAAATATACAGCATTTGTATGTATATAGAACTGTTTTTAGCATTCGAAATTTATTTAGCAAATTTTAACATAAAAGAGAATTATTTCAGATAAAAGTAACGAATCATGATGGAACACCAGTACGAGATGACAAAAATCCTGTTTTAATAATGTATGGATATACTCATAATCAATCTGCATACACTAATATTACTGGCATGCTAGATAAAAATGGAATGATACAATTAGACTTCTATCCGCCAAAACCTAAAGACAACATTTCGTTTCCTTTATACATTGAGGTAAAATATAATAAAGTATCATAATTTATAATAAAAATCACAAATTCTTATATTGAAATTAAACGTTAACTAATAAACAAAATGTTTACCAACAGGCACAATATTTAGACCTTCACGAATGGTTTCCTTCTATAAATCAAGCTATGTCTCTGAGTAATGAATACATACAAGCCATATTAAAAACTGAAAAACCCACGGTATGATTGACTTTAAACTACTTTAAATACATCAAAATTAATATTAATTATTGCATATTTTCAAAAGGTCAATCGAGATGTTGAAATTGAGGTAAATTCCACAAGTCCATTGAAATATATTAATTATGAAATATTTGGACGCGGTGATATATTGGATGCTGGTTCCATTTATGTACAAAATAAATATACAACAGCTTTTACGTAAATGTTTTATAAATTTCAATCGTAAAGTTAAAAATTAAAATCATAGAAATGAATTATACAGAGAAATTAAAATATATTTTAGGTTTGTAGCAACGTATGTTATGGCTCCTACTGCACACGTAATTGTATATTACGTAGGAAACGATGGAGAAGTTATTGCAGATGCGTTGGATGTAGAACTTGAAGAAGTACTTCAAAATTATGTAAGTTTATTAGTAACATCAATTGCAATTATTAAATGTATGTATTAATATTATATTTATTATTAAAGGTTGACATTAAGGTTGCACCTGAAGAAGTTGCACCAGGAGAAAACGTCAATTTACTCATTACTTCAAAACCAAATTCATACATTGGATTATTAGGCGTAGATCAAAGATCTATCTTACTGAAGTCTGGCAATGATATTACTTATGTACGCAGTATATAAATATTCTGTTACTAATCAGAGATTTGTTTTTACTATAAATAATTATAAGGTAATTACCTTATTTTGCAGGAACAAGTATACAAAGAGTTGAAATCATACGATTTGGGGCAGGATTCACCTTATACAGAATCAGTTTTTGATCGATATTTATGGAGTCCTGGATCAGCCACTGCAAACGATGTTTTTAAGGTAAATAGCATATCTTATACTTTGACAAGTTGCTTATTTTCCATTAAAAAGATTTTCTTATGCATTTTCTTATTTTACTAGGGAAGTGGTGCTATCATTATAACAAATGGATATGTTCATGAAAATTTCCCAATTCGTAAGTTAATTGAAACAAATTTTTCTACGACTTCCTAAGTTTAATACTAATAATAACTTACTCATCCCATATACATGATCTTAAACATTTTTCTAATGTCATAACATACTAGTGAACAATATTTGATTTATTTGTATCGTAGCATGAGAGGTTTATTCTTGAGTTTAGTATCTTATATAATACTTACTATCAATTCTTTAGCTAATACCAGGTATTTATTATTAACAAAGCTTATGTCTGTATAGTATACTACAGATCTGATTTAGAGTCGCCCGCCTTTACAACCGTTGATGAAAGTTCAAGTTCAATTGCATTGCCATCAGAGAAGATGAAAATACGCAAGAATTTCCCTGAAACTTGGCTTTGGCAAACGCTTGATGCTGGGTAATGCCATTAAACATTTTTACCTGCTGAAAATATTTGTTTATTATTAAAACAATGTATTTTTTTTTTTTTTTTTTTTTTTTTCATTTTTAATTTGTCACATAAGTATGTCACTTATATATTAACTATTTAAAAGTATTCAACATGTTATTACTGTTTTTCAAATAATTTATAGTTATCACTTATTACGGTAAACGGGGTATTTAATAATAACTTGATGTTGCTTTATGGTAACGGGTTTATTGTAACTAATTTTTCCTCTCTCTACATCTACTACTTTAACCATATCTAAATATGTCATGTTTAGGGCAAGTTTGAAGTAAAATTAAATAAAAAGTTAGGTTTATCTTTGTAGAAGTTTTATATTATTCTTTAGCATTCTCTCTGTTGAGCTAATATAATACAACAAATAGACTTCGATTACAGGACAGCCAGGAATATTGGAAGGTAGAATAACAGGCTCTTCTTACGGGGCATCTACACTTCGACCAGATCTTGGTCCACCCGTTACGCACAAATTAGCAACTCGACCACCATTGGCAGGTCCTTACGCCTTCTCTCGCATTCCACCTCCTGTTTGGAACAAGCCCCGTGTATTCCTAATGCATGACATCTTAAACACCTGGCTTTTTACAAACTTCTCTTCAGGGTATTTATTTCATATACTTTCAGTTTACAAAGCTTCACACACATGCTTCATATACGTACTTTGACAAGTGATATTTATGCAACATCGCTTTATTTTGTATAGATTACTTCTATATACATTAAAACTTTGGGATACTCTGGGTATTCATGTATGACTGGTACATAGTTACTGTTAATCTCTACGCATTTTAAATTGTATCATATGTTACGTTGTTTTACTTCAATCATTAATTCTTTCATATTATACAGAACACGTTGTTTCATTTTAATTAGGTGATTGAATATCTATAAAGCGCAACTAGTTTTAAGTATTATTCTATACCTATAATTTGTCCATAAAAACCTCTTATTATACATATAATTAATATTTTTAGAAATTTGTAATTATGTCAGTAAAAAGATTTGTAAATTAAAATTAGGTATAACGGAAGAAATGAACTGAAAAGGAATGTACCCGATTCAATCACATCATGGGTGTTAACTGCATTTTCTATAAATGATGTTGATGGATTGGGTATCATACAAGAACCACGAAAGGTAATTATAAAACTATTACATAGATCACTCAAATAATGAACATAATAGAAAAAATAAGAAGAGAGTATATTTCTTTATAGTTGAAAGTTTTTAGACCATTTTTTATTACTATGGATCTTCCTTATTCTGTAATTCGAGGAGAAATTGTTGCAATACAAATTGTGGTATTTAATTATATGAACAAAGATGTATCAGCTGAGGTATTGCTAACGAATGAAGGCCAGTTTGATTTTGCGGAAATTTCTAATGAAGTTTACGATGTGCCAAGTAAGATTTAAGTAATATAATCTGTCACCCAAAATATGTTATACGTATAATTAATATAATATGCAATCACAAATTATTTTTAAATATTTCAGAATTAGAATTGTATCGTAAGAAAAAAATTGATATCAAAGCTAATTCTGGCAGTAGTGTATCCTTTATGATTATTCCACGAGAACTAGGATATATTTTAATTAAAGCGACTGCAAATAGTATCATGGCTGGTGACAGTGTTGAACGTAAACTGTTTGTTAAGGTAATATTTTCTATACTATTATTTTTTATTTATTAATCAAAAATAAGATATATTATTCATTTAACATATATATATATATATATACATGTCTATGTACAGGCTGAAGGAGAAACACAGTATATGAATAAAGCTACTTTCTTGGATCTTAGAAGTACAACTAGTGTATCTACCAATTTAACAGTTAATATACCTAAAAATGCTATACCAGGTTCAGAACATGTTGAAATTTCTGCAGTCGGTAATATTCTTTTCTTATCGAAGTTTCTAATAAATTACATGAATTATTTTTATTAAATTTAATTAAACTATTAAAGCGGACGAATTTTGTACAATTAAAATTATAATATATGTTTATTAGGTGATATCCTGGGCCCGACTATTTTAAATTTGGCAAATTTAATCAAATTACCATCTGGTTGCGGAGAACAAAATATGTTAAATTTTGTTCCAAATATAATGATATTGAATTATCTTAAAGTAAGTAAACATACAATATAGGATATTTCACGTAATTTGGTCAAGTGTCTTTGAAACAGTTCAAATTGAAAACAAAATTAAATGTTACTAAATCGAAACTTACAAATGTTCGTATGAAATATTTCACTTTTAAATGTCAAATATTTTATGAATTATTGACGTTTTTTACATTATACCTTAACATTTAAAAAATTTTTGAAACATCTTTACTTTCAATAAGTGCATCACATGATGCTTTCAACACCATTTGGTTTTAGAATTATGGTTTGACCCAGTTGCGTCAGACATCCTATATGTACAAATGAATTATAAAAATGGACACTAAACATCTTTTTTTTTTTTTTAATTTGCAGAATACAAATCAGTTAACACAAGCAGTACAAGGTAAAGCGCTGAGATACATGGAAATAGGCTACCAAAGAGAGTTAACTTATAGGCACGATGATGGATCATTTAGTGCGTTTGGCACATCAGATAGTAATGGAAGCACATGGTATGCTTTACATGAACATTTTCTAGTTATGTTTATAAGTAGCATGATATTTTGTATTGTAATTTTGTTCTGCATTAGGCTTACTGCATTTGTAGCGAAAGCTTTTAAACAGGCTGCTGCCTATATTCCAGTTGAAGATAGAATAATAGACGAAGCTTTACAATGGCTGTCAAATAATCAAGCTCCAAATGGAAGTTTTCCTGAAGTGGGAAGAATTAGTCACAGAGACATGCAGGGTGGAGCTTCCAAAGGTCTTGCATTAACAGCATTCACTCTTATTGCTTTTCTTGAAAATGCAGTAAGTTCATCAAATTATTTCAGCAAACGAATTGAATTATTAATTCAAATGTGGCATTGAAAAAAAAAATGTTATTTTTTATTATAGGATTTCAATGGAAAATATAGAAATACAATAAACAAGGGAATTGATTACATTGTTCGTAACATAAATGAATTAGATGATGTATATGCTTTAAGTATATGCACTTATGTTCTGAATTTAGCAAAACATCCATACGAAAATTCTGCATTTAATTTGTTAGAATCTAAAGCTACGACAAAAGAAGATATTAAATGGTGGTGTAAACCCATACCGAAAAACGATAACAATCCATGGTATTCCTTACCACGATCTGTTGATGTTGAAATGACATCTTATGCTTTAATAACTTATTTAAGACGTAATTTAATCACTGATTCTATACCCGTAATGAAATGGCTTGTAAAGCAAAGAAATGCTGAAGGTGGTTTTGCATCTACACAAGTGAGTATTAAAGAAACAAAGTTAATTTGATATAATATATGTATTTTTATTACTAATATATTTTCAGGACACGGTAATCGGAATACAAGCTTTGGCAAAATTAGGTGAACAATTGGTAAGCAAAAATAATACCGTTTCAGTTACATTCACATACGAAGGAGGTGGACAGAGCCATATGAATATAAATCCTGATAATTCTATGATACTTCAAAAGCAAGTAGTAAGTTCAAAACTCACGTAATGTCTTGAAATATTAGGAAATATTTGTAACATTTAATTTTGCAGCTCCCTAAAAAAACACGACTGGTAAACATAACAGCTACTGGAACTGGAATCGCCTTGGTCCAACTTTCGTTCCAATATAATTTGAATGTAACTGGAGCTTGGCCTCTTTTTACATTAGATCCTCAAGTAGATAAAAACTCCAACGCTAATTACTTACAGCTTTCTGTTTGTTCTGGGTATATTAAAAAATCATTTAATCAAACATTCCATAGAATATTATATTACATATTATAACATAATGTAATATATTTTTCCAGGTTTGTCGCAACCAAAGAAACAAACGAAAGTAATATGGTTGTGATGGAAATTAATTTACCTTCTGGTTTTACCGTAGACAGAGATTCACTACCTAGTCTTGAAGTATCACAAAACGTGAAACGAGTTGAAACTAAAAATGGAGATACAATGGTGATACTGTATTTTGATGAGGTATGTAAAGAAACATATCTCATGTGTATTTCAAAAGTGTATTTCACAACTCAAAAGAGTATGTTTCTCAGTAAACTGTTACACCAAATAAATTAAAAAATTGTATTTTCTTTGAGTTTTGCCACTTTTGAAATAAATAAAGTATATTGTTTTTATTGAGATCAAATTTAAAACTATATTTTATTAAATAATACATTCTAGATGAACAGACAAGAATATTGTCCAACAGTATCTGCATTTAGAACACATAAAGTGGCAAAACAGAAGCCAGTACCAGTTTCTATATACGACTATTATGATTCATGTAAGTTATCTAAATCCTACAAAAATTAATCTGGAAAATAATATTTGTTTCTTTATTATTTATATATATCTTTTAACTTATTTAGCAAGAAGAGCAAGAGTATTTTACGAACCACGAAGATCTACGCTTTGTGATATTTGTGAAGAAGAAGATTGTGAACACTTATGTGTTTCACAACTTGGTAAACAGAAAGATTCTTCACAATCTGGTGCTTCTTATTTATGTACATGTATATACCTTCAGATGTTACTTGCCCTCTTTTACATTACATATGTTAAATATTTGTAACTATAGATGTTTATTAATTCTATATAACTTTCTCATAAAGTATAATGATAAAGTTTTGTATAAACTGCAATTTATAACCAAAGTACATTGCATATGAAAATCAAGCTTTTCTGATATTCAAGTATTTAAATTTATTTAAATGAGTAGTATTTAAACTTTAAATAAACTAATTCAGAGCCTTGCAAAATTGGTAATTAAAATTTATTAATATTTATTAATTATGTCTTCAAAAAGTGTATAAATGCAATTAAATACATTGTATTTTAACGGATTAAGTATTCACATATTCTTGTTGTATACTGATATCTTTTATGTTATAATAAATATACCTTACTGTTATTGACAGCACGTTAATTATCGCCTCGTTAATCAATTGAAATCCTAACTCTAATAATCAAAATTTTGATTAAAGTACGAAAAATTATTTCTTTGTAATAATGTTTTTAATGTTATATAATTTATTACAATTTGTAATTATTTAATAATTATATAAAAAATTAAATAAAAATATTTATTCTTCATTTATAATTAAACTTATAATCTTGTAAATTCTAACACAAAAGTGTATACAGTGTATATAATTTTATAAACTTTATTGTTAAATTAATTTGTTTGCTATCATTCTGTCTTTGTCTCTCTTGCTATTCCAGTATCTCCCTCTCTGTTAGAACATTGTAGCAGAAACTGTCTATCCTTGTCTTAACACTTAGCCGACCGATCGGGGAGATCTCCTCATTTTGAAGCAAGTCAGTGCTCGACCGATCGGGGAGATTTCCCATTTTGACTTTAGCAACGCGTTTCTCGTTTTCTGTCATTGTTAACTACCTCGACCTGGAGTTTTTCGCAATTGCTGCTGTGGAGCACAACATATAATAAAATCAACTAATTTTGAAGGCTTCTTATTGCCAGCGCAGTTTGGCTTTTCCGAGCGCGATGGAAACTGAACAGTTCTCTGTAACGCGTGCGGTCGGCTAAGTGTTAAGATTCTCAGATTCTATGCTTATACATACTTTTTATGCTTAATATGAGATTAATTGAATTTAATTATACCATTATCACATACTGATACTCATTCAATATTAAAAAGTGTAAAAGTAATTGTAAAAAACAAAGATTTAATGTCAAGTAATTGAAATAGTAGCAAAAGTGATCTTTCATCAAGACTTCAATTTGTTTTCTATTTCCTGAAATACACTGAAATTATACAATTTTTATGTTCATCCAATTAATAATAGTGTATTTTTTAATAATTCTTTGAAACTATAAGAAAAATATTAATTTTAAAACTAAAATTTTGTAAAAATAACTTATTTTTAATTCTTAGATATTTTCATATAAATTTACATAATAAATTTTTAAATATCAGATACATTATAATATTATACATTTGATTTATTTATTTTAAGTAATATATTATCACATGTTCCTTTTACATATTATTTACTCAGATCAAATTGTTTGAATCAAACATATATTGTATTTGCACCAAGCACAATAAAATTACTTATTCAATACATAAATAACTTCTTTTCATTAAACCAATAAGTTACAAAACCTGTTTGGAGTGAGAATGCAAGTTTTTGCAGTTCCATTGATATTATATGTTAAAGGAAATATTATTTTTATGCGAAGACATTAAAATGACAATAACATAACATCTGCAAACCTACAAATACCACCAATAATCATAACAGATAAAAAAAAAGATTCAATTTTATCATAATTATACAATATATCTTCTCCATAAGCTACCATTAGTGGAATAAATGTAATAACACTATACACATTATTGTAATAGAAAGGTAAACCAAGTATCTTGATTTAATATAGAAAGCACTTATTTTATGGGAATCGAATATAAACAAAGGGTTGATGATAATGAACCTATATATTCTATATTCTCAAAGCTAAAATCCAATTATAATAACTAAACAAAATGCAATATGATGCAATATATGTTGTTGAAGTTGTTTAACCTATAAAATTATAATAATTTGCGATACTTATATTATCTTTTTTTTTAAAAAACTTCTTACCAAGAATAAGAAAAATTAAACGTTAAATAATTTTGAATGAATATGCCACATAATATAATACAATACTAATATACATTAAACATCAACTGTTGTAATCATCCCATTAAAAAAAAGGAAATCAAAAACCTGTACATATAGATAATATTAAATAGTACATTATTTTTGTTCATACATAATGTTTACAATAAACATTAGGACTTACTTTTGTAAGAGTTTCCTTAGTATACGGATTATCATCAGAAAACTTAATATATTTTAGAAACCACGTCAATAATTTACTTAAAATTGCATAAATAATTAAACAGACTACACACTGACACTATGTTATAATCAATGGTACATCTAAATTTATGCTGTTACCAGAAAAAATGTTTTGTTTATAAATACTATAAACATGAGAATTACTTTATAAAAATATTAGTTATACATATAAGCATTATATTTATGCACTTATATTTTATAAAAACAATAATTTATTTCTACTTTATCAATACGCTATAACCACAACAGTAATATGTATGAGCCTTGGTAAAATTCCAGTTTCTAATTATTGTTATTTCGTCGTTAATAGATTGCGTTAACTTGGTAACATTTCTAATAATCATTGTTATTTCGCACCATTCGGTCAGTTGTTTACATTTTATTTGTACGTCACTGTAGTTACGGAAGCTGTCGTAAAATGAACTAATACATAAAATGAACAAAAATTCTTTATTCGACAATAATATTCTTTTATGAAGAATATCTGTATAGTTTATATAATTCTATGCGTACAATAACTTCTTTGTAACTTTAAAAACAAAATATTTCTAACCAACTAAAAAATAACAGTATTGATGTTTACAGTATAACATTTTTGTTATATTTTTGCTTAAAGAATATATTTTAGTATATTTACGCATTTTATTAGAAAAACTAGGATACACTGTATATTATATATACGTATATATTGTAAATCATAAACCTAATCTCAAAGTCATATAATCATTTTCAGGAGCAGAAGGTTATTAATGAAGGAATAATGGATAAAATATTAACGAGTATCGTGAGTCGACGTTTAACATGTAGATATTGTCCAACATTTCAATATTCGAAGTAAGCTAACAAAATTGAGTAAAATTGTGAATACAAAATATAATCAAATAAATGTAAATATGTTCATTATACAGAAATTTTAATTATCATAATGTTATTACATTACAGAAAGTTAAAAGATTGTACTGTACGTATGTATACAAATTATAATAATCATGCAGTAAAGCCATGTTTATTCACCTCCATACCAAAACTTACTGTTATACAAAAACGTCAAATGTTTATTCAAACACAAGACACACCGAACCCTAATAGTTTAAAGTTTTTACCCGGGGTTAAGGTTCTTGAACCAGGTCAAACTAAGGATTTTCCTAATCCTTCTGATGCATATTGTTCACAACTTGCAAAAATGTTATTCCGTATCGAAGGTGTAAAGTCAGTATTTTTTGGACCTGACTTTATTACAATAACAAAAGTAGATGAAGATGTTGAATGGAAAATATTGAAACCAGAAATATTTGCAGTCATTATGGATTTCTTTGCATCTGGTTTGCCTGTGTTAAACGATGAACAGCCTGCTACAGATACACGTTAGATTCTTTTTATTTTATTAACTATCATAATATAACTGAATAATTTCACATTTATTAATAATTACATATGTTATATATCTGTATTTATTATAGAAGTTAGCGATGACGATAATGAAATAGTACAAATGATAAAGGAATTATTAGATACACGGATTCGACCAACAGTGCAAGAAGATGGAGGAGATATCGTGTTTGTGGTATGTGTATTAATATTCAAATTGTAAAAAATATATATTTAACTTAATTTAACCGTATAATATATCTGATTTTAGGGTTTTGAAGAAGGTATAGTGAAGTTAAAAATGCAAGGCTCTTGCACAAGTTGTCCAAGTTCAGTGGTCACTTTGAGGAATGGTGTCCAAAACATGATGCAATTCTATATTCCAGAAGTTCTTGGAGTAATACAAGTAGAAGATGAAACTGATCAAATTGCTAAAACGGAATTTGAAAAATTTGAAGAAAAAATTAAAAAATCTAAAAATAATGAAGAAAAATAGACTCAAATATTGTATAGGGAGTACTGTATATAAATAAAGTAAATACATATTTAATGTTTTTTTTTTTCTTTTATTATTTTACTTTTATACAAAGTACTTAATGGCTAGATACAGAAACCTGCCAGACACGAATAGTATTGTCAGAATACCCAGCAAAGAGTGTTTGTCCATCAGTAGACCATGCTAAAGATAAACAATGAGGAGGTTCTGCTTTACTTGTCGCAGACACTACTTCTGGTTTCAATTCTTCAACCATTTCTTTGGTTTCAAGATCCCATATTTTGATCCATGGTCCAAATGCAGCACACAGCCAATAACGATTAGGACTAAAGCACAAGGCTGTTATGATATCATTATGGTCTAAGGTATGCAGATGTTTGCCATCATTTAAATCCCACAACATCGCTTTACAATCCTTAAATACAAAAAAAACTTGTTAATAAATATTTTAAATAGCTTTAACGATTTAGTTGAGATTTTAATGCGCATGATTTAAAAATCACATTGCAAACTTTTTTAAACTTACCTTGCCACCGGAAGCACAAAGTGAACCATCAGGAGAGACCGTAACTGTATTAAGATATCCGGTGTGCCCACTGTGATTGATCTTCAATTTGCAATTAGTCAAATTCCACACCTATAAAACATTTTACTATTTTAAATCAAAGTAGTTAGGAATTTAAATATATAATCCATGATTTTTTAAGTCAGTCCCATATCCACAGACAATCACAGATATCATTTTAAATAACAATATTCATCATATAATTATTGTGACAAAAAAAGGTTTCCATAAAATAAAAAACATACCTTAACTAATTTATCCCAACCTGCAGACACAATAATGGGATTTGAATGATTTGGAGAAAAACGCACACAGCTGATCCAATCCGTATGCCCATCATCTTGAATAGTATACTTGCACTCTGCCAAGGTGTTCCACAGCTTAATTGTCTTGTCTCGAGAGCCAGAGACAATTTGACGATTATCCACAGAAAATGCAACACTTAAAACATCCTGTTAACATAAGTATGTAATGTGTTTAATATAAATTGAAACAAAGTAATTTGATTAATCCAGGTGCACATACCAGATGTGATCGATACTTACAATATCCCAGATTTAATTGCCCACCTCTTCTATTTATTAAATATAAAAAAAAATATATAAAAAAAAGCTTCCGTATATTTTCCATCACTCACGCAGCAGTATCTTCTGCCCATGGCATTCAATAAAAAAAAAGGTAAAAAAAAAAGCTTCCGTATATTTCACGAAGAACGACGAACGTAGATCAGAAGGAAGATGTCACACCTTGGTATGATCTTCAAATCTTCTTGTTGTACGACCTGCAGCCAAGTCCCAAAGACGAAGTGTTTTGTCCCATGAACCAGATAGAGCATAATTTCCATCAGATGATAAAACTACATCACTAATAAAGTGAGAGTGACCATACAGGCGTTTCTGAGGAATACCGTAATTGGCTTCATCACGTGTTAGTTTCCATACTATCAAAGTCTTATCTACAAATATAAATTTATGAATTCATAAAATTAATATGTTATTCTTTTATATTAAGTGAAATTAAAATGAACAGTACAGAATATATTGAATACGATTTATGCGGTATTAGTAAATCATTTTGGTAAATTAATAAACAAACACATACATGAGAGCTTATAAGAGCATATAAATATATAAAACTGTTTTAAAAAATACATTGAATCTTAGTAAATTAAAAAGAAAAGCTATTATTCTCATAATATTTAATATACTATGAATATTTTCAGAAATAAACTATTAAAAAAGCTGACTATATGTTAGTGTACTTACCACGTGAAGAAGACAATATCATGTCTGGATATTTTGGATTTGTAGCAATTTGGGTGACCCACCCATTGTGCCCTCGAAGTGTACCTCTTAATTGAAGAGTTTCAGTCATATTTTTATTGTATTAAAACTTATTACGACGTGGATTAAAATGGATCTCAATTTGCGATCCACATCCAACAAAGCATTGAACGAAAAGAACCTATTTCCCCCCTTTTCAAACTACATGAACAGTCATGATTCATATAGTTACAGATGTGCAACATAGATGTATACAATTGCAACTGATCGCGCGCGTGATGTACGCACTCGATTGGTTATTTTAAAAATCAATAAAAAATTATTATAGCATTTTCAAATATGAAAATATCAATTACAATTGTATTAAAAATTAAATTAAGATATTAAAGTTCATGATTCAATGAAATTCCATTAAAATCTTAAATACTAGACACTTCATAGTATAGTGATTTAAACCTTATTTAGAAATAATAGAACTGAAAAGCATAAACCATAGATTTTGAATAGATTCAAGTCTATGATAATACACTAGATTTCAAATTCGGTTGTGCCGTATGAGGCAAATTGATACCATGGTAGGATGGTGGTCATTTGTCAATAGATACAAACTTTTAATATCAAACCATAATACTTTTCAGATACATTATATTATTTTCAATATTAATCATAAGACATACCAGAAATGATAAAATATGATAATTGGGATTGGAATAGGTTAGGTTACGACTCTATTCCCGCCATTTTTCAATGCAAGTACTATTTATGCTATTAGTGTGTACTGATTGGATTGATTGTTTGGAAATTTTGGGTCTCAATTGCTGAGATTATTAGTGCAAAATGAATACTTATCAACAAATATCAATGAGTATGTCGGTGCTCATTTAGGGAGCACCATTCTTTTTCAAGACAAATAGTGTATAGGGATCATAGCATTTTGTAGTTGAAACTTACTAAAGATCATATCTTGACACGATAATTTACTTAATTTATTATCTAGTTTGTTTCATTATTAAATCAATAAACTTTCTTTGACTCAAATACATAATACGTAGTAATTTTAGAATATTGAAACAAGTAGTGGGATATTTTTATCAATGGTGCCATTTTCCCTAAGAAAGCATGATAGCATGCTCGCCAATTATGAAACATTAAAATTTAATCAAACTCGGCATGCGCAGAAGGAAATGAATTTGTTTTCGGATAAGCATTCTATCGTGACGGTAGCTGTAGTGTTCACGTGTTCGAATACATTCGTATAAATACATTTATTGTTTAGATTATAAGTAAAACAATTCTGATCATATGTCGTAAGAATACAAAAATGTTAATCGAACCGAAATTAACGAATACGTCGAAACATTTCGGCAAACCACCTGAAAAACAAAACACTGTAAGTATAAGTTTTTTTAAAAATTAAATTGAATGTTTTTAAAAATATAATTTATGTTTTAGTTGTTGCAAAGCTTAGGCACTCCACACATAGATTCTTTTAATTATATGCTAGAAGATGGTCTTTCTGAGGCTGTTCAAGATAATCCAGTTGTTTACGTACATCTTCCAAATGATGACAAAGTGGGTTTATGGGTTGATGATGTATCCATTTATCAACCTGTTGTTCCATCCGGCACAATTGGAGTAAAAAACCATAAAATTTATCCCACAGAATGTCGTCAGCGAGGGTGTACTTATAAAGGGAAAATATCAGTTAAATTGGGTTGGTCTATCAATGGTAAAGAACAAGAAACTCTTGAAAGAGATCTAGGAGAAATTCCAATTATGATTAAGGTATATAATATTATTATATAAATTTGATTCTTTACATGTATATAATTTATATTTGATACTATAGTCTAATAGATGTCATTTAAATAAAATGAATCCAAAAGAATTGGTTTCACATGGAGAACATGAGCAAGAATGGGGTGGATATTTTATAATCAAAGGACTTGAGAGACTTATAAGAATGTTATTAATGACAAGAAGGAATTATCCTATTGCTATTAGAAGGTCAGGATGGAAGGCACGTGGTGTACATTTTAGTGATCTTGGCTTACTTTTAAGAAGCGTGCGTGATGATAATACTGCAATTGTACGTATAATAAAATAAGCCGTTATAAACTATAATCGTCATAAATTAAATGTGATAATTATTTGACTATATGTGTTACAGAACAATACTTTACATTATGTAACTGATGGCTCTGCAAAGTTAATGTTCACGCATAGGAAAATTTTATATTATGTTCCATTAATTTTAATGTTAAAGTGTTTGGTTGATGTCTCAGACATTTTTATTTATAATGCATTAATTGCCGGGTGTGAAGATGATCTTTACTACAAAGGATGTATACTGAATATGTTACGAGCAGTGCATGAACAAGATTTACACAGTTACGAAGACTGTAAAGCTTATATTGGAAGAATGTTTAGAATAAAGTTTTTTGAACTTCCTCAAGATGCTACTGATACAGATGTTTGTGACTTTATTATTAAGTGAGTTAAGTAAATGTGTTGATTAATAATCCATGGATTTAAGTTATTAACAAATATTACTTTCAGACATTGCATAGCAATTCACCTTAATGATCCATTGGATAAATTTTACTTACTTGTATTTATGACAAAAAAATTGTTTGCTCTTGCAAATAATAAGTGTGCCGTTGAAGGAGCCGATGCTGTGATGATGCAGGAATGTTTATTAGGTGGTCATTTATACTTACAAGTATTAAAAGAAAAATTGTACAATTGGTTGACTGGTTTAAAAATGAATATTTTAAAACGTGCAAGAAGTGCTGGTAATAGATACACTTTAAACGTGCGTAAGTATTTTAGAAACTATCGCATAATCGTAAATTATTACAGTTTTAAATAAATCTGATGTGTGTTATTATAGAGGAGATGTTGAATGTGATGAAGCATGGAAATTCCCTTGATTCTCAGATGGAAAATTTTTTATCCACTGGAAATTTAAAATCATCAACAGGTTTAGGGCTTATGCAAAGTACAGGTCTTACAATTGTTGCTGAAAATATCAATAGGATGCGTTATATGAGCCACTTTCGCGCAATACACAGGGGTTCCTTTTTCCAAGAAATGAGAACTACAGAGGCTAGACAGTTATTGCCTGATGCATGGGGTAATCTTTATTATAATAAAATTTGTATTTTTATTAAGCAATTTAAGAGGATAAAATTTGATTTTAGTAGCAAAAGTTAATAACTTATCAATTATTATAGGTTTCATTTGTCCTGTACATACACCTGACGGTGCTCCATGTGGTCTTTTAAATCATTTAACAATGAACTGTATTATTACAAAACATCCAGATCCAAAATTAAAAGCGAATATTCCTATTATATTAATGGATCTTGGAATGATTCCACTATCGATTGTAGACAATTGGCAAAATGCATATGTCGTAATATTAGACGGGAAATTAATCGGATTAATAGACGATAATATAATTACTAAAGTGACTGATAAATTACGATTACTTAAAATAAAGGGAGAAGAGGTAATAACTTCATTAACTATTTCGATTAAGAATAATTCATTTGAATTATTGCTATTTTTTAATCTGTATTTAGGTTCCGCATACAATGGAAGTAGCACTCGTGCCCAAAAAGAATGTACCAGCTCAGTATCCAGGATTATATTTATTCACAAATGCAGCTCGCATGATGAGACCAGTAATGAATCTAGCTTCCAAAAAAATTGAATATATAGGAACGTTTGAACAGATTTATTTAGAGATTTGCGTTACACCCGAAGAAGCTTATGAAAGAGTAATAACTTATTTTGTTTTTATTCACGTGCTTTCTTTTGTATCGTTTTGTATCATTCATAGAGGTTTCATTTATTATTATAGTTAACAACACATCAAGAATTGTCGAAAACAGCGTTCTTAAGTAATTTAGCAAGTCTAATTCCGATGCCAGATTGTAATCAAAGTCCTCGAAATATGTATCAGTGTCAAGTAAGACTTCTAATTATTGTTGCTGATCAATTTTCTCGATATATAATTTTATTGTGTTTCTAGATGGGTAAACAAACAATGGGTACACCATGCCATACGTGGCAGTTACAGTCTGAAACTAAATTGTACAGACTTCAAACTCCTGCAACACCATTCTTTCGACCTGCGCATTACGATAAAATTAATCTCGATGATTTTGCCATGGGTACTAATGCGATAGTCGCTGTCATTTCATATACCGTAAGTAACGCAGTATGCATTGTGTAACGTTATAAATTGTAATAATACATATTGTGTACGTTTAAAGGGGTACGATATGGAAGATGCAATGATTATAAACAAAGCAGCGTACGACAGAGGTTTTGCGCATGGAATGATTTATAAATCGGAATTCATAGATTTGAAAGATCAAAGAAGTTATTTCGCACGAAATCCTGAGAAACCTGAACTCGCGGAAAAAATTGATACCGATGGCCTTCCTGTACCAGGTACAATTATCAAGGAAGGCGATGTTTATTATTGGTAAATTCTTTATAAGATGAACAAATCTGATTTATGCAATATTATTAAACGTAAACTATATTTTTTGTATAGTTATTATGATGCAGACCAATCGATATACGTTACTGGCAAATATCATGGAAAAGAAGATGCTTACATCGATAATGTGAAACTTTGTGGAACATTGCACAGTCATATTCCACGCAGAGCTTGCGTTACTTTTCGTATTCCAGTAAGTTGAAGTTCCACTAAGTCTTTTGGTAATTCAACGAACGCAACAGTTATTTAATGAATATGTTGCTTTTTAGCGTAATCCAAACGTTGGAGATAAATTTGCTTCAAGAGCAGGGCAAAAAGGTATCTGTTCTCAAAAATGGCCAGCAGAAGATTTACCATTTACCGAAACCGGTCTGATCCCTGATATTGTGTTTAACCCTCACGGTTTTCCAAGTCGTATGACAATAGGTGAAATCAAAGTTCATTTAAAATATTTGTTTTTATATCTGAAAGAAATTATAATCAATTTATAATCTATTTAATAGCTATGATGATTGAAGTAATGGCTGGGAAATCAGCAGCTGTGCACGGATTAGTACACGATGCAACATCCTTTAGATTTAATGAGGATGAAACAGCAGTTGAGTATTTTGGAAAATTATTAGAACGCGGTGGTTATAATTATTATGGGACTGAAAGAATGTACTCAGGAATAGATGGAAGAGAAATGACTGCAGATATTTTCTTTGGAATAGTGCATTATCAGCGGTTACGGCATATGGTTTCAGATAAATGGCAGGTTGGTTACAAAATTTCCAATTCTTAATAATATTACCTTAAAGGAGGATCACCAATTAGAAACCATGAGTCGTAGCAGATATTTAAGAATTTTTTTACACAATAATAATTATTCAATCTTTTAGAAACTTAAAGACTTATTTATTATACATTTGAGCTTCTGCAATATATTTTTATTTTTCCAAAAAATTCAGAAATGGCTGAGTTTCGAGACACTTTTCGCGACGTGAGTTAAAAAAATGGCGGGAACTATAGTGGTCGCATCGTTCATCTGAAAAATATGAAATAAATTTTTTTTAATAGACTTTTTTTTTAGACTCGTAGTTTCTATTTAAACTAAAACAAAAAACAGTTTTTAAATTAAAAAATTAAGAAATTGCAGGGTAAATGTGAAAAAGTGAACATTTTTTTTATAATTTTGCTACAAAAAAGTACTTTTTTTCGATGATATTCAAAATCAATTTAGTTTAAATAGAAGGTAATACTATAATGAACATCTGTGTCAAGTTTGAATGAAATCGGTTAAGTAGTTTGTTGGCTATCTTTCCCGCCGATTGGAAGTGTTGGTTTTGGGAAAACGCGTTTAAAGTTTCAGTGACTCATAAACGCTCGACATTCTGTTCTTATATTTATTAGTAGCTGTAGCACCGAATAGAGCTCGAATTTCGTTATATGACTTAAGGATTATTAAATTATCATTTTATAGGACAAACATTTTTTCGACTTTTTGATGATTTTAATTGGTGATCTCCCTTAAGGAAATTATATGTATACATATATTTTAGGGTACTAGACAAATCAATTTTTCCAAATTTTTTACTTCTGTGAAATTTTATTCAAATACTTTGAACGCAACAATCTAGTTGCTTTTGTTTTAGGATTTTTCCAATTTATGGTCACTTTTTTTATACTTAGAAAAAGATCAAGTTTTAATTAGTTTGTCATTACTCGTCCTTTTTTGCAAAGTCCTTACTTTTAAAATCGATTGTGATAAACACTAGTTTATATATACGGTTTAATGAGAGATTTTTGTTTTTTGTTTTCGAATAAAAGTGGATGGAGATATTTTTATTGCTATAAAATGCTGTTTTTGAAAGCATTGTTCAGAAAAGTGGCTGCCAGGATTTCAGTTTTTTGTACTTTGAATTGAAATGTTAGTTAGGGAGGGATTCTTAAGAGGTCATTCTGTAAAAGATACATATGTTTGCTTCCTAGCAGAATACAATTTTAATTACACAAAAAATTTGTCAAATTTGAAAATTTTTACAGGTTAGAAGTACCGGTCCAATTGATGTTTTGACAAGACAACCGATAAAGGGTAGGCGAAGGGGTGGTGGTGTTCGATTTGGAGAGATGGAACGAGATTCACTAATATCTCATGGTTGTGCATTTTTACTTCAAGATCGTCTTTTTCATTGTTCGGATAAAACTACGGTGAGTTTAAAGCGTGAAATTTTCATCTTTTTGTATTTGGCAATAATAAACAAAAATTAATATTTCAGACTTTGGTTTGTCAAAAATGTGGAACCTTGTTGGGTCCTGTAACAGAAATGGCCATAAACGTTTCAGGATTTAATGATAAAACTAGATGTCGTCTTTGCGGCGATGACGAATCTGTACGAGAAGTTGAAATACCATACATTTTTCGATATCTTGTAACTCAATTAACGTCTTGTAATATTAATGTAAAATTATCATTCGTAGAGAAATGAAGAATGTTGAAGTGTACGTAACTTTGTATTTTCTTCTAACAATAATAATATTTTATTTTTTCTAACATTCCATCAAACGTTTTACTTACAAACCCAACAATTATTCTACAAATATGCGGTTCATTTCATTAACTTTTACTGTATAATATGCACAACATTAGTTATATACATTTTGCATTACATTTCGAATTCAATAAATTTTTGTTAGCATATACATTTTTTTCGTATTTACTTATATAACTATATTAATAAAATTCGAAGGAATGTAATTTAACGCCAGAAACATATTTTTATACTGATTTTCAAATACAATGAAAATAAACTATTCTCGGGAAAATAATGAAAAAGGGATAAAATGTACAGACATAAAGCAAAATTTACGATTACAAAATTTATGCATTCATTTAAGCTTTTGCTGGAACTTGAGTACCAGGTTTGCTTCCTGGAGCACCTGATGCTCCAGTTTGCTCCTTTTCCAACTGCTTTCCCAAATATTCCCTATAAATTGAACATTTAAAACCTCGTGTCTTAATATATTGCAATTTTACGATAAATAAGTAATTTTACATTACATACCAATTGTGCACCATGAGTTTTTGAACCGCAAGAAGTGCTTCGTATCTCACATTAGGATCTTCGTGTCCTAGAAGCTGCATCACTCGTTGTTTACCTCCAAGTTGTTCAATTATACTACAGTGAATGAAAAAATCATGTATAGTAACTTTAATAAACATTAATATTTTAAAATGCAAAGAAAAATATTTCATTAAACTTACTGTTTGCCACGTGGATAATGTCTTACGTATTCTCCTATATCAAAGCTGGCTACACTGAGAACTAGAGGATCCTTACTAGTTTCTAACAAATGTACCAAAATACGTAGCAGTTCATAATTCTTTTCATTGAGTCGATTAGCATTTTCCCGCCAGAATTTTCCAGATTTATGAACAGGAGACCATTCAAGGCGTCCAGATTTGATTTCAGTTGAATACTCGTCAAAGGAACTTAAATCTTGAACAGATGCTTGTAATTTATCGTTCAAAAATTCAATATCATCAGTGATATCTTCGTCGTCGAATTTACGTTGTCCAAGGATCGAAAGTTGCTTCAACACCTTACACTGTACCATAGCAATGCAGTGTTCTTTGGCAACTTGTCCATCCTCCACTTTTTCAATAAGATTCTACAAAATATCAGTAGTAAGTACAGATAATAAAAATGAAACGAATGAAATTTGTGATGCAACTTACCCTAAATACTGCTAAAATAATACGAGTTACTTTTTCTTTTACAGAATCACTTAATATATCTGCTAAAATAGGTATAACATTGAATCTGAAATAAAAGTTCAATATTATGGCATCGTTAACATATCTTTTTAAATTAATCTCTTATAACATATACAATACATACTTGTTCATTTTTTCAGCGAGTAATGGATTGAAAGTGAGTACCCATATGCAAAATATAAGTTGATACTGTACTTGGAAGTTTACCCTGCCTGTCAAAACAGCCAGCAAGGTAGAAATACCATCGACTGATACAAACGCAAAACGATATTCGTCTATGCGAAGCATCATTTGTAAACAACGTGCCACAGACTGAATGTAGTCGTTATTCTGAATGAACACGAAAAAATGTACAATATTTCAACATTACAATTATAATCAAACAGTGGGACAAAATGTTCAGATTATGTGTGTGCACATAGAGACTAAAACAGGTTTATTTCCAATATAAACATGTATACATTTGCATAAAAAAGGAATTTTATATTAATAGTCAATTTCTATAGAAAGTGTAATAAAGATATATGCTTTTCTGAAATGTAAAATATGAATTTTTTTTATGAAAATTTCATGAACACAATAATTACTTACATATAGATTTATTAAATCAGTTTCATTTGTACTTGTATTAAATATTACTGTGATTAAGATTAAAAATTTTGGTATTAAATACTTAAATTTTACATGTATGGACAAACCAGAGATTGTAGCTATACGATCTGTCATGTTAATAATTAGATGTTATAGAACCAACCGGATTTTGTAGTTCATGTAGTTCATTTGCCTCCTTGTCCACAATGTTGCTTTGTTCTATTCCCGCATGCAAGTTTGTATCCTGAAGAGCTTCAAACTAAAATCCCGTGTGACTTATTTATGAAATCCAAATTATTATGATATAACATTTGATATCTACCCTTTACCTTGCAAAAAAGCATTATCTATGTGCTGCATATATTACAACATGTCTATGCTTTTATTCTGTGATTGGTTAGTTTACATCTTTATTTATACACTTATAAATTCATGTATAGATGTTGATTTATATTTGATATCGTTTTATTATATACGCAATAATGAGAACCATCACCCACATTGTGCACACACATAACTATACTACATAAAGCTAAGCAACAAATGAAAAGTACATAATCCAATGTTAATAACATAATGAATAATGTATCAATAGTTTTAGATATTTCTTTTCTTTAACTTTTTTAATTTTTAATTATATAAGTTATATGATTAATTAAATTTATATTTATAAACTTACACTGAGTTTTAACTGATCTTTAAGCCATGTTAAGTAGAACTGAAGATCAGTTTTTTCCATTAAATCATGACTCCAACAAGCAAGTTTAGCAATAATTCGAGAGGTCATATTCATTACAAATCCATCTTGTCTGTTTAACAGATTTAGAAAAGGACCCCATATTGATTCACGTTTGCGACTTGAATGTTCCCTGAAAATTTCTACCCGGCTACGATCTTCCTAATATTTAATATGTTAACATTTAGAAATACTTCATAAAAATAAAGCATATGTAATTTGTATTTACATAAAATTATATACCTGAAGCATATCATCGATCATTGTAAGAATATACTGTATAGTCTGATCTTTTGAAACATGACCAAGTAAATTAAGAAAAGTTTTAGCAGCCTGATGTGGATTTTCTTTGAGCTTTGCTTCTCGAGCATTCGCATCACTTATATCAAAAGCAATTATGAAATCATAATCTTCTTTTGATATCATTTGAGATCTATGAAATAATATAATACAGTATGTATTTTTTGTTTATACACATAATTATTTGCAATGCGTTAAAACAGAATTCTTACTGTAAATATGATTGCCAAATGATTCGTTGATTTCTAATATCAGCAGCTTGTTGTTGAAGAATGCTGGTAGCTGCCAGCATATCTGAAATATTGAAAAGATTTTTAGTACTTTTTATTAAAAATAATGATGTTAATACCAGATAAACAATCATGCACAATATTCCTAAAAATTTTTATAACGAATAATATTACTTATAATGAATAATATTACAAGAAAGTAAAACTGTACTATATGGCAGTAGATATTAAATATTTCAAAAATTTGTAATACTTTTGATTATCATAACAATTATATATTTCAATATGCAAAAATTTATATATAGAGTATGAGAATCATTATTTGTATAAATAAAAGATGAAAAAATAAAGAAAGTATATTCGCTTTATTTTATATTAAATTTAATATTCCATATTTTATATCGCTTTCGTAAATCACATAAATATATTATTGGGAGGGGCAATGTCAAATTAACAAATTAAAGTGATATTTCAAAATAATTACCAATTTTTTCATCCGGCAGAGCCGGTATTATTTCTTTAATGTTCGCACGATCCACCATGTTTGCTGTCGTTTCTTAAAAACTTTATATTTTAATTAATAATTGCGGTTACTACAAGTTAAAATTCTTCTGTCGCACATTCGCACCTCTCTCAGCTGTTAGATCACAAGACTAATGTATAACCAACCTTCTTTAAAAGTGTATATAGAATATCCCTAGTAACGGTTGTGTTTTGCTGGATATTTAGAGAAAATGTTGTACATGTTGGTATCCAGTAACGCTGCTTGTCGAATGCGCGAAAATTAAAAGCAGAAAAGATATTTTCCCGATTACGCCTTTAATTCTACTTTTTCGTACTCTGATTTTTCTTGTATTTCAATTCTCGTACATTAACCACATGTTTTAAAGTCATTTCATCGTTCCATACTTATCTATGCATTATTTAAACATTTAAAATGTTCAAATTATAATGTGGACAAATTGTTTAAAAAGAAACGTTATTTTTAAAAACATTTTCATTTTTAATAAGTATCCTAATAACTATTTGCATGTTGATTGGCAGTAAACATTGACAAAAACTGTCTATAAATCCATAGCCATCTGTTTCCGCATTTGGTTTGGGTTTTGCAGGCAAAATTTGTTCACAGAATTGAAGAGCAAATTGACTACAAAAATCAAACAGATCTTGCTAACTTAACCTGTTATCAAATTGGAGGCAAACTAAGAGTGTATAATACTTTGATGACAGAAAAGAACATACACTGAACAAAGTCTAAAACTTTTGCCATTTAAATCAAAACATATATACTGGCATTTAAATGAGTACTTTAAATAATTGTTCTTTTTGATATTATTCTTATTTTTTTTTTCATATTTATATTTCTTACTGGTAAGTACATTTTTTTATGTTATAATACATATTTACACTTTTAATTTACATTTTCAACTATTTGTACTTTTTTAATAACAATATGAAGTTATATTAGTACACTATGAGTCAAAAGTTTGAAATCGCCAAACATTCAAAGAAGCATAAAAATAAAGAAAAAATTTGTAATCATTTTAAATCTCTAAAGTCCTTAATCCATTTCAAAGTTATAGCTAATACAGTCAAAAATCGGGACCGGAAACGATGATATATCGCAGAGCAGGACCGAAATGAAGGCGAAGCTACAATAGAAGCCACCATTTTAAAAATGTTGCAATGAAAGAAAGAAAGAGAAATCCGATAGTGAACTATATTGGCAGAAATCAAAGGTACAAATCGGTAAAACACTGTTAATATAAAGGTAAAATTTTATTATTTCTAGTTTTTGGAAAATGAAAATCACATCACCGTATTTGTGATATTTTTATGATTAAAATGACACCAAACACGACATAATTTGGCGCATATTTTCGTATTTTATAAATAACGATGGCTTGTTTCTTTTAGATCAGAGCTCGGTAAGAAATGCACGTTTCAACCGATTTTCATTTGACTCCGCCCAGCGCTCCCCTCTTACCTCGACGTCCCGCACGCAGCCAATGAGCCGCGCGAGGCTCAGGACCGTGACGTATCATCGGTCACTCGGACCTCGCGAACATATTTTTTATAGCCTTCCACATAACCTAGGGACCTAAAAGCCATTAAACCTAATCCACTGATGACTGAGATGACCTTTTAATAGCCTAAATTACGATAATAGTACCCCCTGGGTGATGTGGAAAGCTATAAAAAATATGTTCGCGAGGTCCGGGTGACCGATGACACGACACGGTCCTGAGCCTCATGCAGCTTATTGACTGCGTGCTGGACGTAAGAGTAAGAGGAGAGCACTAGGCGGAGTCAACCGAAAATCAGGTGAAATGTGCACTTCTTGCCGAGCTCTGGTGTAAAAGATACAATCCTCCCAAAATAAAATCCAACTGACAAGAACGCTTTCCGAGAAAATCCGTCCTCAAAATGCACTCTTTAATCGTGTCGATGAGAAGGAAAACTTCTTCGGTATTAGAGTTCCAATTGTTACTGAAAAACGCTGCCTTCCGTAGATCGGTAATTTCTCCCCAAAAATATTCCTGTCGTGAAATTCCAGGAACTATTGAAAACGTATTTTCAAATCCTGCTTGCTCGAAAAATAAACTTTTGTATCAGGAGAACACAATATGTGAGGAGGTATTCATGCCACTTCTTGGAATTTTAGAAATGCCAAATTCCAAGGATTCCCGGGAACTTAGACTCGGAAACCAAGGATCTTGATTTTGCAAAATTATATTAAAAGAACATAATGTGCGAGGAAGTATTTTTGATGCCACCTCTCGGAATTTTCGTGACGTTAAATTCCAGGAATTACCAAAAGCGTATTTGCATATCCTGTTTGCTCGAAAATAAAGTTTTGTATAAGGAAAATATGATATGCGAGGAGGTATCCTTCGTGGCATTTCGTGGAACTTCTGTGACGTCGAGTTGCAGGAATTACCAAAAGAATATTTCCAAATCCTGCTTGCAACAAAATTAAGTTTTGTATCAGGAGAACATGATGTGCCAGGAGGTAGCATAGTGCTGCCATTTCTTAGAATTTTCGCGACGACAAATTCTTGGAATTACCGAAATTTTTAAATTTTTAAATCATCAGACCATAGCTTTTTATGCAACTAAATTTAATTCTTGAATTCGTTACATTTTTAATTTATCTTTTACCTTATGAGAGGGTAAAATATAATACAATGAAATATGTATTGCAAATAATAAGTAAGCTTCTGTAACATAAGACAGGGTGGCATATTTGAAGTAAATCGTATGAATACCTCATTCGTTTTTAGTGATAGAAAAAAATTCGATTTATTTGTTATTTGATAATAAAAAATACACAATTATAACTGAAGAATAAATATAATGAAATTTTATTCATTTTTCGTCATTAGCATAAAAATTAATTCGAGTAATGTCCGAACACTGATTTCTACATAAATATCGAAATATTGTGACAATGCCAGCACGTGCCGTGACGATTCTATTCTCTTAATTTCGACAGTGTCAGTGCCGAAGGCAGGCGGAACCTCTTCTCTCCCCTGTGCTGTCCCGAGGGCAAACTGTTGAGCTCTATACTCAGTAGGAGCATATTACAATGATACACGATATTTATAATTTTAGTTTGTTGTATATAATATCAAACATGTATAGTTTTGTTTTTGTACATCAAATGAAAATCTATATCGAATATTATACGAAAAAAATTATTTCCCATTTCTATGCTCATGGTATAAAAATACCTACTTTGGTTACAAATTGTTTGTATTTATATATATATATATATATATATTTATTTCATTACACTTCATGAAAAAAAAAAATACTCAAGTAATGCTAAATTGAAAATACTATCTTTTTTATCATGATAAAGGATTTATCAAAACCTGTTGCTCTGCAATTTAAATTTACATACTTGTTATGTGTAATTTGCTTTCTTTTCAATTAATAGATTTTAAATTTATGAGTTCTGTAATAGTTTATGCTTGTATTACATACATTTTAATTAGTTATTTATATCTTATACCATGTTTTATTGTTTATTATATTACACAGTTGTAAACTTATTGTATCAATACTTTTCTGATTACTATCCCATGTTATTAAATATGACAGAACTGATATTCTTTCTAGCAATTATTAATATTAAATTGAATCATCAAAATATATGTTTAAAATTATGGTAGAAAGAAATGAAAAAATAAGAGCATTATAGAGGAACAAAAAAAAAATAATTGAATTGATTAGGTGTAAGAGTTATAAAGGTCAGGAATAAAAATACCTATTGGTTTTTTTTAAAACAATGTACAATTGTTTTTGTTATTGTGTTTAGTTTGTAATTATTATTATTTTTCACCACAGATCATAATACGAGTTTTATTTTACAGATCTACACTTTATACAAATTGCTTAGGCATCATGACATTTAGGTTTTTTGCACTTCATTATTTTTCCATATCTTTTTCTATTTTTTTTTTAAATTCTCTGTAATTTACAAGTCAAATGTATGTACTATTTATACAAGAAAAATTTTAGATTACTTTTCCACATCACTTTCAATAATTTGTTACATACCATTAAACTATGCGTACAAAGAGAACTATAAAACTTCTTCAGTGTTAATATTTTTGTTTTTTAATATCAATTTATTTTCTGCACAAGTAAACCAAAAATGCATACAAGACTACAGTAACTTATAAACTAAATTATATGTAACAATATAAATAATGCTCTCTGTACACAAAGTTAAATTTGAAGGAGGGATATATGGCAATTATTTGTTACATTTTTCTATCCAGAAATTCTTCTATATCACAAGTATTAATATTATAGTTATTTATCTAAGACAGAACTTTGCTTTCCTTTCTTATATAACTGTATAAGATATAAGCGTTTTGTTTACAATTCAATTTTATTTTTATTAAACCTACTAAGTAGTATTTTTGGTTACTTGTTCTTTGTTCTCTTTTTTTTTTATAGAAAAGAAAAAAAAAACAACATCTTACATTAAAAATTAGAACATACTGCAAGTCCAAATAAAATTCTTTTTTTACATTTATCCAATATTCTTTACAAAATGTTTGTTCTATACACAATACAATAATCAGTTTATACACAGAGTGAATCAAATAAAACGTTACAAGCTGCTTTCCTGAAACCATAACAGACATTTACCTCAATTTTTTATCAAATAAGGTAGAGAGCTACACATCTGATAAACAACAAATTCTTTCAGTTCGATTGTTTAGTATTAGAATTGAAAGCTTCTTAGATACATTTAAAGATAAATATTTTGCAATTGCATTACAATATAAAGTTATTATTTTCTTAATAATGAGAAAATGACCTAAAATATTTTATCAACAATGTTATCCTATACCTATATTCCATTAATACCATTCAATATTTGAAATATCCGTGAAAGACTTAATAAATATTTAAAAATCAAAGGACATCATTTAATATTTTTCTCATGCTATTTAAAGTCTTTAACAATGAAAAATATAAAACAATATTTCTATGTAAATGTTATTCAAATAATTAAAAGCTGTCCAAATAAAAAAATATTAACATATCATTTCATTAAAAGAAAAATGAAGAAAATTAAGAGTTACCTTTCACACACTATTGCATAATTACATTGAGTTCCATCTAATTACAAAAAAAAAAAGAAAAAAGAAAAAAAAAGAAATGAAGTCAATATTAATCGTGATTTCGAAAAAAAAGCAACTTGTAACATTTTATTTGATCTACTCTGTATATGTACAAAGAATTATTTTCTTTTCGTCAATTTAACTTTAACTTTTGAATCAGTGTAATTAGTACTTAACAATCAGTTTCTAAATTGTACTGTGTTGCTGTGTTATATAAATATATATATTAATGAATGAATACATGAATGAATGCGCGCGAGAGCGTGTTTGCGAATGTGTATGTGTATTCATTGTTTATATTTTTCTATGTCAATTAAAATTACGTTATGTACATTTTACGCTATAGATATTTATATACAATTTTCCTGCATATTATTACCTTTTTAATGCACAAATTATTATTATTCTTCAATTTATTTGTTACAAAAACTTGTCCGGTTTATATTCTTAAAAAAGTTTGTTGAAAATGAAAATGACAATAACGGTGTGTATAACTACAACAATTTTTAATGAAAAAATAATATAAAACATTAATTATGATAGATTTTATAATAATAAGTAACGACTAATTTAATTACTAAATTGTATTATTAAATCTTAATCACTGGTTTCAGTCATAAATTGTATTAACACTTTACGGTTCACGATCTTCGCGAAGCTGTTGCGCACTTGTTTCCATACATTTGTGAACACGATGCGCACTTAACCACTTGATCTGCAATGTTTTTTTTTCTAATTGTATAAATGCTGATATGCAAAGAAATTTGCAATTAACGCTCTTGTTGTCAAGCAGTGTTTTATTTGTTTTTTGACAAATACATATATGTATATAAGATATAGATAATCTTATAAGATATATGTAATCAAAGATTCGTTTGTAAATTGATTACGATCGCACACAGCCTTTGAATACGGACCGTAAAATGTTAAACAATGAAGTTATAGTCACATTCCAGCAGAAAGAGAAATTAATACTTTTGGAATAAATGTATATTCTTATTTTGAAAAATATTGTTCTGATAAAAGGTAAGTATTGTTTTCTTTTTAAGTAAACATGTGAGCTCGTTCTACTTAAGTATAAAAATGATTTCAATGCGCAATTATAAATATAGACAAGGTAAAGGAATAAAGGAAAATATTATATCAGCGAAAATCTATTTATTTACACCTAATATAAGATTTATATGTCATAATCTTCAAAAAATTATAGTGAAAATAGGTATCATTACACCAAATGTATTTCCGCGCAATTAAGAACATAACTACACATGCTTACTGAAAATAGCATAACTTTAAAAAAAAAAACCTAAAAAATGTTTTGTAATATCATTGAAATTACATAATAATATAATAATCATTTTTTCACATAAGAACCTTTTGTTATTTACATGTGATTTCTTACATTCACAGGAGAACACTCTGCGTGTGCATGTATATACATATATACACACGAATATATATACACACACACATATATATATATATATATACTCATGCACACGCACACATGCACAGATAACACTTCTTAGAAAAAGTGCAGTGTTCAAATTCCATCAACTGATTAGTAATCGATTCCGTTTTATATATACAAATACAATTAGGGAAAAATCTGCTTTCAATTCTTGCCAAATTATTCATTTTCAAAGTTTTGGTACAATATGCCCTATACTTTATTCCTACGTACATGATGTTTTAGGGAAAACTTGTAACATTTCCAAGTTGCATAAATATTAGTAAAAAAGCAAATACCTTTTTTCTTTTTATTAACACCTGTTTCTCAGCAACGATTCATCTACCCTATAGGTAAATTTTAAATTAAAAAATCTTGCTTTTACATTAGATCGAAAAGGCCACTGTTCAAGGCCGCAGGCCAAGAAAATTAAATTTAATTAACGAGAAGAATTGTCCTTTTCTTCGTTTTCGTTAATTTTCACCTTTGTCGTAACTCTTAAAGTCAGTAATGACATTCTTTTTTGAACATCCTGTACATTGGAAGATATTTCTATGGAGCATATTGATATTTAAAGTAGACAAAATTACCATGCACCTGTCCTTTATACATCTGGCATTTATACTTTCACATTTCATACACACCTATGCATTGAATGATGCACAGTGTGATTTCAAAAACGTCTCAAAGTTGTTAAATGCTGAAAAATATACGTCAACTGTTATATCTGATTATAATCTCTCAATAACAGAACATTAAATATAAAGAAATAAAAATATTATATATACTATTCTAATTATTCGTTTATAAATGTTATCACAGTTGAAAATTACTATCCAATGCTTTAAATTAAAACCATATTTCATAATGTAAATTTATTTCTTGATAATTTCTGACAAACTCACCAAAGTTTCATGTAACTCGATGAAGATTACACTTCGGTATATACTGATTAGTATCCAAATGCCAACCTTTTGTTAGTGCACAAGGATAATGGATAACAGCTTTACAGCCTCGTTTAACGCAACCGATACTTGCTCCTGTTAAACCACAAGAGTCACATATCGATTTCGCTGCATCCCACACCGCCTCTTGTAAACCTGTTACTCTACCACCTATTATGAGAAAATAAGTTCTTTCTTAAAGTCTGATTTATTTACATATTTACATGTAATAATATTTCAAACAACTGTTAGCTATTGTACCTGCCATATACACTCCAGCTGCCCAAACAGCACATTGTTCATGAAGCCAAACTTCCCAACGTTGCTCCTCTCCTGGGAGTACAGTCATTCCCGTAAATATGGCATTGGTATTACTCTCAACGGAATTTCGTTTCTTTTTGCCCATCTTTGCAGTGAATTGATCAGCTAATCCAGCATACCTCAAACTTCTTTTATTTTTACTACCTTTCTTTTGCTCTATAGTAATTTCTTGTTCGTCGGCTGAAAGTATTCCATCCTCTAAACGCTCTTTACCAATTAAATATGGTCCAAATAAATCGCTCAAAACACCCGCTGGAACCTGTAATTCAATAAATATTAGTATTTAATATACATACCACTTACAATTCACGTAACTGTTTGTAAAGTATTATAACGTACAACATAAGTTCCAGGTGCTATGTGAGGTCCAGCTAAATTAGGATGCGGCCGAGAAGGATCTCCTGGTACAACAGCATGAGGACCTTGTTTACAAAATACACAAACCCATGTGGAATCTGTTGTATGCGCATCATAACGCGACGACAAGGTTGAACTAAAAAGACCCACTCTACTGACTTTACCTATGTAAAACAAGCCATTACAGTCAAGTTAATATACCTTTAAATATGTGTTGCATATAAAACATGTTTGAATAAATATTTCACAATTAAAAATACACACCTCTATAGTCTAAATCATTTTGATGACTGAGTCTCTTGCTCCTTCCTGCACTACCATTTCCAACACTCTTTCGCTTCTCTTTACTTTTCTCTTCTTCTTCTTCTCTTGGTGCGTTAACTACTTGAATACTTAATGGACTATCTCTTGGACCTTCAACATGAACTACTGGTCCACGAGATCTGATAGAACTTGCGTTCGATCCAGAATCATATGTTATTTCTCTTATTCCGTCAACTTTCATATTTTTCTTTGTCTTTTTCGAAGCTTCTTGTTTTTTTGAACTTTTAGAAAGTCTTCGTTTTTTGATTTCCTTTTGAGGCGTGTCAGTACCGACTGTTCCAAAAATATTTTCAGATGATCTAGAAATTTTTCGTTTGCTTCCTTGAACTTTAGTCTTTTTCCCCTTTTTCCCAGACAATTTTGTATCGACAGTAGATGAAACGTCAGTAGGATTAATATTGTGTAATTCTTTTGCATGTAGAACATTATTTTCTAGATTTTCAATTTTTGTTGTACTACCAGGCTGAAGTTCAGATTTTGCAAATTCTGTTGTCACTTCCTCCTTTTTGACGTCTGCCTCTGTCTCAACGATACCAGCAAACATTTTTTCAAGTTCTGATTCGACTTCGTTAAACGGATTTGTATTATTTACAGCCTTTGGACTTGTTACTTTGACAAACTCAGTTGCATCATCGCTGGATTTTCTTCTAACCCTTTGATTCGATGGAGCTGAACTAGGAGGTATATTGTCACTACTTCTACGCCTTCTAATTGGTTGATTTTCTTCAATTCTTTCCCCTATAGTTTCATCTACTTTTTCAGATATTCTATGCTCCGCTGTAGCAATACGTTCATTATTTTCTAATTTTACAATTGGAATTGTGCTTGTTAGTTCTTCCGGTACCAATTCATTTATTCTAAGTTCTATTGGTTCTGTAGGTTCTAATTCCATATCCTCTATTTCTGTTTTCGAGTCTTTACTAAGCCGTACCGGCTTTTCTAGTTTTCTTTTCCTACGTTGTTTGGTATTATCGTTAGAATCGTCGTTACTAAACGTAGGAGACACTACTTCGTCTTCTCTGTTTGGAGATTTCGATTTTTGTCTATCAGGAGACATACTTTTAACACTTGATGTATCTTTATCTTCTACCGGCATTACAATAACAGATCCAATGTTCTCAGCACTACCAAGTTTTTTATTTCCACCTTCTAATTTCTCTAGAAGAGAATCCACACCCTTTTTACCTCTTTTTGGTAAATTTTTAGGCGATCTTACACTTACTTCCTCAATTTTCCGATCTTGATCTAAAGATAATTCATTTTTCGAACTGTCTGTTACGTCTTTATCTGTTTTAGAGGTAAGATTCACGATAACAGGTAAAACATTCCTTGGCACTTGTGCAATAACACTTAATGTATCTTTATTTTTTGCAACCTCTAATTCCTTTTTTTCTGGAACTACCCTTTCAATTGTTACACTAGGTGGCAAATTTATAACTTTGTGTGTAAAATTATCTACATTCATTTCTTTTATCTTATCATGAAGATTTGCCACACCCTTTAAATTGCTTTCAAAGTTTTTCACTGTTATTTTAGGCGTTGTAACTTCTTTTGTTGACAGTGAAACTGGTTCACTAACAGAATTAGGTGTCGGAACTGATGAACTGATTCCACTATCCGATGAAGTTTCTCCGTTTAAAGGTATTGGAGGAGAAATTATATTTCCATTTCTGCTACCTTTGTCTACGTTTCTTGCAGTCAAACTTATTGGAATATCTTGAGATATTCGCGAGTAATTTTCAGGAATAATTTCTGATGTAGAAGATAAGTCTAGCGTATTTTGTGAACCTGGTGAATTTCTATACTGATTTTGATTCTGCCTATTGTCTACCAGCATTTGTAAACTGAATAGAGGATTTCCTGGTGTATTGGCTGGTGTAACAGTTTTTGATGGAACAGTTGGTGTGTGCCAAGTTGGGAGTGCTTGAGTATGTGCAAGTTGAGGTGTCAGTTGGGGTGCTCTTGCCATGGATGGATGTGGATAAAACCCAGCTGGACTTAATGCAGCACCTGATAAAGCTGTTGGATGAATGTTTAAACCTGAAACTGTTGAAGTTATTTCCAATGTATAAAAATGTAAAATATTTATTGCTTCAAATTAAAAATTATAGATTATTTGAAAAATTACCTTGGCCTTGCGTCATTGTAAGGTGATTCCAGACTGTTTGAGGTGGAGGTGTACCAACCGGAGGTCGGCTATGCCCTGGATATTGTCCTGACATCTTGAAACCCTTCTAATTACTTAATATTGATTTACAAATACTTGCAAAATAATGTTCTTTGACTTACTTGTTTGTCTGAATAAGATTCACTTTAATTAACAGTATTTTTAATATTTACAGAGAAGCATGTAAAAAAAGATCTTTTTGGACACATAGAAAGAATGAAGTTTTATCATTCAAATACATATGTTTGGAAGCAAGTCCACCTTTTTGTTTCAAGTATCCATTTATTATATAATCAGGATTTGTTTCAAAATTTCTACGTAAGATGTGTTTTGAAATTTTATATGATGCTTTATTAATTTCTATGTTGTAAGATAAATTACTTAGATCCAAAAGTTCTAATAAATGGTAGTTTATTTCCTTGTACTTTGTGTTATAGCAGTTTTCTATATTACAGAAATGATTTGTTCAATTTAAAATGGCACAGTTTCTTTTTTAAAGATATTATTATGTCTGAAACTTTGCATAGATCTTATTTTTTTTCTTCGCCTTGTCTATTATCTTGGTAGTTTTTTCACTAAATTAAATGACTTGCTTTCCTTAAAAACATGTACGAAATTGTGAATATTTAGACAGTGCCCCAAAATGTTAGATAAAGGTTTGTATTGTGCAATACTCTGTATAACGTCTGATTGTTTTGGCAAGTAATGAAAACAATCGATAGTATTATAAAGATAAAAATCTTTTTTTTTTGTTTTAAATAAATTTTCACTTTTACTTCTACAGAACTGATAGACAGTTGTAGCTTTGTTAATATTCAATAAATTAGTTATTTTTATTTCACTATGGTCACAGGTACTACAACTTTCTTTATAATTCTTAGTTCCAGGTTTTAAAACTTCTGATAATTGTTTATTAATCGTTCTCTTCTATGTATCAGAATTTGTTCATTTATTGTTTGTTGGTTGCAAGAAGTTTATAAACTGATTAAAGTATATCGAGTTGAAATCCAACACCCATGTATTTTCCTTTTTGTGACACAAATCATGTGTATTTGATACACTATTATGTGTTAGCAACCTTTATATGCGATTCCACTGCATAAAATTACTTCACAGCGCCCATTTTGGCGCAATTCCAGATATAAATGGCCCTACAAATGAAAATTTTTATTAGAACTTCTAACTAACATTATAAGTTTCTTATTTTAAAATAAAGATCATGAATTTAAGACACAACATTAGTTAAAACATAAGTTGACATTCTAGCAATTAAATAAATAGAAACTATATACTTTAGTACTTTATTGGTATCAAAACATTTACACCTACTTAATTTTCTTTTTTATTGATAATTATGTTTACCATTGTTCGAAATAGTCCATGTTTTGATAAATCACATCATAGTGCAAATTGAAACATTTATATTTTGTTTATTAATATCACATGTATTGTTTTTATAAAACTGATTATTTAGTTAATTATGCAAGTCAATAGTTTTGACTTTTTCTTCTTGTAATATGGAACTACAATTATTTCCAGTTTCTGAAATTATTATAAGAAAATATGAAAAAAGACTAATGATTACTTCTAAAGTAATAAATAGCTACATGTTTATTTCCTGCTAAACTAATAACTAATGTAAATGTAAAATACTAAAATCTTTTAGTATTAAAATAATGGTTATTATATTTGGTAATTTTATAAGTTCACCATATTTATAGAACGTAAATAAATTTAAATTATTTAATTTATTACTAAACGAAACTATTTTGTATAAAAATGTATCATTTCTGTGTATCAAAACAATCTTGTGCAAGAGCTGTAGTATGTACATCTTTCAGCACTAACCTATTTTACATTTTATAATTCAAAATCATAATAAAGAGAAAAATGTCAATGTTAATAGTTTTATAGTATTTGTAACACATACAATATTGCTCCCATGTTATAGTCTAATTTGTTGAAGTTTAATAAAACTATTTACAACTGTTTGCAAATAGTATTTCTACTGGTTCTAATAGCAATACAGCACAGCACAGGTTTTAAACAATGAAATGTATAAAACCTATGTAACAAATGTTCGAAATTTGTTAAAAAACGTATGAATATAATGAACATAATTCACAGCATTTGCCAAGGTGTCAACGTTAATACGTTCAACAATCTTTTACTGCATTACGTTCTATTTTGAACACTTTTAATTGTAAATTTACTATGTCAATGTTAAAAAGAACTGTCAAAACAACATTGGAACGAAATGTAAACGATTCCCATAGAAACTCAATGTAAGGAATAACACTGTACGTGTTTTGTAGTAGATGTTACCCACAAGAGCGAAAAGCATGCGAGTGTAACACTGTGTATTCCGATTTCCTCATCCAACGGCGTGGTAGCAGAACAGAGTTCGCATACTTTTTTGTGAATTCTGATGACATGTAGTGCGTGTATATATATTGCACTAGACACATATATACACCAAAAAAGACACAGTACCAACCCGCGCATGTACACCCGTAAAAAATACACAGGAGCACGCATATACATACACATATCAATGACGTGCATTCACGCGTATACACGCCTATGCACGCACACGTGCAAAGCGTGGAAACAAGCATCCAACCCCGTAAAACTACGCGTATACACACATACATACACGTACACGCACACACACACATATATATATATAGATATATATACAACAAACGGCGAGGCAAAGATGTTAGTTTCCGCACCTGGACACTATCACCGATAACGCGCGAACCGTGTCTATTGACACATGAAATGTGCATTTATTCAAAAATTGCAAATTAATCGAGTGATCTTTAATCTAATGCGAAAATATCTCACACTCTGAACACACTCCGAACAACAGGATCTAGAATCGACAGGTTCTATAGTGCACGAGATAGACGTGTTGTATTGTACCGGCACGCATGCACGCACGTACCATACACAATTCAGATAGCACACACAACACCAATACCCCAACAAGACGTGCAACACGGACATGGGTGCCTCTTTCTTTCACGTAAATCGATGGGCACACTCGATTTCACTCAGTTTTTCCGATAGACCTTTAGTCACTAAATATGTCACCGACGGTTGCTAGAATTTCGTCATAGTATCAGGAGTACCATGGAATACGCACCTTCCGCTCAGAGCCCTTGCCAGGGGCTGGCGAATTTAGGATTTTTGGTGAAAAAATCGTCGGAGCATCAACCAAAGCAGAATTTCAACAATGGTGGCCGCTAGCGAGCGAGCCGTATACAATGCTGACACCTCGTGGTGGCGATGCGAATTGTGTTTCTATTCCTCTTATTAACAATTACATGTTTTTTCCCTATATTGCATATAATATTATTTTTCATCATCAACCCACTACTGTTATTTTATTGTATGATAAACAAAATATTTGAAAATAACCTTAATTTAAAATCGTTTTAGTATATTTGTTAAAATCTTTATGAACATACATACAAGGCTAAAAAATATGTAATATACAAATAATTATGAGTTTGCGTACAAATAATATATATACACGAGTTATGAATACAAATACTTTACATATTTTTACTTTATTAAGAAAATATTGAAACATAACAATTTTAAAATTTCGTTTAGAAACGTATCCTCTACAATTATCTATACCTATATACTTTAATTATTATCTACATATGTACTATATAATAATTGTTGTTAACATTCGAATATAAAAAATAATATAAACGGCGATTAAAAATTTATAGTACATAGTTCTTAACATTATTCATATTTATTAGAATTCTGCCCGTACATAAAAATATAAATGAAAATACGAAACAAATTTATTTCAAGATTAACATTAAGAATCACACCTGATACTTTTTTTAAATTGTATTCAATTTATTGTTTAATTTCGTTATACATACATTTTTCATAATTCAATCTAACAAGAAGAATTTGTAAAATTTTATGCGTAAAATGCATTTAATTTGATAAATAATATATATGTGAAACTTTACAATTTAGAGAAGTATTCGTGTATAATAACTTCAATGCAAATATAAGTTCAGAAAAATTACAAATATCATTAAAGTACAGGAACTCACTGGGAGTGCATGATTATTAGTTGTATCATCTTACGACATTTCTTTTATTATTACATTAACAGATAGATACTCATTAAAATAAATTATTTGATGATCTTCAGTATTAAAAATTATAAATATATACACGTTTGCTGTATATAAGTATATTCTTTCGAACTTCGTTATTTTTATGAAATGCGTTTTTTTTTGTATATATATTAAAAATAAATTATATAGCTTCACATTATTGTTCATTAATTAGTACGAAATTTATCTTAATTTAAATGTGTTATTTACATAATTAATTTTTTAAACGCAATATTTTTATATTCACATGAACAGTTAAACGTATCTTGTTTATTTAAAAGACGATGATTATATTTATTGAATTATTACAGTACATTATCATAATTTAATTATCTACTCGCACTTGTTTAAACATATATTTATAGTTCTGCAAATAAACATGTAACGTAATTTGTTAAGTGGCATCAATTAATATTCATTTCCATATTTAAGTGTAGTCGCGTGCAAGTTTGACTTTCCTTGTTTGAAGAAAAGTATAGCAGGAGCTTTCCATCTTTCACTTTTGGTCTCGGTACTTTGATAAGCGATTGCAAAAAGATATTCTTTCTTTTCGTGTCTATAGAACAAGAACGAGTCAAACGAGTGGTGGAAAACTCTCTTCACTATATCTTTCCTTAACTCAGAAAAGCCAAATGTACACTGAAGTGCAAACTCGGCTTCAGCTAGGGAAAAAACTAGGTAGGGGAAAGGTCTCCTACCACTCAATCCTGGAAAAGTTCCTAAACCAACGTCAACTTTACAAAAATGTATATTCGAATTATAATGTATTTCTGCACTCAACCAGGCAATTATACTTCAAGATTGTAGCATTTATAAGCAAACATGATTTATAAAATGAGTAGTAGACAGAAATTAGATATTCCATTTTCTTTGTACTTATTACTCTGAGTGGTTTCTGTCTCTCTAATGAATTTGCAAAATAAAATCGTTTTAAATCGATAAAGTTGTTAATAAATTTACCAATTTTGTGCCATAATTTTGTGATACGCATAATACATTTGATAAACCGGGACGTGTTTAGCACTATATAAAGTATTTATGTAGGTAATAAAGAATTTATATAGGTATAAATTATGGTAGAATATCAGAAAATTTGTTCATAATTTTTAAGAATTTTATTTGGGAAAAATAAATACACGGTTCATATGATTCTTTATGTGGCGCCATCTCTTTCCGAGAATGCAAACATGGTAATATTATTGTGAAGACGAGGATGTTCGATGTCTCACAACCTCAATTCCGTAAGTGCGAAAAGGAAGGTTTTATATATGTATGTATGTATTTATTTCCTCTTTGGCAATGGGAAGGAAGGTTTTATGTGAAGATATTTATTCAGCTGAGCAGTCGTCTTCTAGTGATGGCCACCAATAGCAACGCGAGTTGTCGTGGCTCTTCTGTTGGAGCGATGTCACCTCCTACTTTCCGTCAAAAACTATTTACAAATTTTTTATATCAATTTCTCCTTGTTTGTTTATTTAAAGGAATTACTAATCAATGAAACACACTGACTAATAATATTTTTATAGCGCTAGGAAATGGAAATATCTTATGTCTACTTATTTTGTAAATCATGTTTGTTTATATATGCAATCTTGAAATATTATTGTCTGGTTGAATGCAGAAATATATTATAATTCGAATATACATTTTTGTAAAATTGACGTTAGTTTAGGAACTCGTCCGGGACTGAGTAGTGGGAGACTCTTCCCCTGCTTAGTTTTTTCCCTAGCAGAAGCCTAGTTTGCACTTTGATGTACATAATGCTTTAAAATTACATTACATTCTCTGCATATAACATAAATTTACATTATTTGATATTAATATTAAAAATAAATCTAATTCAACTTTTCGTTGCTGATCTACTAATATTATTACTAATAATACTAATATTAGTATTTTAAAGAGTAAAATATTAATTATTCCTCTTATTTTCAAAATAAGTAATTATATATACCTGCACATTATTTTATACTAGAATTATATTTATATTTAGTATAATAAAATCGTAATTAAACTTACGCTTGCAATTTATTTATTATATTTTATTACTTCTTTCCTTTTTCTTAATAAGAAAATTATATTAACGTTACCTTTGACCATATAGATCTAACAATAAGAATATAATGCGTGAAAAGAGAGTTATGTTGTCCACCAATCAGAAGCGATCACGAAGAATTACAAATCATTGTGAAAAATCATCGTAATTGGGAACGAACGTAATTGAATCAATGAAAAGTAAAAATAAACGATTTTGTGGAAAAAGAATCGATACTTTGGAATCGATTCTAGAGGATCATCGATACTTAATTACTTATTAGTTTCAAAAAGACTCGAAGAATCACTGAAAACAGCAATAAAAAATGTAATCAAGGGGATGATGAAAATTTAATGAATGTTATAAAACTTTTTTAAACGATTCTAGTGTATACATATATCAATGAAATTCCACACATAGAATTTCATTTGTTATGTACAATTGCAATTTATGTAATTTGGAACATTCGAATTTCATTTTAGTTTATAGAAACTGAAAAATAAAAATTATAATGTAGACAAAGTTTTATAGTTTAAGGGATTTTAAGGGTTAATTGTTTTAAGGGAGAAACTTATTACAAACCTGGTCGTTGTCGCAAGGCTCAGGTAGATGACGTTCGGGGTATATCCCTACCGAAGTTGTAGCGGAAGGGGATGTCCACGGGCGTGGATTTTAGCAAATTTGTAATTGGTGGAGGCGATAAACGCCTACTCTTTTGGAAAATATAAGAACCGATGCACGTTGAAATTAGAGTAGATTAAGAGTTTTAAAGTTAAGAGTTAAGAGTTGAGAGTAGCGAGAACAGGAAAAAGTACAAATTGAAATAACAAGAACCCTGGCTAAACTGTGTATTTTGTTATAAATGTAAATATATTTTTTTTTATATACAAAGACTCTCAGACGCCCCAACCATTCATTTTTTCTCATTCCGTCATCCTACAATAATTGGAAAATTTAAAATAAATACAAAGTGTACCTTGTGTAAATAAAAGTGTAACGTTTACATTAAAAATAAAGTTAAAAAGTTATTTAATAAAACTTACTTATAAATATTTGTAGTGATTGTTAATTTGCCACTTACTTAGCAAGAAATCATTTTTAACAATAAGAATCATGTGCCAAAATCGAATCCTGAAGTGGACAATGGACGCCATTGGTAGCTATCCGTTTGTTTACATTTATTGACTCTTTTTGTTCAACAGATTATAGTTGTAATGTGTGATAGGGGGAAATACAATATAAAAGTTTTAATTTAACTTTTAATGTTTATATATTAAAAGCATGAAATGTAGAAACGTGTACGCTTCGTTACAATTTCTAAATAGACAGGTTCTCTTGTTCGCGCCTATCAATTACTTTAAAGTTAGCCAGGTGGCGTAACATGTGTTACTATGTTTTAGATTTTAGGCTATGTGTATCGTATGAACTTAGCTTCGCTCAGTTTCACTATATGCAACGCAACAACGTGAAGTACCTTAAACATTACCATATTTAATATCATGCATCGACATTCATATTAGTATTATTATTTAAAATATTCATTAAATCTACCGATAAATCTAAATTTTCGTTAAATTAGCTGTTTCTGTTAAGTCTCACGACATTCTTAAATCACGGCGAAACTCTCATGGCTTTTCGCCTTTCAAATCCGTTGACTTACTCCAGAAGAGTAATAAATTTCCTTAAGGGTTGCCTTATCCCGCTGACACGTTTTATTCTCTTTCCCTTTGTCACAAACGAGCGCGCGGCTATGCAGCTTCCATTTTCACCCAGCTTGGGGGTGAATCGAGGATCGAAGATCACCAATAGACAGAGTAGGACGCAACTGGGCGCAACCCCAGATTGGACCATGGCGACTCAGAGGGAGAATCCAGGATTTTCCCCGAAAGAAGGAGAAAAGCCGAGGACTGAGAGAAGATAATCCGCGAAAGAAAAACAGCAGAATAATGTTTGTAATTGAGCACCAAAAACAAATCTTTGGAATCTCTTGGTAGCCTATTCCTATTAAAGATACTTAGTCGTCTTTTCCTATTCCGCGCCTCGCCAAACAGAGTGGTTCAACGCCCACGGGCACCAACCCACTTCTTTATTCCTGGAAATCCGCAAACGGAACGCAAAGTGATTCTAGTAAGTACTAGGAACGTTGAACAACGTGACAACATCGCTCATGTGCGCTCATGTTAAGATCGAGAGTCTTATTTTCAATATTAAAGTTTTCTGCTCGGGTTAGGGTTAGGGTTAGGGTCATTTTTAAAAGAAAACTATGCTAATATACACTATTTGTTATTAATTGTATATTAACGGGATATAAATATTGTAACTATAGTAAATAGAAGTAATATGAAAGTATACTAATATTTATAAATGTATAAAACTTACTTTTATTATTGTGTAAATAAAAGGAATATTAAAATGTTAGATTCATTTTTTAATAATTATATAAAAATGTTAATAAATTCGCAAAAGAAAATTACTTTAACTGACTTTTAGTTTAAATTGAGGAATAAATTTCTTTTAGATGCATTTATTCTATACAAATTTATTTAATCATCAAACATACCTATACATCAAAATGGTTCGTTTCCAAACCCATTGTAATCTCACTTTGAAAATTTTAGTTTATTAATGAAATTATGGTAAGTAAAATATAAACAAAAATGAAAAAAAAAAAGGTCGAAGATGTGAGTTTTGAGATAGTAATGGATAAAGGATGTCTGCGAGATGTTTTTCTACAGGTACCTAATTTTCTACAAAAAAACGAAAAAGATTGGTGACGATTATGTTGAAGTTTTATTAATTTTCTACAAGATGACTATGCTACATTAATGTAAAATTCAGAAATTAGGTGGGAAATCAAAGGAATGGTAGAGGGAGACTGAATAATTAGAAGGCTAGCGGTATCCAGCTTCGACCATGTATACTTGTAGGTATGATCTGTGTATACGGATCCGCGAGTCGAAATGAAGCAAAGATAACGGGAAAAAATTACCTACATTTGACATTACAAGGTAATTCTACATATCTGTAAATAGTTTTCGAAAATAAAGTAGCATTGTCATTATCTTCGCTAGTATTTGAAAAAAAAGTAATTACATATTGAATGTTATCAACATTTCAATTAAATTCTAATAATTTTTTGAAATTATAATTTCCAAAATATATTACACTCGATACTATTAAAAACTATAAGCATAAGATGAAAATAAGTTATTTGTATATGTATTCCTTTGAAAGTAAAAAAAATGAAAACTTCCATCACTATTTTGTCCTTAGATAATGTGTATACACAGAGTGGATATATGTATGTATAACTTACTTAAATTTACAATACGTACATTTTAAATTTTCTTTGCAGTTCAGATAAAAAAATAAAAAGAATTGAGCTCCGTTATTTTCTTTACAATTTCGGACAATTGTAACTGTTTCACAAATTTTTTATACGTCATCTAATAAACTAATGCTTCTAGCTTCTCAAAAAATTCAAGACATTTGGTCTAATTTGTGAAAAGGGAATTCTGTTTTAACTCCTTATCATTCACACTCGAGTCAGGCTCGAGCAGCAATTATAAAATTTAAAACGTAAGATACAATATTATAATTAACAAAAACACATTATTATGAGTTTAATGAATAGTTCCAATAAATAAATCTAATGATTTTTGGCGGATTAAGCTAAAAAGACGTGAGCAAAGGAGTTAAAAAGTGTATGAACACTTTTTTGGTTCACTTTATATACAGAAGTTTACTCTCATGTGATGTGATATAGATGATTTTATCTTTGCTTTAAATTAGTTATCTGAAGCCGTGACTATAAGTTATACGTGATCGAAACTGGTAAGTACTTACGTTGAGTTAGTATATCGCATTGTTGCCAATTTTACTTTCAAAGTCTGTTGTGATACGGTGGAAGTTGGCAATACCGCTTCTGCCAATAATATGGCGCTAATGAAGGTCGTCTGCTCGTTCTGACAGATATATTTTTAATTAAATGAGTAAATTTTTCTTAGTGTTTCATCGGGTCCTTTTCAATAATATTATTTGTTCTTATTTAAATTATATTAAATATTAACTATAAAAGTATAAAGTTTTAAGAAATTACTGTAAAAATGATATTATTTGTTTGACTGACAGCTGCGCAAATTCAGAAGTTAGCGCTAAAGCAGTAAGGGTCCAATATTTGGATGTACAGCTGTTTCGTCTATAAGTTTGGAGATAGTGGAATATAATAAAAATTGTACTGAATTTTTAAAACCATAGTGTACACGTTATGTTGCTTATCTTACTTTTTGCTTAAAGATGGAGGCAGAAGTTAGAGTTAATGATCATTTTCCAAGTATTTACAATGGTAGTTGATATGGATTTTGACATGAATGATGTATCATTTCATAGTTAATGTGAGTTTTAACGTAAATTTCATAATGATATTACAAAAGCGCAAACAAGTAGATAAAATTAACCTTTAATTTTCAACTGGGATCATTTTTTTAAGTTATATTTATAACGTAATCTAACAAAATTGACAATAATTGTTTTTTAATATAAGACGGAATAAATACGCACATCGAAAAAAAAAAAAAGATTGGATATTAAATTAGGATCCTAAACATTAAATTACTAATTATATTGAACATGAAAATGCTAACTCTATTAATATTTTCAGTACAGTTCCTTATTAATGTAATATTAAATGTATTTATATAAATATGCAATATATACTAGTGACAAAATATTAATATATATCTTAACGCAATAAAGTAATTTGTGTTATTTGTAATATAATAAAATATTTATGTGTCACTCGGCATAATAATGGTGTACATCCAATTTATTCAAATAAAAACTATGCCACGTGTACGTTCAATGTAATTTTAAATTTCACAAAAGCTTGTGTTCATTGAAGAATTAATAATGAGAATTATAACACTATTATTATTCTGAACAACCCATATATGTGATACAATTGCAGATTATATTCAAATAAAGATTACAGATTTATAAAATGTTTATTAATAATTATAAAAATTTAAATGATTACTAATTCTATCATAAATTATTTAATCGGTAATAAAATACTTTATTCATTAATAGTGAATATCTATATGGTGTTAAAAGTATATAATTATAAATACCATGGAGCAATATGAAGAACATGATATATCCAACACAACAAATGTTTCTAAGACAAATATTTCGCCAAAGTCAAAGCAGAAAAAAAAATCTCTTTGTCGCATGCTTTTGAATAAAAAGACTAAAGTGGGATGCTTGGAATCATCTCACAAAGATGGTGATTCAAACAAAAATTCTAAGATGGAAAATTCACAATATGGGTCTCATACTAGTACAAAGCTTTCGTTATGTTGTGCAATGACTGAACGTAGCAGGACTCCACCACAAAGTTTGACTATTAGCAGATTATCTCCAACTACGTTAAGTCGTACATCTGTTAAATCCGAAGTAGCTTCTGTTAATGGTAACAGTCAGATGGATATAATGGTAGAAAAGGAAGAAATGCATGCAGCAAGTGGAACACAAGATATTCAAGAACATGTTACAGAAAGAAGTAATGTCTTTGTTGAAAAAGAACAACGAAACGTGTTTGCCGAAGGTAAGAATTATTTCACATTTATTTAAAGAGCTGTAGTGTTTTTAAATGTGCTTATTTAATGTAATTTATTAATATACTGGTATTAACTTTATGTATCATTCTGAATTATTAACTTTGTGTAAAATAAAGTAAAATAGTTTATTTTATTTATAAATTTAAAAACTATAACTTTTTAGTGTATTTGATGAATGCTGCTTTTAATCAGTTTTCCTAATAATAATAATCAAATATTATAAATAAGAACAGTATTATTTGAAATGCATAAAAACACACAGAGTATTTTTTGCTAATTCAATAATTCAATTACATGATAATGACCTTATATATTTTCATAAAATCATGTTATAGACTAATGTAAGCAAATAATACTTTCATTATGCAAATGAAATCATAATTTGGCATCTTTGTAAATGTTGCTTTTTAAACAAATTCAATCTCAGTAATAAAAGTGGCAAATTAGAAAGAGAAATACATTAAAATTTGTAATTCAGAGAAAATTTTAAAGAATTTTTCAGAAAATTAAATTTCATAACATTAGTTATGGAAAAACAGATTTATTATAGGTGTATCTAATATGATTTAAATGTTGCAATTAATGTTTGATATTATTGAAAATAGTAACCATAAAATTAATGTTATTAAGAAGTCACACGACAGAAAATGTTTCGAGCATAGTAGTATTATGTTGGATGTAGCCAAAAATGATAAATAATTGCGTATGTACCAACAAAGTGTATATAAATATATTATGTTAAAACAAAATGAAAAATAATACATGCTGTGTAATAAATGTAAAAGTAACAAAACAAAAAGAAAGATTCTTAAAGATATTCCTAAAGTAGAATGTTATTATATAGAAAATATACAATAATTAGAAAGTATTAAGTATTTAATTCAGTATTGTATTCTGATATTATGAATTATTTAGAAAGAATGCATAAGTTTTGATTACAAAAATAGATATAAGAAAGTAGTGAAGATAATGGTTTTTCTACAGAGTCAACAGAAGATTCATTTGAAGAATCATCAGAAAATGGAAGTGAACTTCTAGCTGATTGTGGAAAATGTGAAAAGAGTTTAAAGGAGCAATATTTTACAAAAGGAAAATATATCACTTATTTCTTTTTGGAAATGGAACGGCACTCCTACAATCCTACTGAAGTTTACACTATGATTCAGTACCATGAGTCTAATAATACTGAAAAACCAGGGAAAGAAGGTATAATACATAAATTATATCTGTCGCTTACAGTTAGTTTCTGCTATGCTTATTGAAACATTTTCCGTTTTGTTACGGTATAAATATTATATTATTTCTTCTACTTAGCCACTTATACTATAAATTTCTGTTTGAAATATGTTGATTAAGATAATATTTTTGTAAAAATATAGTGGGTAACTTTATTCTATAAGGTTTGTACAAAGTATTACTTATTCGTTTAACAAAGAATTTTGTTTGGCTATATTTTGCTATTAAATAGTTTTGGTTTACTAAATTGCTAACTGTTTCATGTTGCACAGTAGACACTTGCACCAAAAGGCTATTTTTAAAAGGCAATTTTAAAAATTTTACACAACTACAATGTATCTATGTTAAACTTTACCATTGTCCTCTCCAGCTTTTGGCATATAATATATATCATTTTGTGTGTTTTGACGCGCTGGATACAAAAATAACTGTTATTTTCGGCGAAAACGAACAGTTTCCAAAATATTTGCAAAAAACTGTTGCTATCAGTATCAGTAAATTTAACTAAACCAGTCTTATCTATATTTTTAAGTACACCATTTTGTATATTACACATTTACTATACTTATTTTCCTAGTGTGTAGTTAGAAAGTAAATGAGAGTAGTTCAACTATGTAGATCTTTTCACGTTTACCAATGCATACAAGATTTGTGAATTCAACAAAATTTTTAACATAACTTATGAATTAACTTCGATCTGTTTGGATCATTGTTCTTTATAGCATATGTATTTCGAATTAGGATTATTGTACATCAAATCGATCAATTTTTGATCTCAACTTCAGGAATTTTGTTCTAAATGAAATAGGTTGAAATTGAAGAGGGGGGTTAAGTCATCAGTTTACTTGTTTCGAGTTTGTTAAATTCAGGCCTTTGAATTTGGCAATTTTTGCCGATTTTCATGAAAATGGTTTGTGTAAATTAATTCTTACCTCGAAAACTATTGGTCGAATTGAGTTCAACTTTTTTCTGTTTCAATCTAGAAAAATTGTCCTATAATTACAATAGCAATAGTAATAATATTTTTTTATTTGAAAAAATCAATATATACTGAAAAAAAAATACTGAACATTATGAACAACTTTTTTCCAAACTCTAAAAGAGGCAGGATAGATTTAGATAAAAAATAAATATGTTTATATTTTTTGAAATTCTACCAATAAAATGAGTTCTTTTGCAGGATAAAGATTTAAATATTAGCATTACAAGTAGCTGCAAAATACCTTTGATATTGGCAAATATCATAAATGAATAAATGGTTCCATTCATACTTCCAAAATATTTAAGTAATCATTCTTGCCCAATGTCATTTTATTAACTACAAAAAATTATTTATGACTGATTAATTGAAGGATAAAGATGGGTTATGATCACCAATATGGACAGAGTCTTTAAGGTGGATTTAGAAATTGTAGAAAAAAATGTAATAAAAGCTACTTCATTATATTGAAAACAGAGCTGTTATTTTGCATAATATTTTTGTAATGCTGCAAAACGAGCTTGTAAATTTGCAGTATGTTCACTATATTCATTCATTTTTATTAACTTTTTTTTTTATATCATACAAGAGAGAACAGACAGTGAAAAATATTTAAACATTTATAATATATAAGAAAAAAGTAGTTTTTAACCATCTTCCCCTTAGGGAGGACTTAGTGACCCACGAGCTAGTACTAAAAAAAATAATGAACAAAATTTGACCCACTTCTCAAAAAGGTCCGCCATCGCTGCTCTATTACGTAATTAAATGTAATATTTGAAAAAGATAAGAAGAATTTGATTTTCTAATGCTCTTGATAAGTTTGTGTGCATTGCAAATCTTTCAATGGTTTCGTCAATATCGTGACATGGTGCTGCAAAAAAATATGTCATTCAGCAAAAATATTAAAATCAATAAAATTTCTTCTGTTTTTATATTGTACGACTGAAAAGCATACAGGATCTCATAGAACTTGTGTAATTTTGCAATTCCTTTGCAAAAATGTCGGATGAGGCTTCTCTTTTGAATTATAAAGGAAAAATACCGCCCAATCAGAGCGCGCGTAGAGCACGCGCTCAATCGCAAGAGTGTAGTTTGGGCCAGGCCCAAACTGGACAAGCGCGACGGTGAAGCAGGGAACGTTAAATAATATGAAAAATAAGAATTTCAAAACTTTTAGAATATGAAATTAATCCTACTTCCAAAATGAATAAAATAACCGAATAAATGGAAGCTGTGTAATACCTTCCGTTATTAGAAAAGAGAAAAAACTTTGAAAATTGAAATTGGACTCACCCATTTACTTGTAAGTTGGCCTGCTTCGATGAGAGTAGGCTGCAGTTAGCGGGTCATCAGACCAATCTTGGTCCCTGCAGCGCGGAAGAGGTGATGAGACCTAACCCTGGCCGGGTCAGCGAACTTACTGCACTTCACACGTTTTCTCACCACACGGCCACTCTCACTTTTAACAGGGTCCTTTAAATCACTGAATGGGGAAAATGAGGAAGGATGAAAAGGAAGTGGCCCCGAAAGGGACCGCGATCGAACGTTAAAATTGCGTTGGCCCCGGAAGAAGAGTAAATCTGCATCCGCACATAACTATTCGGATGGACTGACGACCAGCTGACGCTGAAATAAAATAGAGATGTTCGCTGTGAGCAAAATAATTACAATTCAAGCGGAAAATTTGAAAGTGGTGCAGAGTAGAAGTCTCGATATATCGCTGAATCGTCCTCTACGATATATCGCTGGGAATCATGATATCAAATTACATTTAGCGGAACTCTACGCTATATGTATAACAGCGATATATCGTAGATGAGACTAATCTGAGAACGACCGAGGCTCGTTCGAGTCTAGAACACTTGAATGTTTTTTCAAACGTAGAAACGGCCAGCAATAGCGGAAAGGGAAAGAGGTTCGAAACATATCAGTGACACAACTAATGTAAAGGCAATATTTTGTTATTTCTAGTTTTTGGGAAATGAAAATCATATCACTGTATTGGTGGTATCTTTCTGATTAAAATGACATCAAACACGACATAATTTGGTGCATATTTGCGTAATTTATAGATGTTAATGACTTGTTTTCTTTAGATCAAAAACTCCGTAAATATGCATCAAATTTTGTCGTGTTTGGTGTCATTTTAATCAGGCGAACCTTCCGAATGTGTCAGTACAAATTTTATTTAAAAAAAAAGTAAAAATCAAAAAAATTACAAATTTTTTACTCTTGCATTAATATGTATGCTGTGTGATACACCTTATCGATACATCTATTCTGAAGAACGGTCGAGTAGTGTGTAACCTGATCCGAGTTCATATGTCTGCTGTGAGACACTACGGATGTAAGTATTATATAAAATTTGTTTATTTTTAATTTTTGGGAAGTGAAAATTACATTATCGCATTTATGGTATTTTTCTGATTAAAGTGACACCAAATACGGCAAAATTTTGTGCATATTAACGGATTTTATGATCTAAAGAAAACAAGCCATTATCATTTATAAAATACGCAAATGTTTGGTGTCATTTTAACCAAAAAAATACCACAAATACAGTGATGTGATTTTCATTTTCCAAAAACTAGAAATAAACAAATTCACTCCCAGATTTCTCTTTCTTTCTTTCATTGCAACACTTTTAAAATGGTGGCTTCTAGCTCCGCCCTCATTTCGGTCCTGCTCTGTGATATGTCGTCGTTTCCGGTCCTATTTGATGATATATCGAGACTTTACTGTATAACTAACTTCAACGCGTGACTGATGGCGCGTTCACTAATTGTTCCATCCCGGTTCATCTTTCACACTGCGCAAAAAGTATTTTTTGTGTTTTCCTTGGACGATTGATTAACTTTTTTTTTAAATATGAACAATAGACGCATTATGCTCTAAGCTTTTGGAAATTACGACAAAATTATAATGGTTCTTTTGGTATACAGGGTGTTCACAGATTTACTAGCCAGCATTTTTCTCGTAAATGATTGATATGAGAAAAAAATGAATTATTTTTTTAAGAAATTATTTTTTAAGAAATTAAAGTGACCTTTAGTTTTTTAAATGGAATGGTATATATTTTTTTATATCATATGAAAGCGCATATCGAAACGAATTCAACGATGTATCATATTATGACCTTTGGACCCACTCAGGGTCAAGAACAAAAGAAATATTTCGAATATTTCGTATTACTGTACTTACCGTTATTTCTTGTTGATATGTTTATATTTCATGTTCAATGTGGCTTCCATTAGCTAGGATACACTTTTGTGCCCTGTACAATACACCTCTGATGGCTTCTGCTATTGTTATTTGTGGTATTAAGTCCACAAATCTATGTAAACCTGTAACTTTCTGATACAACTAATTGTAATCCTCACCATATCGCACCATATCTATTTTCTCTTCTCTTGAATAACGATACATCGCACTACACATCAGCAAACGCTCTGTGAAATAATCCTCAAATAATTCTGCACACCTTGTAATAGAAGTAAACACTAACGCAGATCTAATCATAACCTAAAACCATCAAAAGTGTGTCCTAGCTAATGGAAGCCATATTGAACATGAAATGTAAACATATCGGTAAGAAATAACAGTAAGTACAGTAATACGAAATATTCGAAATATTTCTTTTGTTCTTGACCCTGAGTGGGTCCAAAGGTCATAATATGATACATCGTTGAATTCGTTTCGATATGCGCTTTCATATGATATAAAAAAATATATACCATTCCATTTAAAAAACTAAAGGTCACTTTAATTTCTTAAAAAATAATGTAAATACGAAAAATTTATATACGTTGTTACGTTGCTTATAAAAAACAGTATCACTTTTTCCTCTTTCATTTCTTTCTCATATCAATCATTTACGAGAAAAATGCTGGCTAGTAAATCTGTGAACACCCTGTATGTAGGGCGGTCCACGCAACTTGCCCACCTCTATAACTTCCACAGTATGCGTTGCACGAAAAAGTTTTATATACAGGAGTTGCATGGTCTGAATGTGTACATTATGTAGTGTATTTATTTTTGTTATATATGGAAGCGTTTCAGAGATTCGAAGGTCGACTTTGTTCTTTTAAACGGAATACTATATCTTTTATACCAAAATATGGAAGAATTTCAAATTCTGAATAAAAAAGTTCTGAGTAAATAGACCACCTAATAACTAACGAGTAATTTCACTTTATTTCCTGAAAATTATCTTCGCGTAATATCAAGTTAGAAATTCAACCTTATCAAAAATTTCCACAGGACAACGAGATGTTTATGTGACAATGTTTGTTAACATGGATGATCTAGTAGCAACTTTTCGTGCAACGCATACTTTGAAAGTTATAGAGGTATGCAAGTTGCGTGGACCACCCTGTATGTATAATGAAAGGATAAAGAGTAATTTGTTTGTTACTTTGGTGATAATTTTGAACTTCATCCTACATAAAAAAGTTATAATTTTCTAGAATATTGCTAACAATAACAAATTCTCCGTTTTTTGGTTATCAGGTAACTCTTTTCTTTGTGTTAAATATAAACTCTGTGCTGTGGCGATGTAATCGTTTGTTTGCAAAACGGTGTGTCTAAAGAAAATCTGTTAGTGTTAGTTAGAGTTTAAAAAGTAATTTACGTGATAAAATTATAATAAAAAACAGGTGTCAAATTTTGGGCGGGACAAAAACTACATGTTCACAAATAGATAAAATAATTGAATCAATGATTCACACATTGATTTTAATACACTTTTATAAACAGTTACAACGCTATTTGAATCAATGCAATGTGCAGCTACTGCTATTTTACTCGCAGACAACATGAATTTTATGTTTCGAATCATGGTACGAACACAAACAGAGTACGTTTCGAAAACTTTCACCTGTGGGATGTGACTCCTTAAAAAGTATTAGGGTGTTCCATGAGTTTCTTTCGCACCACGCTAGAAATGACTTTAACTGGCTATATTTATATAAACATGCAGGCTTAACTATTAGTCATCCGTGGCATCGGTTTCAGTCTCGTCCCAGTAACAACTAGTTCGCCTCAAAATGTGAACAATTTTTTTGGGAGGGCATCCACAATTCGAAGGGTATATGAGTAGGTTGAAAAATAATCCAAAAGATTGATGTGAAATCGATGTAGCTACATGTTTAATGATTGGTTAAACACGTCCAAACTTTTATAATGTATTAAAAATGGGTATCGGTGTATTCAGGAAGGTCCAGAGAATATTCTTCTGCTAACGGAAAATCGATATCTTTTATAGGAAAAAAACAATTTTCAGATTTGTAATATTATAAACTGAAATTTATTGGACAGTGTAATTAAATATGTTAATAATAGAAAAATAAAAAAAGTATTATGTTAAGGTACAGAAGCTACTAAAAAGTTACACTAACAGTGGAAACTGTACTTACAACAATGAAAAAAAAAAAAAAAAAAAAGAAAAACTGTTAAACTTTTGTGAGGACGAAATCGGCATTCTTTGATTATCGGCATCCGTGATCCGTTGCCGCTCGATCGGATTGCCGCACGAACACGTGTGACTAGTACGTCGTGGCGTAAAATAAAAGGTTTTTTGATTTCCGGCAACAGCGACGTTGTCGACTCATTCCAACCGGCGACCCAAAACCGCCCAATTCATCCATCCTTGCCCATCAATCCCTATTGGCACTCACGCAATCCTAAAACATCCGGTCCATCTATCCCTTAATAGCTCTGGGTCCTTTTTCCATTTCCAAGGATTTTCTTCTACAAGGCCCCTTTTGTCTTTTTCGCAATTTATGTTTCCTCCACCGTCGATAGGATCTCCACTTTACATTCTATTCTTTCTTCTCACGACTGGACCACTATCTCCCAAAATTCCAGCAATCCCTACCACCAGTCCTCCCCTCAAAATCGGGGTACAAAAAGGGAACCAAAAGTAGCAGCAAACTTTCAAGGGAGAATTTCGAGGCTGTACAAGTTCAGTGAAATAAACTCAAATACAAAAACCGAATCGATTCTTTGAGTATCTCGTCTTCCAACGTCGAGGCGAGAAGAAGTCAGGTCACCGTGGTTTATTTATTTACGTGCGTGCACCTGCTTTTCGGTTTATTACGCACGGGCCCAAATGGCGTGGGATTGAGATATGCTAGCCAGCTACCCGCGAGCTATCAACAGATCGTGGAGTGTGAACTCCAAAGTCCCCATCGGTGATGGCGAGACCTTTCTAAATCTCTAACAGCCCTGCAGGTTGATACCCAAGCTGAAACGCAACTCACCCGCCGAGGCCACAATCCAGTGCCTTTGACCTGCGATATAGGCCTACCACTACCCCCGCGAGTCCAACCCAAATGCTAGACAACGAGAGGGGGGACAACCCTCCCCGTGGGCCGATACGTCTACCCCCGCGGTATTAGTTTCTGAGTTACTGTTGGAGTTCATAGCCAGCTCTTAGCCAGCTCTCCCCCACAGTTCTTCCTTCCGGAGGTAGGCATTGAAAGCCTACCCCGCGTGGGGAATTTCCGCGAATGCATTTATCACCTCCGCCATTAGCCACGCTCTTGCAATGTCTTCACGTTGACATTCAACCCTAGGCAGAAGTCACACCACGTCATCCTCCGCTGATAAGGTGGTTTCCCTTGGTCCATCTGCTTCGTCTGGTCATCTCGTTCAGATACTCCCGGTGCCAGCGAATCTAAGAATGCTGTTTTATACCTTGGATGTGTTGCCAAGCTGACAATCGATTTGATGGCACATCTATAAAGTTTCGCTTGCGTAAACTCGTAAGTGAATCGTCAATCAAGAAGTGACCGGGGTTAAAACGAGGAGGTCATTAGGATCAGACGGGGTTGGCGTTAAAGGACGGGAATTGAGGATTACTTCGATTCCGGGTATGAGGATATTGAAATTCTCGAAAGTTTTGTAAAACTGTATTTACTTCGTAAATAGTTTTGTACCTGCGACGTGTAGCAAGTGATGCTTGAAGCCTTCGTGGCCGCTTCCCACAGGTATAAAACTCTATTTAATGATAGGTTAATAACATATGAAGATCAGCAAAAGTTTTATATACATAACTTGGTACATCGCTCGCACCTCAAATTCATCTACGAGGCAAGCGTCTGATAGTTGTCGCTACAGCGGAATAGCTGACTCTTTAAAAACTATTTATAACTGATTTATCTTATCCCGACTTATAGAAGTAGCTTCATTCATAAAGTACTTATTAGCAGTTGAGAATTTTGTTACTATTTTCTACGTTTATTACGTTACCAGCGTGACGCGGTGTCGATTTATTTGTTCGCGATTGTAATTCACGATCATGGCTGAAATCCGCTGCGTCGCCAGTACTTCCACGATTGAGCTTGCACGCTGTGCATGCTCTGATTGGTCAGTGTTTTTTATTCATAATTCAAAAACGAAACCTTAACTAGTATTTTGGCAAAGGAAGAAGCTGTTCAGAATCACCGCAAGTATTACTCCCTGTAATTAGACCTACTGGTTAGAAGATTAGAAAGTTAACGTAATTTTTGTTTAAGGTTATTCAAGTGACTTGTAAGTAATTCACCCTGAATGCATATTTATCTTTGTAATAAAATTCCACATATTTTGTGAATAGTGTAGGCATAAAAAGAAACAAAATTTTAAGATACATATCCTTAAAGTGCTTTTCACATTTGCTACCGTTTATTAATAATTTAGAAGAACATTTCAGAATAAAAGTCACCCATCCCGAAATGATAGAAAAATTATTTTTCAAATATCTTTAAAAAACATATTTCTATAAACGTGGAACAGCTAATCTAAATTCATCACTTCAGTGATCATACTTCACATAATTACAGTCAACGTCTTTAGATCTTTCGTACAGCGAATATTACCATCGGTATGATGGCATTAGCGCAAGGCAACCAGCGTACGAGTCGCGGGTCTCATGTTTTATGGGCGCCCCATACTTAAAGACTACTCATTTTTTTTTAAACAAACTAGTATAAAAATGTAATATAATACAATTGCCAGAATATTATATATAGAAATCAGTCGTACACCTGAAAGGGAATCGGCAGGTATAAAATGTGCGTATAATTCCATCCGAAAAAAAATATTTTTCCACGAATGAAACTAAAAATTCTGATCTATCCGTATTCTTTATTTGGAAGTATAATTTACGTATGTGAAATTCGATCGAAATAATACAACGTTTTATCAAAAGAATTTGCAAAATAATGTTAATTTTTTACATAGTTTTTAAATAAACAAATTTTTCAAAAATTTGCTTGCGCCATATTATTGACCTTTCAAGACGGGAAAATATGCAATTTCAATATCTTACCTACGACTAATAGTTTCCGAGATATTCGTGAAAATAGTATTTTCAACCCCAACTTTAAGGGTTATTTTCACTACTTCAAAGTGGATATTCGCACGTAAAAAAAATACGTGTCAAATATATTTTCGAGTTCTATAACATATAAAAATTTCATCAAAATCGGCGTGTAATGTTTGGGTGATGTCCCTTGTAAGTGTCAGGCCTGGTTTGCCTCCAAATTGTGGCCCTTGCCTCGACTATCGAACCGGGGCTACTCGACCCGTCGTAAATTTTAATTTTTGCCTACAACAGTGAAGACTTGATTCTTTAAATAACAAGTTTTTAATTCTTAGTATGAATAAGAAGAAAGAAAACGAAAAAAATAGTGAAGTAGGATTACGTAGTAAATCACATCGTAAATTGTAATACTGTTGTGGAATTGGAAGGTGTAATTGCACTGTGCTAAATATACATATATATTTAGCCTAAGCCTAAGCTTCGATAACTACACTATTTTCTAAAATATCTTCTAAATATTCTCTACACTATTTTCTACATTCTACGCTATTTGCTATCCTATTCTTTACACTGTTCGCTATGCGGTCCTCTGCATTGTTTTCTACACCATCGTCAAACCTGCTCTAACCGCTTTTCTGCCTTCGAACACCTTCATCCCCACTCTTTCACACACACACACACACACACTCTCTCTCTCTCTCGCTTTCACTCTTTTCCACCGTAAACAGCGTTCGTAAGCGACTTAAAACGAAAATTTCACGCCTGCATTTCGTTCGTAACCTCGGCCATAAATAATCGTTCGAGTCCCTTTGTTTGTCACACCCCGTACTTTACTATTTACAACAAATGCGATCGAGACACGAGGTTTAAAATTCATTAGCTTATTCGTATATCCAGTTCGATTATACTGAGGCGCAGCTCGGATAAGGGTGTTCGTTATATTTCCGAGGGGGTGCAAGTGAGTCCCGAAAAGAAAGTTTTTTTCGAGTGAGGTTGTTCGATTTTCCCCTCGTTCACCAAAGTTATTTCTGTTAGTCTTAGGGTTTTTTGTTTTACGTCTTGACCTCGAGCACTTGTTTTACCCTGGAACTTCATTTGTATGCTTGTGTACGCTACATTTAAGGGTTTCGCTTTGAAAGGAAAATTGCCTAATACTTATATTCAAGCCCTTTAAGAATTTACAACTTTTATTTTTGAAAAAATAACGTAAACCGATCATCCATAGGCAGTTTTTCTGTACGTTATCAAATCTATTTAGACAATCTTGCATCAGACTTATACTATTGCGATGCATAGTGGTGAAGTTTCTAATTGTAATTACTGAGTATCAAACTATTATAACTTTTACCATTGTGCGATGATCTGGAAATGTCTCGCAACAATCTGAACCTGCCTCCAAGATCGAGCGGAAACAAGTATTCGACTTCCTGGTTACTTCTCGGCGAGGATAGACGTTTAATTGATTTTAGGAATTGTAAATACGTGTAATAAAATGAATTATTTATCATTGTAAAGAATAAATAAGTTAGCACATGATGACGACTCCCGCGGGAGCTCCCTGGCGCAATAATATCTAAGCACGATCCCAGCGACTTCTTGGTTTTGTAATATGATCATTTACAATGTTCCCAGAGAAACTGTTCTCCTTAGGGCGTCTCTCCACGGAACATTGCGTCATAGATGCGTATTAGACGCGACATCGCTTGCTGTACTCTTTCGTGCAGCGGGCGGTGTACAGTAATAAAAGACCGTCCACGAGGTTGCAGCAGCACGCTTTCGTCGTGACGCTCAGCGTACGACATGTGACAGTGCGTCGCGTGAAGCGTACATTGCATCCTACTACGCATCGCCGTTACTGACCTTCCTTTGTTTAGCCAGAATTTCGATACTTTTCTATTTTAATATGTTTTTCGTCAATAGCTCCTAAGCAGTTATACGTTTGCTATATTATATTATACGCTTTGTGAACGGACATACAAGGTGTGATCAAAAAGAGACCGGACTGTTGGAATAACATCATTATTTCGATACATATATTTCATTCCAACTTATCTCTTTGAAAGTAGTGTCCTTGTTTAGCCACACACCACTCCTAGCGTTTTTTCCAGCTCTCTTTTCGAGATTCTCTTGAGATCCGCTGTACAGTAATTTGTCTGGATGTCCGGAATAGAGGCAAATCCATGTCTTTTCAGAGTGAATTTTAACTTGGGGAAAAGGAAAACGTCTGCTGAGGACAAATCTTGAGAGTAGGGGAGCTGCGGGATTGGCAGGGTTTAGTTTTTGGCAGAAAACTCGAAAAACAACATTTCACGCACACGCGCTGCTCTTCCAACTCCCTCGTTCTCGCGGTTGCAACAATTGTACAGCAGACCTGTCCAACTTCTAATAGAAATGACTGTTGTGTAGCAATGAGACAACGTAAAGCAACCGGAAAGGCGGCGTTTTAATCATCACGGACGACGCTACATGATTAAACGTGTCTCGTTCCGATCCGCCAAGTAGTTCGCACGTAGCGAGCACAATCCGGTCTTTTTTTTATCACACCTTATAAGCATATCGTGTACGCGTGAACATTACGTCGTTTTTGTGCGCTACACGTACGCGTCTATGACGCGACGCTCCGTGGGCAGACGACCTTCCACCTCGCACGTTGCTCTTGGTCTCGACTCAAAGCAAATCCTGATACACTAGCCGAAAGACAATATGCCGCTTTCAGAAGCTAAAGGTTGTTTCCTCCAGGAAGCAACATATTAACACTTTACCGACCGATAGTAATTGAATGTCCTACACACGACTCGGTCATTCGGCCCTGTTTTAGCTTAGAGTGTCGCGCGCGAATACTTACAGTTGAGGGACATAAAACAAACAAAGAAAATTCTAATGTTATATATAATTTACATTCAACAATAGTATACCACACCAATTACACTTGTAATTACACTTAAAATCCAGTTGTAATAAAAATGAAAACCAGGTTTGTAACATTTGAAGCATAAGGTGCATCATGAGTCTAACTCGTGAACGTATAGCAAGGGGTTAAGATTTGCCGCGATCCAAAGGCCACGGGGCGCGAGTGTTTCGGCTGCCGCCAAAACAAGGGTTCTGCGTCTCACGGCTCTTCAGATTCGCCGCGATCCCAGCTATCGGCTGCCGTTGATTCTAGACTCACTTACCGACATAGGGTACCGGCGTTGGCACCTTAAGATTCTCAAAATCGTGTCGAAGCCTTTTTGTGTAGTAACTTTGCCACGTGTACTACCTTTGAACACGTGTCGACGTTAACATGTTAATCAACTGTTTGTATATATTGGTAAATTAAGATGATCGAATTGGACGATTCACTGTGTATTTAACATTGGTAACGAACATTACAATATGTAATGTTGTTATAAATAAACTTCATACGGTTTGACATACATGTAAAATATTTTTATATTTCAGGTGAAATTTTGTCTTCTAGATCCATTTCTCCAAGTTTGTTTCTACATTTAAAGCAAAAATTAATTCATAGACGATCGATGGATAATCTGGTAACAAATTCATCGATGAATTCTATGCAACATTCGAGTCCGGAATCTATAAAAAGCGCACCTGTACAACATAAACCACGATCCACGTCCCACGATGGTCTGTTTAAAAATAAGAAGTATCGTGAATTGCAAAAAACCGGAGCGTCCATGGATAGTTTGGCGAAACAAGCATTGCTGGCTGCTCAAGTTCTTAATTTAATTCCTACGCAAAAGGCACGAGAAAGGTATACAAATTTAAACTTATATTTTATTTTATACATTTCAAAATGACAAAATCCCATCAATTATTGAAGAAGCAATAATTAAAGAACGGTTATTCCACGCTAAATTAGTCGATGTCCTGAATTTGATTAAAAATGTGGTATCGCGTAGTTCACGTGAAATTAAGGAGGTATAAATTATCATTTTACTCTCTTCGAAACCATTTAGAGCTAATCTGTCAATGCATCACACCCTCGTGAATTTTAATGATTTTTTTTATCAACTTGTTACTACGCACATAGAACAGTAAAAATAATAAAAATTGAAAGTTAAACCAGCGATTTAACACTATTCCTGCTACGACTGGTCAAATGTTTGTTTTTAAAATTTCGATTAGAATTTCCTGTATACAACGCAATTGCATCGCCTTTAAACTTCATGACTTTTCCTAAAATATACTTATAATACATTTTTCAATATTCATTTCTTCTTTATTATTAGTTTTCTGAGAAAAATTTCTAGTCTGTTTTACCCACCGCGACCGGTCATTTGACCAGTTGATATCGTTTAGGTCATTACTGACGCCTAATATTCTTATGGATACCGATCAGATTTCTTTTTGATACGGTCTTTCTTAAGTTTTAACATATTTAGTTATATGTAAATCGCAATAACGCGACGTGTGGTGAATCGTTATCGGTTAGGTTATGTTTTTTTTTTCGAGTGTTGCAATGATTTAATAAAAACGTACAAGATTCGTTAGAAATATTATGCGCACGAACTCAATGGACACAGAGACGTCAGATTACTGTGTCCTAATCGTTCGAATCCTCTTTTATAAAAAGATTTTTGGTCGGAAAATTGGAGTAGAGGAAAGTAGGGAGAACAGAAAGGGTCTAGAAAAAAATGATGGAAGCAGTCCTGGATACGAGAGTGATCCAAAAAGTAAGGTCTCCAAAGCGCTGAGGCCATAGAAAAACTGTACATGCTGTTCTTGGCCACGCTGCTATGTTTGTTGCTTTAACCTCTCCCAAACAAGCCATTGTTTAGCTCGCTGGGACGCTCAATCTCGGCCCGACAGCCATTTGTAATGGAGCTCCCGCTTGCTGCTACCGCCAACTTCGAAATTCGCGCAGTTATTTGCTTTTTCAACGCGAAAGGCATTAAACCTTATCGAAATTCATCGCCAATTGACGGAAGTGTACGGAGAGTGGTGCATGGACGTAAAATACGTCCGCAAGTGGTGTAGTGGTGAAATCCACGACGAAGAAAGAAGCGGCCGACCGTCAATTTCCGTCGACACAATCGCGAAGCTTGAACAAATCATGCGTCAAAATCGAAGGATCACTCTCGATGATCTCTGCATTTTGCTTCCTGAGACTTCTCGAAGCACCATTCATAGGACTTTAACTGAAAAGTTGGATGACGACGAGGTGAAAGATGAGGTGCAACGCTTCCTCAGCGACATAGCGGCGAGCTGGTATGATATGGGCATACAACAACTGCCACAGCGCATACAAAGCTGCATCGACCGAAATGGCAATTATGTAGAAAAATAGAGGAATGATCAAGCTTTAAAATAATGTATCAATTCTCTATTTCTAAAAAAATAGGAGACCTTATTTTTGGGATCAGCCTCGTATATAAAAGTGTATGAGATTCAAATGATTGCTAGCAGCTCCTCATCAGAAAGTTTGAAAGTAAATTTTAATATCATGGAAACATTATCTTTTTATTGAAATATATATTATGTGTTTTTGTACAGAAATTATCTTCATGGAAGAATCGCTGCGAATTCTTTGCTCGGACCGGTAGAACTTGAGAAAGTGTTGCCAAATCGTGAATTAAAAATTTTTATTGGAACGTGGAACATGAACGGGCAAACTCCTCCGAAAGAATTGAACGATTTTATGCTGCCTTCAGATATCGAAACAGTGCCAGATTTGTTAGCGATCGGTACGCAAGAATCGTGTTCGGAACGAAGCGAGTGGGAAGCAGCTTTGCAAGAAACTCTTGGTCCTTCTCACGTATTACTCTCCAGTACCAGTTTAGGAACGTTACATCTCGCTCTCTTTTTAAGGAGAGACTTAATATGGTTTTGTTCTGTTCCTGAAGACGACAGTTTTTCCACTAGAACAGGAACCGCTTTTAGAACAAAGGGTGCAGTAGCTATAGCTATAATGTTATTCGGTACGAGTTTCCTTTTTATCACTGCGCATCTAACTGCGCATCAAGATAAGGTCAAGGAGCGAATACACGACATCAAAAGAATAGTAAGAAATCTTGATCTTCCTAAGGATTTACCTACGAAACGTAAAAATAAAGGTATTACATTATGTGATCGTCATTTAACAAATCTTTGCGTATTTTATTCGAACAGTATGTTCTTATGTGGTAACATTTTATTACAAAAATAAAAGTAGAATAAATAGAATGAAAATCGGAAAAATATAACAGAAAATATAATAGAATGTTGAAATACCGGTAGATTCTACAGTAGTTTTACACGCTATCTATGCTTTCTCTCTTACTGCTCAAATCGCCTGTCATTCACGTAATAGCCGCAAACTGGCGTATAAATAGAAAAGGGAAATTCAAATGCCTACGCTAACGTAAATGAACGATGATTTTAACATTAAATATAGTGAATATACAGTAAGTCTGGTTTCTTCCAAAATGCAGAAGTATATAAAGAACTGTGAATGGTATCGAAGAAAAAATGTTTCGAATATACTGTTCTAGTAACTTTTTGATATTTAAATGATTTTGAAAAGCCCTCTAAAGCTCATATTTTAGTTTTTAAACGAGAGCATACATGTACAATTTGTATCTTCTTGTAACTGACATTGAGTTATTTTTTAAACACCGCATATTTATATAAAGATAGTAACTTATAAATTCGTAAATACTTCCAACAAATATTGTCTTATGTTATTGATATTTCAAAAAACAAGGTGTGATCAGAAAAAGACCGGACTGTGCTCACTATGCGCGAAGTATCATACTTGGCAGATCGGAACTCATTGCTACACAACAGTCATTTCTATTAGAAGTTGGACAGGTCTGCTGTGCAATTGTTGCAACCGCGAGAAGAGCAGCGCGTGTGCGTGAAATTTTGTTTTTCGAGTTTTCCGCCAAAAACAGAACCCTGCCAATCCCGCAGCCCCCTACTCTTAAGATTTGTCCCCAGCAGACTTTTTCCTTTTCCCCAAATTAAAATTCATCCTGAAAGGACATCGATTTGTCTCTATTCCGAACATCGAGACAAATTATACAACAGACCTCAAGAGGATTTCGAAAACAACATCCCAGAAGGTGTTTGAGAGCTGGAAGAAAACGCTAGGAGAGGTGTGTGGCTAGACAAAGACACTACTTTCAAACAGATAAGTTGGAATGAAATGTATGTATCGAAATAATATTGTTATTCCAACAGTCCGATCTCTTTTTGATCACACTTTGTAGATGGGATTAGTATTGCTTCATAATATATGTTTTAAAAAAGGAGGTGGTCCTGTTTCTACACTCGGCCATCCTGCAGCGACATTCGCCCTCGAATGTCTTCGCACCATCACACATCTTTCGACTTTAGTTATGTTTTTTTTTTTAACGACACCAAACACGGCAAAATTTGGTGCATATTTACGAATCTAAAGGAAATACGCCATTACATTTATAAAATACGCAAATATGTACTAAATTATGCCGTGTTTGGTATCATTTTAACTCGAAAAATACCACAAATACGGTGACGTGATTTTCATTTTCCAAAATCTAAAAATAACAAAAATGTTACCTTTACATTAGTTGTGTCTCACCGATTATGTACCTTTGATTTCTACCAACACAGTTCACTTTCTTTCTTTTTTTTATTGCAACACTTTTAAAATGGTGGCTTTTAGCTCCGCCCTCATTTCGGTCCTACTCTGCGATATATCGTCGTTCCCGGGCCTGATTTTCGACGATATATCGAGACTTTACTGTATAAAGAAAATAAAACAGTTCAGTTAATTTTGTTGAGCGTAACCTTATTATTTGCACTAGTTCAGGACATTTACATCTAAATCACATCCATAAAAGCAGTGACAGAAAAATCTTTTTATTGTCCGAGTCTGCTTTATATTAAAGAAAATAATGAGAAAAATACGCAAAGACTTATAAAATAAATTAGGACGTAATAAATTATTTATTACCTTTTGTTATTATATATATATATATTATTTGACTATTATATTTTTAGATGTGACCCAGAACTTCGATTGCGTGTTCTGGTGCGGTGATTTAAATTTCCGATTAACTCAGCCTCGAGAAGAAGTGATTCAGTGGGTTACAGATACGTACTTTCCGCAACAGTCGCCTATAAATTTGCATAAAGACCAATTGCGAGCAATCCTCAACGAAGGAGCTGTTCTGCGTGGTTTCGAAGAAGCTCCGATTACATTCCCCCCTACTTATAAATACGACCCTGGAACGCAAAATTTCGACTCCAGCAGCAAACAACGCACACCTGCCTACACCGACAGAATTCTGTTCAAGGGAAAAGGCCGCACAAAGGGATACATTCGAAGAGTCAGCCACGAGAGTTCCACCTCGTGCAAAGACGGAATTATAGAATGTTTGATCTACGACTCTGTTCCAAGCATTTGTACCTCGGATCATAAGCCAGTGTGGGGTGTGTTCAAAACGACCATAAGACCTGGTATTGATACGTATGTATTTTCCATTAGCGTTACTCAAAAATCTTACTCAAATATATTCTTCGATTAATATCTTGCAGAATTCCTCTGGGCGGGGGTCTATTTAACCGTGAAGTATACTTAGAGGGCATAAAAAGACGCGCAGCCGCTATGGACGAGTCGCGCGAAGCTTCAAAAGCATGTTCAATTCAATAAACTTAGATAATGTAAGTCGCGTAGCAAGAAGATTTCGTACTGACAAGTTTGTACAACCTAAACAATGTACATTTTTATTCGTTCTAAGTTTTTAATATAAAATGTAAGATCGGTAGTTATCGTATTTTTCATAATTATCCTGCGCAGTACCGATACATGCTAGATCAAAATTACGAAATTATATGAAGAAAACTTAGAATCTTGTTTTTGTTTATAATAAATTATCACTTAAATAGTTGAAATTATTATGATGAATCATAATCCTTTTCCACGTGAAAGATAATACCCTGTTTTATCGTTTAACAGCTGTACTCGATAAACGTAATAAAAAACTCGTAACAGTTCAAAATAATACCTTTATAGAATTTATTTACAAATTTTTCTTAACCTTTTCAGATCCAATTTTTAATAACAGAGTAAAGTTATAAATAAATAATACAAATCAGTTTGAACACAGGACTTTTGTTAAGTTAATAATTTATTTATTTATTTTCGAAATAAACTAAGGTAACGATACTAACGTCATTTCTTTATTTTGATGGTACGGATTTTTTTATTTGTCGAAGACGCTCTGACTCTACTTCGTTTTACCGATTTATGAGTCTAGTTTTTTTAAATGGAACTTGCTGGTTCCGTCGTGATCTCGCGGTTCACAAGATGGACTCGTGACTGATTGTCGAATGAAATGACGGCTCGAAGTTTAAGGGGAGAAATACCTTTAGACGGACGGATTTCAGCTAATTTTTATGAATTTTTTTTCTAATGAAAAACTTCGTTTTATATTTTTGTAATTTTAAGTATTATTTCTTATAACTTTTGCCTATTACAACATATTAATTTATTTTTTTTTTAATGTTTTAAAATAACGGAGTTATGTCATGCTTTTCTGGGATGGTTTTGGCGCGTCTTGTGAAACGGCGAAACCTCTAGCCATCGTTGCATTGGTCTGGAACGAGTTTGTAAACGATATTTCGATAATTGACATTCACAGTTAGTAGACGAATCTCGAGAAAGTGCAAAGTATGGAAAATTGAAGAAACGGCAGGCCTTTAAATAAAAAGTTTGAATTCTGTGCGAAATTTTTCCTATATTTTGCAGTAAAAAACTACTGTAATGTTCAATTTCATCAATTCCTTTAGATTCACGTATTAAATAATATTGTTATACATATGTGTTCAAAATTTGAACAAGATCGATCGAGTAGCTTTTGAGTTATGAGTCACGGCAATTTGAAAAATGTAGTTTTGAGAAAAACGTGTTTAAGGAATTAACTGTACAATGTTAAACGTTATAATAAATGTGAAGTAAAAGGAATATACTGTTTATTTATTTAAAAACCCTTTCCAGTATTCTAAAATCCTGAAAAATCGTTAACAATCAAAAACAGTCTAGAAAAACAGTACAGTAAAATTTTAAAGCGTATAATTTAAAAAAAAATATAAGATTCATAAAGTAACGGGAATCTTTCTGACAGTTCCTCAGATATCAGTTTTCGGTAATTCTTGGGATTTGACGTCCCCAAAATTCCAAGAAGTGGCCCGAAGAATACCTCCTTGCACATTGTGTTCTCCTGATACAAATCCTTATTTTCGAGCAAGCAGGGTTTGGAAATACACTGTTGATAATTCCTGGAATTTGACGTCCCAAAAGTTCCAAGAAGTGGCACGAATATCTCTTTGTATATCATGTTCTCCTGATACAATTTCGAGATTTTTACCACTTTGAATTTAAATTTTATTGTTTCCGATTTGCTATTGTTAATGTTTATTATTTCCTGAAATTATTTGTAGGATAAGGATACCAAAAGAGGTTTCTTTTAAAAAAATAAACACGTTCTGGATTATTTTTAATAAGCTGCATTTTTTCAATAAACTAAATGATTTATACATTGCGATTTACAATATTTATTAAATTATTTATAACTAACGGTTACAATTGTAAGAGATGCTTAATTTCATTATTTTATCTTAAACTATAAATAATACAATATATTCATTCCGTACATTTATAATTACATATGTACTAAATTACTAAATTAGTTTTTTGATGACTGTTGTAAGTGGGAAAATGTTCAATTAACGTTGATCACTATTTCTTTCCACATAGATTGCATGTTATTTCCAAGTCTCTGATTTGCATTAACAAATGCAGTGGAAGGCCAAATCGTTCGTGCAAACTGTGCAAAGCTACCAATCGTGAAAATCAAAGAAAATAATTGATAAATGTTGCTATATGTAAAGATCAAAGACTGTTGTAAACCGAACGAATACAAGTATATTTCTTGCAAATGATTGTACAGAAGTTTTCACTCATGCTTCTTATCTTTAAGTATCAAAAAATTATAATATTTATTTAAATTCATATAAAAGATCGATCACAACGCCACCTGTGCCACCTGGTGGTGCGTGCAGGAACTAATTTCAAACATTACCGACGAGCATTTGGTCAATATTTTCGAAAGAAAATATAAAGAAATTGGTTTATTAATTAGTTCTCCTTAACTTTCTAAAACGTATAATGCATTCATTCTCGAAATTATGATTAATTATGTACAACAAAATGAGTTACAGGGCAAATACATCGATCTTGTATAATGTATATTCAAATGCTTAAATCTCCGTTATATGCGATTGTTCTTCACGTATATGTATATCTTTTGAATGCTTAACTGAACCTCTATCTTCTTATTTATGTCGCATTACTGGTGAAACACAGGATTTAATAAGTCAAAAATATTAAGTATTGTTAGGAAGATCAGAAAACTTTAGTTCGTTAGTTCCGTCACTTGGCCACTAGATGGCTATATTAAAAATCATATATTTCTATGAAATCGTGATCGTAGAATCATATTTTGCCGTCAGATTTGTCGAAAAACCGCTAGTTATGCCAAAAAACGAATTTATTTATTTCGTTAGTTTCACCCTTCACTGCTAGAAGGCGCCATTTGTACCGCTTTCGATGGCGCTGTATAAAAAAATCATAAAAACGATAAAAAATAAAGCTTGTACACTAACAAATTGATGATTTTATGATATTATAATGGTTTCCCCACTTTTGTTTCAAATTTGGTGAGTGTACAACATCATTTAATTATATAAATCGATATACATCTGCGCCTAATAGATTTGCCTTTACTTTTTTTACTTCGTAAGATAAATGCATGATAATTTTTGGGAAATGGTTCTTATACTTTTTTTTCCATTTCAGAATAGTTATGTTGAGAAAGTGCAATAAAATAAAAATGCATGTGTACAAAATCTTTTAATCGGCAAATATTGTTTTACTAGATATTTTATGAACATTATGTTACTATTTTATGACGTTTACAGATTTTTTTATACAAGCCTGTTGAAGGGTACTCCAAAACAGTGATCAATTGATTAATTATTCTTTTATACTGTCAAAAATTCTATAAAATTCTTCTCAAACCCTGTATAAGCTTCGTAGACCAAAGATAACAGACAATACAATATTTATTACGTATTAAATCCATTACAATTAGTAATAAACATAATTGTATTAAAATTCAAAATTTATATTAATCAGATTTATTATATCAAAAATATTCTGTAATCAAGGTATTGTTGCAGTTGTACAACACTTATATTAATAAACCGTAACAAATTAATTTTTCGTTCATTAACAACTGCCAATTTCGTCTTTGCAAAAAAAATGGACTGTTCAATAAATATCTTAAAACATCCCAATCACTTGTAAAATATTCTTAGCTATATGAGAACAATGTAATTCACCTCGAAGTATAACGAGATACGGAACTGTAATGAAATTCAAGTGCAGAAACTGCTCCTGGTAGCCGGCTAGTAGGATAATGGCACGATGTGACACGAAAAACACGGAAAGGAAGCGAGCCAGTGTAGTAGGGCAACCGCCAATAGCGTGACGGCTGCGGAAATAGCTCCTCGTAATAGAATAGTAGAAGTGGCGAGTAGAACGGAAGGAGGTAGGGCTAGCGAATGGGAAAACCGCCAATGGTAGGATAGCTATAGAAACTGTTCCTCCTATCAGGAAAGTAGAATCTGTGAGAAGGTATGCTGCTATAATACTTACAGTTATCGAATAATCAATATTCGATAATTTTCAAATTACCTGCATATTACTATTAATTATACATACATATTTCCCTGTTAAAGATTGACTCTTATAGAATGGTGTCTGTTTACAATTGCAATTATTTATTTATTGTTAACAATTTTTGTGCTAATTATAACTGCTATATCACATACATTTTCATGAATTTAATTTTTACTTTGCAACAATTTATAACACTTTATTATAGAAATACAAAGAGGAATGTTAAATCTATATTATTTAAAAATTTTTAATAGTTTATGATTTGTTAATACAATATTTAAATAATTCTTACTCAAAGCTATTCACGAAATTGTTAACTGCGTATTAATACGTACAGACTGCTTTATTTTGAAGGAACTACGTAGTTGTAAATAAAAGGGCGAACCATACAAGCCATACGACCTTCTTCCTCGAGCGCCAAGCGCAGACTGATACAATAAACCTTACTCAGGTGACGCGTTAGTTAGAATGCAGGCCGCGATCGAGAATTACCGGTATAAATATTATATTCGATTTAATAAATCCTACCTGAATTATAACTATTTTGCTCACAGTGAATATCTATGTTTTATTTCAGTGTCAGCCGGTCGTCGGTCTACTTTGCTCTTCTTTAAGAGGATAACCAAGGAAAAGAATCATTTTTTTTCCGACAAGTCTGATGATACAGGTAAAGCAAGAAACCTAAAATTCTGACTAACCACTAGTCTATCCTGGTCTGAATAGATTCTAAGAATGTCGGGCATTTCAAGACCCGTACAAGACTTAAACAATGTTAATTCGTTACATTGAACAATTCGACGTGAACTATTATTTATGAATCATAAATGTATACATGATCGTAGCCAAACATGATCAACTGTCTCTCCTCCATCGCTAAATATTCTGCTCCCCCACTCTCACTCAATTTATACCCCTACATCCTACTCCTCGTTGGTCAACTCTTTCACTAATAGATTAATTACGTCCACGTGTACCGACTTAGGACTTTAGAACTCTTTTCGCTCGTCTCCTTCGAGGAAAAAAAGAAAATACTTCACTAACTCTGCCTTTTTTCAGACTATGTCAGTGAACACAGTGGTGGGAGTTGTTCAATCTAGCATACAAATCGGGGAACGTACCGAGTATGGCCCGCGGGCCATAAATTAAGCAGTTCTGCTTCGTATCACAGGATCTATGAAATTCTGCATGCGTACAGCGAATGATTAGATCTTCGACCATACAGAGTGATGTTCTCGCTGACATAACTCTCTGCTAAGGGATAAAAATTGTTCTCTGTCAACAGTAGCTACCATAACGAAGATGATTGTACAGAATTCGAGTCCATTAGCGAGAGGATCACTCTGTATTATGTATTTCAGGTAGCGGCCAATTGTTGGCACTTCCTTTGGACTTTACTAGTGAGAAAATCACCCTGTATATACATACATATAGTTAGGGTTCGTTCAGATTAGGATAGTAACTGGTGGCAGTAGCCAGGAGAGTAAGTAGTCTGAATTTTCGGTTCTTGCTTTACGTGTATCAGACCTATCGTCGAGAAAAAAAAAATGGTTCCTGTGTTGCACTGAGTTGAAAAGATTAAAAAGGAAGATTAAAGGAAGAAATAGGAGCTTTATTGATTGTATTTTCGTAAAAAAAGACAAGAAAGGAAAGAAACCATTTTCATTATCCAACAACAGGACGAAAGCTTCAGGTGTCCGTTACTGTTCTAGCTGAACGAACCTTTAAACAGATATTAGTGGTGTACCCCTATGATACAAGTGAAATGAGGAAATGAGGATTGTAGGGGAAGGTAGCACGCGAGTCACCACTTGGTTATGCTTGCCTTAAGCTATGTTCACGTTGTGCTTATTAAAGCTAAGTTCATGCGATAAGGTAACAATAATAAAGCTAAGTTCAGGTTATAGCATAATATATTTGTATAGCAAATTAGTAAGTGCATATATTGGCTAGTAAATGTATCTATTTACCGAATTAATGCTTTTATTGTGACATTCGCGTAGATACTTAATTTTATAGTTGGCAAAAGTTTAAATACATTTAAAATACATGTATGTATTTTAGTTAGATAACAGTGATACCAATAAAAAAAAGAGAAAAGAAATATTCTAAAAAAGCGTAAACATGGCCTCGCGGTACAATCACGGTGTTCAACGAGTTTTGGAAAAATTGGAAGCATCAATAAATTCAGAAAACTATTACGAGGCTCATCAAATGTATAGAACTTTATATTTCAGGTAAGCTAAGAACTTAATTAGGTATCATCGTCAAAAAATCCTTCCTATGATACTGTCGGTATGAATGCTTAACCTTCTTTCAGATATCTTGGACAGAAAAAGTATTCAGAACTCTTGGAATTGCTCTACAATGGTTCTACTTTGTTGTTACAGCATGAACAAGTATGTAATACATTTTAATATTTCATTTTTATCGTTGATATAAATGTATTACTGAAAGATATCTTCAAAATAATACTATATGTATTTTGAAGACTATTTTGACATCATTCAAATTACACGTATACAAATTGTATATAGTACTATAATAATATCAATTTTATATATAAATAATGTATTATAATTGATAATGTAAATTATATGAAATGTATTCATATATGTGATAATATAATATTTAATGTAGTGTATTACATTATTATTAATTACTACAGCATGCTAGTGGAGCTGACCTAGGAATTTTATTTATAAATGTATTAACACAATCAGGAACAGAACCTTCTCAAGTATATTTTGAAAAAATTACAAACTTATTATGTATAATGAGCTCTTCCTCACCTGAAAGAGATGTATTTGTACAATTGGCTCTTCGATGGAGTATAAAGGGTACAGACTATAAAACTGGTCATCCAGATTTGCATCAGAAAGTAGCCCAAGTATTTTGGAGAGGTAATTTACTCAAAAAAAAATATTTTAAATATATGTATATTAAATAATTTATGTTGAAATAATTTATTTTAAATTTTGTAGAAAAAAATTATATAATGGCAAGGCAACATTTCATACACAGTAAAGATGGTTCTGGATACGCTGCAATGCTTGTTGAACTTCACGAGCAACGTGGTTACATGAACGAAATAGATCTTTTTATTGCACAAGCAGTTTTACAGTACGTCTTCCTCGTAACTCTATAATAATTATAAACGTTTCTATATAAATATATAAACATACAAAATTTATATTTTACGATATTCTATTCGTATTGTTTCAGATACCTTTGTTTACAAAATAAAGCAGCCGCACAGGAGGTTTTTAATTCGTATACTTCACAACATCCAAAAATAAACAGTGGTCCTCCATATCTTCTTCCTCTGTTAAACTTTTTATTTTTTTTGTTAAAAATAATTGATAGGCAAGTATACATTATTTCTTTACTTAATAAATATATTATTTCATTTCTAAATGTGTGAATATTTTATTATTTATATTTTTCAGTGGTAAACTTACTGTGTTCACAATACTTTGTGAACAGTATCAAATATCTTTAAATAGAGATCCATGTTATCAACAGTACTTAGATAAAATAGGACAGTTATTTTTTAATATTCCATCTCCGCGCCCTCGTAATCAAGGACTATTTGGTTCACTTCTACAATCATTTTTTAATGGTTTGGAAGATGAAGATTCAGACGATGAACACAAAAATACAGCTTCAACTTCACACACAGTACAAGAACTCGATTGATTAAAAGTTATATATCGCTGTGCAATGTGATGAAAAGAATAATGAATATTTATATATACATATATATTTTTTTGTCCCATGTGTTTTTAACAATTGCGTTGTACTAATCGGTCAAATTTCTATATACTGTGTTGAAATTAATTTTCAAGAATAACTGTATAGATAAACTTACCTGAAAGAAAAATATGTGGGATGTATTCATAGAGAAATTTTCCAAAGTTACACAAATTACAAACAATTACCAAAACCGACTTTTTAAAGGTTAACTCTCTACATAGAAAGGAAATAATTGTGACCAATAACAATATTTCATATCTTTCTTTCTGTTGTCGAAGTTTCATTTGATACTGTATTTGAAATATTTTAAAAATTTCAATTGTATATATATAGAATTCTATTTCAATGCTGCTATGAACTTTAAAATGAAGTTTTAACAAAATGTTTGTATTGGTATCAATGTATATACCATATATTTAAAAACAAACATGTACTTGAGTATTATTACTGAAATGAATTTTTATATCTTGTGACAAATAATTGTAACGTATATACTTCTAGCTACAGAAAAAAGAATAATGTTAACGAGTGGTATTATTTCTTGCTAAATTATGATAAAGTAACGCGAAACATCAGTTAATAAATGCGTTTGTATTAATATAGACATTTATAAATAAATACATATTTCACCTGTTACTATGACTTAAATAAAATGAAAATATCAATTGTTATAGCAACAGATAAAATATCAATTAAGTTAATATAGTGGCTATATTAATACAAACTAAACCATTTCAAAGTTTTGCAGACATTCATTCAATTACAAAAATAGAATGGCTATAATTTCTTAGTACAGAGTTATTGTACTAATGAAAGATAATGTACAATCAATAAGTATTGTATGAAAGGAGCACTAAAACAATACAATTAGAAGTACAGATTTATAATAAGTATGTGCATATACAAACATTTATTTATGTATGTATATTATTACAGAAGTATAACATACCTAACGAATAAAATATTCTTTTATTATCAATGTGAAACCTTAGGTTACCATAGTATATGGATAACACAGATATCATACAAATATTGCAGTTCTTTTAATTAATCTTCAGTTAAGCTGTTTATACACTTTAATTTTTAGCAAAATTCAGTATATGAAGATGTTCCACATATTTATGTCATTTGTCAATATACTAAATATGCGCCACATGCAACAACAATAAAATTAACGAGAAAAATTATCTGAATATTAAAAATAAAAGTATCATATATAATAATTTAATACATTCACAGCGAACGATCCGCTTTTCAGATCCGACAGCGAACGTGTTAAAAAGCTTCACCCTGTATACAATGTTGTTTTAAGTTCAATTAAAAAATATGATAATTTGTATAAAGAGATATATTGCTACTAGATTTTTAAGCTATTTATTTCATCACTCAAGTTGATTAAAAAAAAAGCATACAATATTTCATTCTATTTAATCATTATGTTCCCAATTTGTGTTTAGTTTTATTAAGTAATAACTACAAATATAATATAATAACACTATACGATATTTTAACCCTGCTACGGTTTTCGGCTTTTTTTCGAGACCCAACGCATTCTCAGTTCTTTTTTTTCAAACTATTTTTAAAGTGTAGATATTGAAACTATTATAGATATTAAAAGTCCTTGAATGAAATGGTATGTTAGTAATAAAAATAGTTACGTATAAGTTCTTTGGGTCATTTTTCACCTTAAGTAAGTAAAAGAAATCATCATACGATGGAAATCAAATTTCAGAATCAAATTTGATAACGAACAGTTAAATATCCATTTACGCAACATATTAAGTTCTGTATGACAACAAATCTAATTATATTTGAAATACGCAACCAAGTATTACAAAAGACATAACAGAATTTGTATTTCTATATTTCTTTGATCCTTTGTTCAGATGATAAATTTCAAAATACGAGTGTTGCATATTCGTGTAATTTTTGACCCAAAGATCGTAAATGTATAGTTGAATCGAAGACCGTAATGGGATTAAATAAAACTGTAATTATTAATTATTTTTAATTATAAAATAGAAACATATAGGTATATTATAAAATGCACTGTAAACTAAACATCACGTTTTTATGAATGAAATAATATGATTTGATTAACTTTTTATTTGTAATTCGTATTCAACAAACAATAAAAGTGAAAATATGTATTGATAATTAACACAGCAGAATTTATAACTTTAAACGAATTGAATAAATAATTTTATGTGATTTAGACATTTTTTCCATGCGTAATAAGGAAACAAACTACAATTATTTGTTTGATATAAGAAGGAAGACAAACGAAATATTTATTTGTACATACAGAAGTTATACTTGAAAATATGTTAATGTTTTATTCGTTAATTTGTACAAATTACACGTTATATGAGATATATTTAGTTACAATTATATATATATTCAAGATTTTAATAAAAAAGAGAAAAAAGGAGTATGAAATCCATTATGATATATGAATAATACAAAATGATCAATATAATTTGATACCTTTAAAATGTAAGTACACAGTCTTTTGTATTTAGTTTCCTGCTGTATCCATAATAAACATTTTCTAAATAATATGTTATCATAAAAATACGCATGTACTTACATACATACATCCATCCATCCATATTTATATTCCTTATAAATCCTATGTATAAAAATGTTTAAATATAGTAGAAGAAAATGATGTTAAAATTGCTACCACTACAAGTTTGTGTGCCTATTTTAAATGAAAGTAGTATCAATATGTTTCAAAACCAGGAATTGGAAATTGTTTAGAAAAAGTTTCAACTTTTTCTTTTAAAGCTGCAATTTTCATCTGAATATCAGTATCAGTTTTTAATACTCTTTTGTAGTCAACCAGTTTAGGGCCAGAAATTTTAGATACTTCTTTTGAGAGCTGTAATCCTGAAATATATATTTATATGTATATATCTTCAAATATATTATTTTGAATTAATTATAATTTGTTTCAAATAAAATATACCTTCATGTATGAAATCGACGACTCTATCAATGTCTTTTTCAACTAAACCACGAGTGGTTAACGCAGGTGTACCAAGTCTGATACCACTACTGTTTAGTGCACTTTTATCACCAGGTACAGTATTTTTATTGCAAGCAATAGAAATGCTCTCTAAAATTGCTTCCGCTTTAGCTCCTGTAATTCCAGTAGATCGTAAATCTACTAGCAACATATGTACGTCAGTACCACCCGTACTGATTTTATAGCCATATTCTTGAAGTTTTGAACATAATCTCTTAGCATTAGCTACAATTTGCTTCTGATATTCGAGAAATTCTGGAGATTTAACTTGTTTCATTGCTGTAGCAATGCCTGCGATTGCATGATTATGAGGGCCTCCTTGTAATCCTGGGAATACAGCCTGATTAATTCTATCTTCCAAATCGTACATAATCTTTTTTCCATCTTTGTTTATACTTCTAACTCCTTTACGATAAAAGATGACACCAGCTCGAGGCCCTCTAAAAGTTACAAACACTTATGAACTGTATTAAATTTCACCATTATTTTACAATAAATACCTTAAAGTTTTGTGAGTAGTAGTGGATACAATATCGCTATATTCAAATGGGCTAGGAATTAATCCAGCTGCAACTAATCCAGATACATGTGCCATATCACTAAACAGATAAGCATTATTCTCATCTGCTATTTCTCTAAATCGTTTATAATCTAAACATCTGCTATAACATGATACACCAGCGATTATAATTTTAGGTTTAAATAATCTTGCTCCTTCAGCTAACTTTTCATAGTCAATTAAACCAGTCTCAAGATTAACTTTATATGGCATCGATTCAAAAAACATTGATGTTGCAGAAACTTTTTTATTCGCACTAAAGAAACCTGAAAATTTATAGAGAAACATGAAAATTTGATGTTTAAAAGATTTGTATACAAATTTTGTATTACCATGAGTAAGATGTCCTCCATCTGGAAGATCCAATCCCATTATACGGCCATGAGGTTCGGCTAGAGCTGTATAAACTGCAAAGTTAGCTGGACTACCGGAATAAGGTTGTACATTACAGCCCCATTCTTCTGGATTTAAATTAAATGCTTCTAAAGAACGCTTTTGTGCTAACAATTCAATTTCATCGATGAACTCATTTCCTCCATAATATCTAAAGCAAATATGTAATGTTTTAAACACTACATGTATGTAAAAGATAGTAATAATTACTCTATATAATTCATATTATTTTTATAATAATAAAACTTTGGAAATATACCTTTGACCTGGAAGACCTTCACTATATTTGTTATGAAGACAAGAACCTAAACATTGCAGTACACTAAGAGAAGTAAAATTTTCACTAGCAATCATTTCAAGACCAGATTCTTGTCTTTTCTTCTCATTTTTCATTATTTCAAACAGTTCTTGGTCTGTTTCCCAAATATTTTTGTAAATAATTCCAGGCATATTCTAATTAAATAACATATTTATTTATTTTATACAATAACAATATATACATAACAAATTAAACATTTATTTTAGAGTACGAAATGTTTTAAACGGCTGAAATAATAGTTATAATTTTAATAACAAATATTTATTTATTTTCTAATTTTGCAAAAACAAAATTTTGCAACATAGGTCACGTTTTTTTATTGTACTTATAAAATTCACTGATAATCCTATGCATGATGTAATAATGTGATCAGAATTTACTTATTAATATTTTAGATTTATGTATGTTCCTCGTGATCAGATACATTTTAATATTATTTTAAGTATAAAACATATATGAATTTTACAAATTTCTTTAAATAATGAAAATCTCATTTTATAAGCTATAACATTATAATTTATAATTCATTATATTTAATACGATAAGATGTAGAATACTTAGCTAATTTGATGTAATAAGAAATAGGTATTACTATTTATATTAAAACAACACAATAAACTTATAAATAAGCTGTAATATTCACTCACGAGTTTAGAAAAGCAACAGGTGGTTGAAAAGTACACGTTACAATTTAAACTTCTAAAGACATCTGGTATTTGTCTTCGTATAACACGATCTTTTATATGTTGTGACCGGGCGATTAACAAGTTTTCAACCAATTGAAAACTGCATCGATTTAAATTTAACCGACTTATAATCATAATTACACGTTTTTTAAATCATACAATGTGGAAACATATGAAATATGTAAAATAATTTTTAATTTATTTATATTTTATCTGTTACAATTTTGACAATATGTTTAAATTGTGTACAGCGGAACTCCGTGCTTCCTCCACTCTACGTCCCTTCCCCTCAAATAAGTTACGGCGAAGGAAGACTGGTTTTATGATAGACGAAGCTCAATACAAAGTCTATACTATTCTATTACAAGCTATTTGAGGGGAAGGGATATGGGGTGAGGGGAATACGGAGCTCCGATGAACATGCTTGATACATTTAGTTTTGTTGTAACTGGAGTGGGAGCTGATCAGAAAGAGAAGGATAATATATGGTAATGCTATCTCAGTTCTCAACATGTATGAATATATGTTGCGTGATTTTTCAATACTCGCTGTAAGTATAATACCAACATTGAATTCTACCTTAACTATGGTATGCATCGCCGTAACAAAAAAAAAGCAACAACGACCTGAAGATGATAGATAATTGAGAGTGAATCTGTCCTTAATCAGCTGACTATTTTGCAATATATTTTGGTTGCAAGTGGATGGAAATGTAATCTAATCTGGCAATCCCTTGTGTGTTTTTTACAAAAATGTAATCACTCGGTTGTAAATACTTTCACTGCATTCCATTCATTTATATACAATCCCCCAGCAATATTATTTCTACTTTGTTACTTCAGATTTGCCAATAGTTATGATTAGAGAGTTTTCAGAATTGTAATATGTTACCAAATTAGTTTCGTTACGGTCATTATAAACCGTCAAGAACAATTTTCAGTCGTAAAAAGAAGCTTTCTTTAAGCTAATTATTCAAACATGAAATTTTCCTACGTATAATATAGATTATAAGTCTGTAAAGCGTGTAAGTAGACCCATGTGCAAATTTGGCTTCCACTAGGGAAAAAGGCTAGACGGGGGTGGGGTCCCCCACACTCAGTCCTGGGAGAGTTCCTAAACCCACATCAACTTTACAAGAATTTATATTCGAATTAAAACATGTTTTTGTACTGAAGCAGACAATGATCATTCAGGATTGAAGTATTTACGAGCAAAAATTAATTATAAAATGGTATATAAAATGAACAATCTCGTGAATAATTTTTGACGAAAAATATGAGGTGACATCGCTTCAAGGGAAGGGATTATGGCAACTCGTACTGCTATTGGTTGCCGCCGGTGGAAGGCGACTTTGCTCAGCCGAATATTTTCACTTTTCTCTGCTCGACCATCCACGTCGAATATTTAATATTTAAATAATGGCATTGTTGATATTTCGCGCTTAATTGATACATCGATACTTAGTGCCAGATATGGTAACGATTAAGCTGGGTTCACGCTGTAATATTACAATATTCTAAAGCTGCATTCACGGGCTAGCGTGACCAGTAAATAAATACAACTTCAAGAAAAAAAGAATTGAATTCATTTAATTAAACAATGCTTTTTGCATAGTAGAATTAAAATACACCATATATTGATAAAGCTAAACGTGCAAATAATGATGTATATTTATATTAATTTGATAAATAATTGCAATACATTTTAAAATTTTCCACGTAAAACTAGGTTTTGTTAAGGAGAGTGTAAAGCTTTCAGGTCATCGATTTAGTTGAAACTTTCTATATTGATGAATTTCGTCATTCCGTTGATGGTGATGTACAGCATCACAGAAACAGATAATAACGATTTAGATATTTATAATTAAAATTTTAAAATTTAATTAAAATATAAGATTACGCAATAGCATTAGCAAGTGTAGCTATGTCATGGCGATAAAGTACGAAAATATAACGTATGCCAACATTCAAATTCTACGTATAAATAATTTTTTTTTCATTTTCGATTTATTTATTTCAATTAATTAGATTTCACATATAAAAGTGTGTATTGAATTTTAAGTAAAATGTATTCATTTATTAAAGTGTTGGATCGAACTAATTATTATATGTATAGAAGACACGGTTATAATAAGATGCAATCATAAAAATAAGGATTCGCAAAAATCTTCGAAATCTTCGACGGATATTATTTGTTTCATAATCGGTTTATACGATATGCAAGATGTTTTTGTTATTTATATCTTCGTTGTTTTTACAACAAGCATCACTGTTGTACGTAATAACGATTGTAAGTATTTTATCTCTATTTTGTTAATTATTATATATGATAACGTGGTTTTTCTATTGTGCTTCTATGATTTTTAAGTACAGTTGTTGGAAAAGTGACATGTTTTTTACATTAAATTTTCATTTTTATAAATAGATTTTGAATCTCTTTTTATTGTATGCAGTGATAAATGTCATTTTCGTATCTTTTAAGTAATAGTTAAATCCAATGCTTTTAGTAAACAAAAACATTTTACTTAAAACTCAATATGTAATCTTATGCGTGACATTTTAATTAATTGGAATAAATTAATCGAAGAAAAAGTACATTATCCTCATTTACGTCGGGACTTGAACTGTAGCCTATAGCGTACAAGTCTTCTATACACAATTACCATCATGTCATAATATTTAGCAACCTTCTGAATTAAGATCATATTTCACTCGAGTAATAAAATTATAATTATAAATATCTAAAAAATAATTGAGTCTGCTCCTATAAATGATCGAAGTTATCAATACAGAAAGTTTCAACTAAATCGGCGACCCAACAACTACCCTTTCTTCATTCCGTAAAGAGAATCAATGTTCTAAACATGATAAATTCTATATTTTTTATTCACTTCGTGATTCTCAGTTGTTTTCTTTTTTCTGTTCTTGTTCGTTCTTTTTAAATTTTCTTTTATTATTGATTCAGTTATTGATATGTTTAAGATATGTTACGTATAAGTGTACTTTATATTCGAAAGCACGTGTACCAATAGGTGTTCTAATTTTTAGGTTATTAATTCAAAGTGTATGTAAAGGCGTTGGTGAGTAGAAATCTTCTCGTCTATTTTGTGATAATAAATTCACATGCACAACACTAGAGATTTGTCTTGTATTTATACAATAAACTTTGGATAGCAAAAATGTATTTCTCGTTTCGTTCTCGAAAGAATGTCAGTTACTTAACGTAATCAGTAACGGCACGGCCAAACTAACGGATCCTTTCCCTAGCTTTAAGCGTGTTTTATCATGCAATATAAATTTAATCAAATTAACAATTGTACCTGAAAAATAATTATTTTTCACTGATGCTTCTAAACAACGTTGAATGGTAGTGTAATATTGCCCAATCCGACTCGGTTCTAACACCACGTGGTCTTAGCGGACGTGCAGGATGTACAAGGTTTATCCAATAAGTATCGGGACTGATTTTTTCTAGCCAACGGGGAGGGTGGGGAGCGGTATTTTGAGCTGAACCGATGGAAGGAGATGTCAGGTGAGCTACTAATCCCGGCTCATTCTTATTCGATTCATTGAAATGTCTAAATTACCTTTAAAGGGAAAGTGTGTTTAGCGCTCGCGTCGAGAGTCAAGATTGTTGTACCATTAAATTTTGCGTTAAACTAAACAAATCTTGCTACGGAAACTTTAAATATACATATAGTCTGTAAGACTTACAACGACCAAGATTTATCTAGAACGCATGTTTTTGAGTAGCACAACAAATTTAAAAATGGTCGGGAAAACGTCAACGACCCCGGTGCGAGAACTTGTGAACTGTGATCGCCGGTTAAGTGTTACTTTGATAGCACAGGAATTAAGTTTAGCGAAATCTATCGTGCATACAATTGTGATCGACCAATTACAAATGCGAAATTGGTGCCGAAGGTTTCGTCAGATGAACAGAAAGAACAAAGTGTTAACGTTTTATCAACCATTCTACAGTCTATATATGTATAGCTTCCTCCGACTTCTTTTTGTTCTCTCGGATTAAAAGGAACCGGAAAGGATATCGTTTTGAAATGATCGAAACGATTCAAGCAGTTTGACGGAATGCCTAAAGAACATTGCGATTGTCGACTTCCAGAGGGCATATGAACAGTTGAGGACGCGTTGGCGACGATACATACATGTATATCGATGCAGAAGGATCATATTTTGAAGATCATTAACTCAATGTAAAAATATCTTCGATACATTTTTTTTTACGACTTCAGTCCCGATACCTATTGGACAAACCTTGTGTATTTATATTTATATTTAATTTATAGATCGAAACACAGTTCTGTGGTATCTACAATATAAAAATTCGTGTAAACATTTTTTTAATACAGAAAAAATTGATAGGTTTTAGAGTGTAAAATATTAATAATAAAGGAGTGTAAATTTTAACACTACATACTCACAATATTTACTGAATTTTCACATTTGTTATTAAAAATAGTGTTTCGAATTTTGCTTTAATTTGCAATGTATTCATTTAAGTACATAGTGTTTAACGTTTATCTGATTAATTTAATTACACTTTTTTCTTGTAAATAATTATCAACTTTGGTTAGAATTTTAAAACAAGTAAGAAAAAGTGTCTCTGTGATTTTTGGTACAGTAATTGGGGACATATTAAACCCTTCACGTGTATATCAATTTTAACCGTTCTTAATTGCTCACAATGAGAGAAATAATCGAAATCGTTATTAACGAGTTCACTGATCACGCCTTCGAGCCTCCAGCATAGCCTCCACACTGCTAACGCTTCCAACGCTTCCTTATGGATTCTACAATGCGATAAGATCGGATAAGCCGGTGATTCCACTTCACTTTTTGTGTTATACCCTGAAATATACATGTATACTTTCTTAATCTGAGCTTTAATTTTATCTGTAACTGATAAACAATTTTTATCTCTTCACCTTTCAACCCCTCTCTCGACTCTTCTACATAGTCTTAATTTTTCCAAACCCTGTAATTTCTCATTCTCACGTCAGTGTTATTTTTTGTTTTGTTACGCACCACAGTGCGGCACTTGAATGAAGTTTTTGGGACATAAATAAAAAACTACTATTTATCTACTATTAACTTTATTTATTCTCTCCCTCACCACTATGGAAAAATGTTCTGAAAAAGGAAAACGTATCAAGGGAATAAAAATGAAGGAATTACTGTCGAAATTGAGCTTTATAGGCGTATACAAGGTGTGATTAGAAAGAGACCGGGCTGTTGGAATAACAATATTATTTCGATACATACATTTCATTCGATTTTATCTCCTTGCAAGTAATATCTTTGTCTGTGGCTACACACCATTCCTAGCTTTTTTTTCAGCTCTCGAACGCCTCCTGGAACGCTGTTTTCGAGATCCTGTTGAGGTCCGCTGTACAATTTGTCTCGATGTCCGGAGTAGAGGCAAATCGGGGTCCTTTCAAGGTGAACTTTAATTTAGGGAAAAGAAAAAAGTCTGCTGAGGACAAATTTTGAGAGTAGGGGGACTGTGGGATCGGCAGGGTCTTGTTTTTGGCGAAAAACTCAAAAAACAATATTTCACGCATACGCGCTGCTCTTCCAACTCCCTCGTTCTCGCGGTTGCAACAATTGTACAGCAGACCTGTCCAACTTCTAATAGAAATGACTGTTGTGTAGCAATGAGACAACGTAAAGCAACCGGAAAGGCAGCGTTTTAATCATCACGGACGGCGCTACATGATTAAACGTGTCTCGTTCCGATCCGCCAAGTAGTTCGCACGTAGCGAGCACAGTCCGGTCTTTTTTTTATCACACCTTGTACGCCGCTCTGTCGTACCAAAGCTTTCGCTTATACTGGCAGGTGGAAAGTAGGGGGTTAACCACTGCGTAGGTGTTATGAACGTCGTGGCCTGAACGGAAAGTCTTCAAAAATCGGTGTGGCACGGAACGTGTTTTAAAGATCATCAAGGGAGTAGACTGTCCATAAGGGGCACTAGCGACTACTCACTTAGCTTGAAAAAGTTTGGCCTGAAAAACTGTGCAAGCATAGTTTAATTACAGGGGACCAGTACGGAGACTCAGCCTCACGCGGCTGCGTGGAGCGTAACACGCACTGCCGTTTTCTGCTTCTGTGGGATCACAGATCCGCGATGCCAAAACGGATCGAAACACGAAGGATCGTTATAGACGTTAGGAAAATAAACAAATCAACGAGATACAAGTTCTTCGGCTTTTAACCTGGCTTCAAGAACGCATCTATTACTTTCGAATAGTTAATAGGCAATGCTTTAGAAAGATTAATAAGACGGTTGCATTTTGTTTATTTAAATGATACTGCAATTTATGTAGGATTCGATTGCGTGCAGAGGTATTAATTAACATGTCAACACTAGATCGAGTTTAAAATTTAAAAAATAATATATTCAATAATTGAAAAAGGTTTTACAAAAAGTTTTCACACGCTCTATCCACCTGTTTACTCACGACTACCACATGTTCTCATTTTTGCTATTTCTCTTCTATTCTCATACCTCGCTTTCTCGCATTTCAGCTAACACTTGTTCTTTCACTCGATCACCACGCAATTATTGCTGAAGAAGGAAATTATTATTTATTTTATTTGAAATAAAGAATATTTAGTGTGTTCACTGTCCCAGATTAAAAGTGCTTTGTCCTCAAAGGGTTAAAGCTGGAACTTTGGTGTTTAGAACACGCTATAACTGAGAATAGAATGAAAGCCAATTGAGAAAAGGTGAAGGCTATTCGAGACTTTTCAGAATCAGAAATGCCCAAACCAATGAAACAATTTCTAGAATTAACAGGTTACCATCGCAAATTTATAAAGGAATTTAGACAGTGAGTCAATATGAATCCTTCCAAAGGTAAAAGGAAGTATCTTACAAAGTTGGTTTCAAAAAGGTGTAATTACGTAAGGACCAAGCCCAATTATATTTTGTTAATAAATATTGTGCAATTAATATGTATTTATGTCCTTTGCGCGTTTCCCTAAGTGGTTGAAAAATATCCATTGCAACTCTGTCGTTAAACCGGTTTAGTGTATTTTAATGTTGTTAATTTCAATGCTGTGGTGCACGGTTTCCTGCTAGCCTTAACGCATTCAAATTCAAGGCAATACATAACAAAAGTATACTATACAGGGTGTCCCACGTATCTGGAACAGGCTTGAATAGAAAAAGATGTTAGAAGTAAAAGTTAAATGACATCAGATGGTGCATAGTATGCAATTTTATGCACTTGTAGCGGACCTCCGGCGAAAATTCTAGATATAGCGTTACGCGCGGGAACATTCGCGACGAGACGCGATTTCACCTCCGCGTACACGTAGGTCGGCGGTACTCGAAAACGAAATTTCGCGAAAAAAGCCAAACATATACAGTCAGTCACGAAAGAGTTAGTACACCTCATAAGTAAGTAAGTATACCTCATTTTGAAGAAAATAGACGATCATTTTGTACAATTTTATGTTTATTTATTAACGTGTGAGATACTAATAACTGTTCTATTACAAAACATATTATTTTGTAGGAAAATTTTAACAAATGAATAAAAAAAACGAATTATGCAGTTCACAAAATTGTTCGTACAGTCATATATTTTTGAAATTCTAACTTATATATACATTATTAATATTTGGTTGGGCCTTCTTTTGCGTCTAAAACAGCTTTCAATCGTTTTGGCATCGAAAGGATCAACTTTGTGGTGATACTTGAGAGAATATTTTGCCATTTTTCTTGTAAACCACATTTAAGACTTCATTTATTTGTTATCAGGTGTTTTCTTATTTTTCTTTCGAAATAATCTCATACGTGTTCTATAGCATTTAAATTGAGAAATTGAGGCGGGGAAAAAAGTTGTTTAGGGACATTACATAATAACCATTGGCGAACAATGTTTGGGACTGTATGCTTGGGATCTTGATCTTATTGGAACATCCAATTGTTTCCCAGCTGTCATTTTTCAACATCATTTTTTAAATGATTCTTTAGAATATTTAAATACTATATCCAGCGATCCATAGGGTTGTTTATAAACACCAGATTTCCTACTCCTGATGCTGCCAAGGATCCCCAAATCATGACACTTCCGCCGCCATGTTTCACAGTTGGCGTCATATTTTTAAATTCTATTACCTTTCCCATCCGACCCAAAGATATTAAATTTACTTTCATCGGTAAATAAATCGGTAAATCTTTCCCAAAAGTGTACATCTTCATTTTGGTATTGTTTCGCAAATTCAATTCTTTTTGAGCGATTGACATCAATAATGAAATCATTGTATCCGGATTTTCTTAAAATCCTTCGAATATTTTCAGGATGTACTACTGTTTTTCCTACATTATTTTCCACTTGTGCGGCTGTATTTGGAGCATTTTCTTTCGGATGCTCACGGACGATTTGTAGTACAGATCGCACATCCCTACTATTTCAAAAGGGCGATCGCTACGTAGCTTATTTTCATTATTACCCGTTAATTTAAACTTTTTTATTATGTACCGAATAGTGAAATGCTTCCTTTCCACAATTTTTGCAATTTCACGTAATCATTTTTTCTGCTTATGCAACTTTATAACTATTTCACTTATAAATCGAGTTAAACTCCAGCAGTAAACACTCCAAAATCCTTCTTCCGATGTCCAATGATTTCATCCCTCCTAGTCATCCTCACCCCTTTCCTATTTTCCAAATCTATTTAACTATCCCAATTTTCCTTTTGCCGAGAGAACAGTTTGAACACTCTAGTGTCACATTTTGTATATATCAATAATACTCTGTTGTTATAACCTTGAAACTTCGTGAAGTAGCGCTCAATGTTACGTTTTATTTAATACAATAAATTATTAACGTCAGCGGGATGCAACAACGGCATAAAGCATAAGCATGTGTCGCACTGTTACGTACAGTAGAAGAAACTGCATCGATTGATGCAGTCAAAAATACAGGTACCCATTTAAAAAAAGTGCATAAAATTTCAATGCATATTATGCATCACCCGATGTCATTTAACTTTTACTTCTAACATCTTCTTCCATTTAGGAGGTACAGCCTGGGACACCTTGTATACCTACATATTGTACAAGTGTATATACGACACTTGTCGTATCGATCGTAAAGGACAATATGACAAGTTATCGATCGTTATCGATTGTGATTGATACGTTACATTATTGTCTGTCATGAAGATTGTTCATTGTGTTTTATGACGTGAAATGAAGAATGTATGAATATGTATGTATATATTGATTTATCATTCAAATAAAATTATTAAATGTATATTGTTTGTATATTGTACGAAAAATGTGTCTATATACAGTCTTGTACGAATTAATGTGAACACAGAGAATTTTCTGGTAAATATCATGTATTTGAAATAAAACTAGTGTTTTCTTTCTACTATGTCCTCCCTTCCCTTTCTTTAATGACTGGCTGAATTGTTCTCGGCTTGGAATCGATTAGATTTTTGCAATTACCCTTCACTGTCTCGTCTCGAAAGCACACATGAATTACTGCGTCTACCATTTTGGTTAACGTGCTACAGTCGATATTTGTAATCTGATTTTGCAAATGGCCCACAGATTTTCAATTGGATTGAGATCCGCTAAATTTCCAGACCATTCCAGAATTCTGAGTAATCTTCTTGTCCTCGAAGTATTTCAACATAGTCTTGGAAACTTGGAATGGAGCTAAGTCTTGCTGAAAAATTGCGTCGTTGTTAACATGGACTTTCTCCAACTCTCGTGCTAAATGTTCTTCCAGCATTGTTTTATATTTCTCACTGTTCATCGTGCCAGGCCTCGAGTGCGAGAAACAGCCCCAGAAAACTGATTTTTGCTCTGTGTTCACGTTAATTCGCACAGTACTGTAGTTATAATCCAAACATCGTTTTCCTAAACTCTGAAATAACCTTCCAAACTCACCTTCCAAACTCTCCCTTCCTTTTCCTAGACAGTTATGGGCCAAAGTTCAGCTTCCGAAGTCAATAACAAGGCCTAGTTATCCCATTCGGGGGCTAGTCGTAGTTCTACCACGTAAAGACAATTTTGCATTAAGGTAAGGTAGGCCGTGTGTTTAATAAAGTTTTCTATTTTTCTGCGAATGTCGATCCTTAATTAAATATACTAAGTGATTCCCCATCCTTTTGAATTCGATATCGAGGTATCGAAATAAACCGAGCATCACAGCGTGTTACCTCAAAATCTGTCTTTGATTCCAAGAAACCAGATTCTGCGATACGACGTTTATTGAGAATCTTCTGTCATAGGTGCCGCACTCAATCCTAAGAGAAAAGGTAAATAATATACACAATCAGGTGAATTATTTTTCATTAAATAATTAACATTATTTAATTAGCATCTAAAGATTATTAATGGCATAGTGTTATTTTGAAATTTTTGTTGTTATGAATAGTCCATTAATAAAAGGTAATTGTTGTTAAGTAGTATGATTGTTTTTTTATTATACTAGATTTATTCCAGGTACAGGTACTCACAAAATCGCTTGATCCAGCATTAAAAAGGTTATTGTAGTGTACAGAGTATCTGAATTTTTGTTCAACACAGCCCTATACTCCTCATCCTATTCCGTACAACACATAACCAACAGACTTCAAACATACACCAACCAGGTTGTTGATTTCTTCAGCACCTAGAAAAAGTCCTTGGAAACAATCCTTTCCTCACGCAAGTCCAGCGCGCATAAAATCAAACACAACCACCAAATCAAAATAGGAAACACTAAAATTTCACGGACGGATAACACCAAATACTTAGGAACCATCCAAAACCATAAGCTCCACTGGACCCCCGCAGTCAACGACAGAATCACAAAAACCCTTAAAGTCTGCTCCTTCCTGTATCCTCACATCTTATATGTACATATAAATCCAAACTTCGGCTCAAAATTCGTCTCAACCTATATAAATCATGCATCCGACCAGTCCTTACCTACGGTATCTAGATATGCTGGAATGAAATCATCCCCCCATCATCGGTAACCCAACACCAAATACAACCCCACTCCCACTTCACCTTGTTCAGTCTCTGCTCACGCAGCATAAAAGTGACTGCCCTTGCAAACTATCATATCTCTCTGTTCCACAGATCGGATTTTTGAAAATTTTCACCGAAAGCACCCCATCGCCCACCTCCACCTCAACTCGGTAACCTCTTCACTTCAGAATTGCTGGTAAGCGGGCATCCGACTCGCAGAAACAGCAAGAAAGAAAAGACAAGATACAGCCCCAACACCCCTTCGCGCATAGTCAACACAAAAAAAAAAGAATAAAATACCAGAAATATCGAGGCCCTTGGACTTCCACGGAACTATTCCACCGGGAAACTGCACCTTCGCACCAAAATCCCATTAACACTCAAGCTAATTTCAAATTTAGATAAAAGATACGATACATCCAGCCACTCAAACACTCAAACCCCCTGGTATCCAAGACAAATCTCCGTCCTGCCTCCCAATTCCCCTATAAACTAAAAATAAACCCTCTCCGTGGTTCCCCACGGAATAGCTACTTAACAAGCTACATAACAGCTACTTTTGTCTGCCCTAGGCACCTTCAAGACTACAGGGTTTTTTGAAAACTTTCCCTGCATTACTTTAAAACACCATTCAAGGCTATTCGGGATCGTCAGGAACCCCGACAGGCTTCACCTCAAAAAAGCGTGCAGCAGGCGCACGCAGCATCTCAGCCGCTAAACCCCCCTTCAGGATTCAAGAAGAAAAAAGAAAAACGAAATACCAGAAATACCGAGGTCTCCAAATACGCCTCACTCTTAGAGAAAAGACGACACCACATACCTGTGTACTGATCGGCACTCTCCAAGCACAGGCTTGTTGAAAAGAAGTCTTCGTTGAAATCATTTCTAGACCTTCTTCTGTTGGAATCCGGGTGGAAATAAGTTGTTTCGAATTCAAACTTTGTATTTCTTTAACATTTAGGTCACAACGGAAGTCCGTAGTGTAAATTGACAGAGTTCAATACAGATTGTGAGGAGATGCGGGCTGCGGATGTTTTTATATCTAGGTCTTTAGGGGGGAAACCTGACCTTCGTCCCTGGTGACTAAAACGAATTGTGACTATTGGAAGAAAACTACTGACTAAGTCGGCGAAAATGTTGTCATAGACAAGGGGTGACATGACCACCTCCAGTTTGATTTTAACCGCGCCGAACAGAACGTATACGTGCTCGAATTCACGTCTTAACAAATATGAATACTAATTCTTGCTTTCATTCATATATGTCGCTATCGTCCCTACCACGGTCGTTACTATAAAAAAATTATAAAGGTCGATTCCGAATTTTTAAAAACCGAAATCTGTTTTTTGGGGTGAATTTTTCTATTAAAATGTTTCTGGACGCTTCAAATTGATAGGGATTCCCACGTCCGTGGTAGGGACGATAGCGACATGCGATCCGAAGGTTAGCACCAAATTTCAATGTTCCTAGACCATCGGAAGTGGCGTTAGAAGGGACACCGTAAAGGCCTGCGTTTTCCAGTTCGAGGATAAGACCCCCCTCCCCATGAACATCCACGCACTTTATGAGTAGCGGAATTTAAAGCTTGGAACTTTGTGTATTGAGCGGTTTTGTTTTAATAATTAATTTACCAAACCCTTGCATTTAGACTGGTCTGCCCCCTTAATATTAAGCGCATTTTGTGTAAGAACTTGGAATAAAGTTATTTTTCCAAAGAACATCGGTCCTTAATTGAATATTAAAGTGATTCCCCATCTGTTAAATTCGATATTGAGATATTGAACGGAACCGGGCATCACAGCACGTTATGTTGGATGATTGGTCGCCGGGTGCCGACTGAGATATAAATTCACCGATGAACTAACCAGCTAACTTCTTATTAAATTTGAGTTAGTATACATTTTTCTCCAGAGTGAAACAAGAAAGGGTTCATGACTTTTATGAGTAGATATAATTTCCCAAATGATGAGAAAAAGTCTTAATAAACAGTAGTTTTAGAACTATACACAATTCTTGTTTGTCGATGGAAGCAAATAAATTTCTCGCCTTGAGAGCTATTGCACCGCATGGCAAGCAATTGATTATCTGTTTTTCTACTCGATACAAGATTTATTTGCAACATCTTCTGTAATGAGAAAATTAGAAAAAGAAGAACCGATAAGATAATAGTGTATTGAACCACGCATGTAGTTGCACATAATGTGGCAACGTATGTATCAGTAATGGTTGCTTATTTTTTGTTTGTAAATGGGTCGGTCGAGCTTAAGGACACCGTGCACAATTGCATATGTATGCGCATAACCTTACATGCGCTGGAGGCCGCAAAACGAGCCTGTCTTTCTTTTTAAGTACGTCAATATACTTTCGTCTGTCGTTTATTTATTGTACAGCTAACCCTCCTATAATACGGTAGATAGGTTCCTAGAAAATGCCTTATTGTGTGAAACCGTGTTATAGCAGACCCAAAGCCAGTGTTCCGAAAACTTATTGAAAACAAATATTTTTTTAATTCTACATAAGGAACTTAATTTTTATTAAAAATATAAATGTATATATAGCACAAAACAAATATAGAAAGAAAAAATATTATTTTAATTGAATGCAACCTTAATTTAATCAATTTCTTCCTCGTCACCGAGAACGTTTTTTCGCTGGAATGATATTGCCTCTACTTTCAGAACTTTTTTCTTCATTTAATTTAAAGTTCTTACATCTTCTATCCTATTTAAGAAATCTGTCATTTTGTTTTGCTTACTGGTTCTTACAAGGTTATTTCCTTGTTGTGGGAGGGTTTCCGCAATTTATGAATCGTGTTATAGCGAAACCGTGTTGTAGAAGGTACTTATCTTTTCAGTTTATATTTTGTTAGGTTAGATTGTTTCGTGACCACCAGCATACATGAAATTTGTGCGCATATGTAATTGTGCACAGAGCGTTAGAATTAGAGGATGAGTAATTGGTAACCGTCAACCAATACTGACGCATATGTTGTCACACATGCACAACTACAGGCTAGGGTTAAGAATTCAATGTCGTCACAGTAGCAATAGTTTTTCGCGAATATCTCGGAAACTAATTGAGACCGCCAGTTATATGTATAAAAAAAAGTTGTTTAAAATATCGATATCTCTAGCATATCCAAAAATCGTCGAAATCGGAGAGTATAAAGCTGTTCTGCAAGTGCAGCCTAATTTCATTTCAAGTACGATGAAGAAAGTAAATGAGATAGTGATTCAAAAATACATACATGTATGTAAGATAGGAATTATCTTAGCCCCCCCTGGAGTGTGTTAAATAACATCTGAGCTCTACGACTGCTGGTGGTAACCGTTGTTCTCAACTTCAACCATCATCTTGTTTATCATGTACGTTTTACGATTCTGGTGCCGCATGTTATGCCAAATGTTTGGGTTTAAATGTTGAAGACAAAACATGATTTTGCACCTTCCTTTAATTCTTTTCATAACAGACATTTTTTTCTACCGTATATTCTCAAAATAAATTTAAAAATATCAGCAACGATCGATGTATGTATTTGATCGATATATTTAAACACAACAGCCTGTGTATAATGTAATAATAATTTACGTAAAGTACGAGTAAGTGTAGAACGATAAAATACTAATTGTAAGTCCTTTTCGTTGTATCTAATATTTGGCGTGATGTAACCACTTCTTAATGACGAGGGGTTTTCTAGTTTGAAAAAATTTGCATAGGTTATATTAAAAATTAAAATTTGTTTCTTTTAACAAGTCAAAAGCGTAATAGTAGAGAAATTATTCATGGATGATCATTTCATTTCAATTTTCAGATAATAGAACAACTTTTCTTACGTTAAATTTGGAATATTTTAAAAATGATTTATTGTATTTATATTTTTGCCGCCAAAGAAATATAGTACATAATAAGACAAAATTTCTATTTTTTTTTTTTTTTTTTTGTGAAGAAATAACAAATGTTTTAATATGTTTATAAAAGACTTTATTCTTGAAATTTGTAGATTCATTATTTTTTTACTGCAGTACCAAATGACACAGAAACAGGTACTTTTTTGCGATCTTCCAATTAAAATGTGCAAAAATAATATTTGAAAAGTTAAGTATAATAATAGTGTAGAAGCAAAAGACAAAATTCATTAAAAATACTACGTTTTACTTAATAATTGCTTTATTCATATAATTGATTGAATCCCTAATTTCATTTAACCGAACCAATTTTACCTATTTTTGTACGATAACATATGATAATTTGCAAGTTGTGTAACATTTAAATTAGTTTATAGAATATGCATAAAAAATTCAATGAAATTCGTAAAAAAAATAACTGAATTTTGAGGATTTTAATGTAAATACTGTAAGATTGATAATTCATCGATTGATTTGAAGTCGTCAATGATGGTGCTAAGTGACCTAATTAAAAGAAAAAATGAAAACTTATTGGAAGTTACAAGATTGAATAAATATTGTAATTTATCGAAAGCTGTTTTGAATGGACGATTTTTATTATAATTTTATTTAAATCCTTTAATACCGACCGTTATCTTAAATGGTACAAATTTTTCGAATAGTACAACACATATTAATATTCATACCTTCTTTATCGCTTTTGTTAAACGCGTCTTTCAGATTGTTGCATTATTATGAATAATAATAATCATGTCTGAGTGTATATGGGTATGTTTTCCACTCATCGTAATGTTATCTTGTGGAAAAGATAGCGCCTCAGAAGCTCTATAATTCCTATATTGCTCAACCGACCTTATCGACCATTAAGTAATCACAGTACATTTATACTCAATATACAGATTTCAATATGTATAGATTTATTGGGTTTAGCAATACACAATATAGAAAAAAGGAACGTAAGCAATCTGACAAACACACATACTTCATTTTATTCATAAATAATAACAACTTCTAAACATGGAATTTCGTAATGTATTTTCCACTAATAATAATATATTTTTTTTAAACATTTACATGACTTTCTCAATTTTGATAATAGAATGCATCTATCTTGGAATTCTCACAAATGACAACAATAAGAAAAAAACAGAGAAAAAATTACATATTATTTATTTACACAAAGTAAATTGTGAATTTACCACAACACAACTAATTAAAACTATCATATATCAAATTATTGAAACAATCGTATCGTGGGCTTTATTTCTGAAAACTGGTCATGTTTGATTTGGCTGAAACTTTTAAAATAATTTTATTTTACATAAAAATAATATTTACAAAAAGGATTTTTGGCGATTCGAAAGAAAATTGTTTACCATTTTTACATCATTCTCTACCTTTTCGACGTAGCGGAGAGTAAAACTGTATAGACTATCTTATGGACTTTCGCGTCACGATCTGAAATACCGACAGTGCTCAAAATATTATTTCTGCTGGCTCTTTAATGCGCGCTTTACGTTTCAGAACGACGATTTTAAGAACTACATCAGACAAAACGATTGAAATTGATCAAACAATAAATGAGGGGGACACATTATGTTGTGTCACCAATTTACATTCGGATTCCGAAATGCAAATGTGGATGACTGAATGAGTTCTGATTTGACTAGAAATTCGTATTATATCATCTTTTTTTGTAATGAATATCACCGACGAGATACTAACGAGAATTCACTGCTTACTAACGCCCTATAGAACATATTGCGGTCAGAATAAAAAACAGAAACTGAATCACTGAAAATGTCGTCGGTAACGTAAGTAAATGAATGCAGCATTGTAGGTAACAAATAAATATAAGTCACTGGCATTATCTATTCTACGATATGTGTAATTATGCATATTTTATTTTTTGATTTATTACAAATTAATCATAGCAGAAATTGTTGATCGAGCGACGTGGAATCGATTAGGGCCTGGGGTAAGTGGCAAAGTCCTACTGGTGAAATAGGAGACTTGGCTTCAAAAAATAATTTTGTGCAGCTGGTTTTAAATAATTGTAGATCATGTTACATAAACTAAAACAAGCCAGAATATTTCACAGTTTTTTACAAAGTGTGGGGACGTGATTAAAAACTATACAATATTTTTGCATGAACATCGAGAGTACACTTAGTAGTTTGTACTTCGGAGTAGTATCTGCGACGATTGCAAAATTCGTTCTGATTCTGTTTGAAAAATTTGTCTAGAAGGAAAAAAAAGGAAAGAGGACGGATCTTCGGGGTGGATATGGAAATAGTTGGAAAATAGGAAGAGGGGATGATGAGGATGGATAGTAGGGCGACGAGCGGTTAGTTGTAACATATGTTGAGAAGTCCTATTTTTTGGGAGGTTTTTCCAGAACCCTGCGGGTCATATAATATCCCCAAATAAACCTGGAAGTGTTTATTAAGTATATTAGCGGATTTGAAAATAAATTTAAATTTTAGATTATTATATTGGGGTGCGTTTACAACGTGACACTCGCTATTACATTTTCCTCTTACCGGAAAATGTAACACTTTCCCCACTCTGTGGTCAGATCCTTCGAGATTCTTTTGTCATGTCGCCGCGTCCTTGGTCACGACGTTTGAGACGCAAGCCTTTCGGCTACCGCCAAAAGGAGGGTGTGGCGTCTCGCGGCTTTTCAGATTCGTCGCGATCCCAGCTATCGGCTGCCATTGATCCTAGACTCGCTTACCGACATAGGGTTTCGGCGCGACGTCAGCACCTTAAGATTTTAAAATCGTGTCGAAGCCCCTTTGTGCACTAACCTTGACACGTGTGCTACCCTCGGTCACGCGTCCACGCTAACATACTACTTAGACTTCAGCATTTATTGTAGTATTGTTTCTTATCGTCCTGCTATCATTAATATTGTCTTATTTTGTTTTATTATAAAAGTTAATATATTTTTTGTTATAAATGTTATATTTATGTAATGATACTCAAAGAATTTTAGCTAACTTAGTAGAAACAATTTGTGACGTAAAAATATGAATTATTAGCATATCCTGTATATTTGTTTATTTTTGTCCCAAAAACCTCATTCAAGTACCGCACTGTGTGCCGTACCGATAGTATCGCGGACACTGAAATCCCTCTTTTATAAGCTTAACGCTTTACGCCGACCGGAAGCCGATCAATCGGTTTTTCAATATTATAGATTGTTAACTGAAAAGCGACTAATAAACCTTTGATTATTATTTTTTCGTTTATAACACTGTTGAAATAATGAAAGTAAGAAATTTTATAATTGAATAATTTAAATGACTTACCAGCTAGTCTGCAATTCCTGCGCCATGACTCGCATAAATATAGCCGCAATAAAAAACCTTTTAAAAATTCCAAATTTGAAACCTAGCAACAGCATGATAGTGACGAAAACGGTACATAGTCCTCCGCGCCGAAGGTGTGAATACCTGGTAAATGGCTCCGAATTTCGCTTTGAAACTTTCAGACCATATTCTCGAAATGATGCACTAACATTTTATGGAAAAAAAAATTTGGTGATTTCTTAAGATTCTAAAGGTATTTCCCCCCTTAAGTTACTCATACAGAATTAAAAAAAATGTTTCTAATAAGTTTTCGGAACGAAACCCCTCTTTTTGTACTGACTCTGGGTCTTATATAACACGGTTTCGTACAACACGGCATTTTCTAGGAACCTATCTACCGTGTTACAGGAGGGTTACCTGTAGTATTCCACCGAGATAACTTTCCACCGGACTTGCCACCATCTGATTTTTATTTACTTCGAGCATTGAAAAATTTCCTTGATGAAATATCGTTTACAAATGTAAAAGAAGTAAAAACACATGTGTCTAAATTTTTTAATGAAAAAACACAAGAATTTGATGAAAAAGGAATATTCATGTCAGCAAACAGATGGAAAAAGGTCGATAGAACAAAATGGTAAATGTATATACGCCGGTTCGCGGCTATTACGAGGTAGCTTACGATCCTACGAGGAGAAATAGTTAAAAAATGATTAGGCGATACGTGTGAATAAAAGTGGCAACGAGCGAGAATATACCTTCAATTATTGTATTATTAAAGTTTCGTTTTTTTTCTTCAACAGTATAATATTAAAGTTGAATTTATTTGATCACAACACTAATATTATATGTATAATAAAACAGTTTAAAGATTGAAAATAACAGAAATGATAAAATTAATGAATTTTTAAGGTTATACTATCCCTCTGACACGGAGTGTAAGTTTAATGAAGTGCTTTATTTTCGAAGATTCAATTATACAAATATTTACCTACCACTAAAAGAATAAAGCGTTTCGCTGAAAGTCTTTTAATCGCAGTTTTAAGTGAAAAATGTTGTTGGACAAAATATAGTTTACAAATAATTGTACAACTTGTATGTAACATCGAGGCAAATTTTGAGTAAATGAAAAATAAGTGAATATAAACTGCTGTTTAATAAAAATTACGATTTAATGTAATTTCTAGGTGAAATGATTTTGTTGTTTTTTAATGAAAACCGCCTGCTTAAATGGCGCATTTCCAAAGTTACAAAAACATGGAAAGAAAAGGGTAGACTGAAATATAAAAGATCCAAGGTGTTTGTTGAAAGGCAACTGAAAAATTTCATTATGAATTATACAGATGTTTTATAGTATTTTCCTTAACTCTGATTACACTCTTTTCCAATCAAGGACATAACTACATTTTCATGTACAAAGATGCATTTTTACAGGAAACGATACCATAGAGAAATTATCAACGTTTATTTGTTCACCAAAAATTACCTTAATATGCAAAATATAAGATTACAAGGTAACTGTAAGTTTGCATCTTAAACGTCCTAAATGTAATACAAAACAGGAGTATGTAGATGAATTGTTGTCTAATAATCGGGTTGTAGTATTACATTTGACAAAACATTACATAGCGGCGTTTTCGTTTTCTTTGGGTCTCATTATCGGTTACAAAGATTTTACGTGGCAGGATCTCAAAGAGAGGTAAAATTCGAAAAGAACCGTGTCTTTCTCTACGAAGGTAGTATTATATTACATTTATAAATACCTTTTCGTTTTCCCATACGAGAGCTTTCTTCGATTTGCGGTAGTAATTACATAGGAAGGATTAAAATCAAATATTTCGAATATAAATAAACTGTCGCTCTTATCGTCCTCGACAACGTTACAGGCAAATTGATTACGAATGGAAAAATTGCTTTCACTGATCGTAGCAAGTTTAATCCATTGTCGTCGAAGTATAATCCGGCCATTACATAAAATCCCTGTCGATTCGAAAGGGAGAACTTCCATGATGCATAATAGCAGAGTTTCTCAAATTCATCGTATACAAAGCATCGATTTACCTTTCGTTAACATGATCATAACACGTTGTAATTCGCACATTACTTATTTCGAGAACTGAATATTATTATAAACGCATTTCCAACCGTCGTATGTAAAACATAGCTTTTTTTTTGTTTGTTTGTTTGTTTGTTTGTTTCTTTACTATAGAGTCGTATAAATTATATGAGTGGCTGCCTAATTTTATTTTTCTTCGTACGATGATAAATTTAATTGTAAATTTTAATAGCCTTTTCGAGGTAGTTGATACGAGAGCGCTTCGGCGCTTTGTTGACGTGTTCTAGACCAAGCCAAGGCCTGTGTGGCGATGTGCCTGCGTTTAAAAGTGGATAAACTACAAAATTTATTCTTAATCAGCGTCAATTCGATAATAAAAATATTAGCAAATAATCAGTTATTCAACTAAATATCATAATATTTTTTTTTTTTTTTGCAACAATCGCTGATGTTTCATTTTTTCATTTTCTTTTTCTTTTTCTTTTAATATACTTACTCTGACTTGGATGAGTACGAAAATCTGCAAGGTCCATGCAATATTCCGGCGAGTCAGTAATAAAATGTGGTTTTCCCATTGTTACCACCGCGAACTTAAACTTCAAAGTTTTTTTATGAATTCTCATAAAATATCAAATAAAATTAGATTAGGATGCCTACCTTTTCAAATTCCTTCTCCTGTACCCCTAATTTCTTCAGTAATCTTTCCTTCATCTTTGGGAAAGGTTCGCCCTGTAAACAGTACAACACCAACAATATTACCCATCAAATTATAACCTTGCAAATTGTACAGTGAAGTCTCGACGTATCACCGAGAATCATATTCCAGAACTTTACGCTATTTAGCAGCGACATATCCTAGAGACTATAATTTCAGAACGCCCGAGAACACTTGGATGTTTTTCCAAACGCAGAAGAGGACAGCAATAAGTCCGAGACATATCAGTGAGACACTACTACTAATGTAAAGGCAAAATTTGTTTGTTTCTAGTTTTTGGGAAATAAAAATCACATCACCGTATTTGTGGTATTTTTCTGGTTAAAATGACACCAAACACGGCAAAATTTCGTGCATATTTACAGACTTTATGGAAATAGGCCATTATCATTTATAAAATACATACGCAATATATAGACGAAATTTTGCCGTGTTTGGTGTCATTTTAACCAGAAAAATACCACAGATACGGTGATGTGATTTCCATTTCCCAGAAACTAGAAATAACAAAATTTTGCCTTTTCATTGCAACACTTTTAAGATGGTGGCTTATAGCTCCGCCCTCATTTCGGTCCAGCTCTGCGATACATCGAGACTTTACTGTATTTTTTGCAAAACTTTGACTATACTTACGTGTTTGATTTTAAAGAAAAAAGGAATACCAAACGTTGAGAAAACATCTTTATGAAAGTGTGCAACAGGAACTAACATTTCGTCTTCCGCTAAATTTAATTCGTCGTTTGGAATCTCTTCTATTCTGTATAATTTAGTGCCAGATGTGTTTAGGTTGTCTAAAAGTACATCCTCTCTTGGACCAGGTGAAACTTTACTACAATTAATTTCTAATATCCTCAATTTTCCAGATCCATTCTCCGCTAGCTCGACTTGTTTTTTCGCTTCTTCGAGTAACGTGGCTACCGTTCCGTTTTTGTTTGGATAAAGAATAATCTCCTTTTCTTCTTTCAGAGACGGCCCGACCCATATGCATTTGAACTGCTTTTTGTTTTCAAGCTCGTTCACTCTAATACTAAGTTGTTGATAATACAATTTTTTTGTTTTTGGTTTGCAATACGAAACCAAATCTTTCAGCGAACCTTCGAATGTACATTTTAACGGATGCCCAGGTGAGTCTTTGTAACTATAAATAAAATAGAAATTTTATTTTAATTAAAAATCTACATTATACTTTAGACTTTAGATTATACTAGATTTTAGGGAAACAGACATTTTTCATCATTTCTTTATAATTCTAAGAAGAAAGAAGTTCTCATGAATTTTTATTCGATTAAAAAATATTATTTCATGTTTGTGTAACCTTAACCAGAAATACAACACAGTAAAAATTCGATGCGAGCGAAATCCTTGAAGCAATTCCGAAATTCAGATTTTCATCAAATTTTGTGGGATTACAGAAAGCATCAAATTATACAACAAATAAATTTTTAATCCCTAAAGTATGCTGCTGAATTTGTCCATTTTTCAATGTATCCTATTAACAACAACCATTTATGGTACATGTTAAGCTTGACCCTGTTGACCTCGTCCCGCTAATATTTGCGGGCGCGAGTCATAGTTCGGCGATATCCCTAGATGACTAGCTGTTTGTGATGAGTAGGACTAGACCTTCATGACAAACCCTTGTGGTCAACCAGAACACAAGAAAAAAAAAAGAATCATGCCCCCTCTCTTGCGCCAGCCCTAATATATAAATGCGGAAATCTAAATGTGGTAATAAAAGCTCAGTCTTTATAATAGAAATCGTGTTTCCGTTATTCTGCGAGTCGGTTTTGTGAAATTGTGTATAAAAAGTGTAAACCATGAAAAATATACATATTCGTATACATGTAAAAGACTACAGTTATTTGATGTCCTTGATCCTACTACAATTCTATGGTCACGTGTGTTATTATAAATCTGGCTACACCCAGATATATTTATTTATTTATTTATTTATCGAACTGATTGCAGAGCCACGTGATAAGCCTTTGCGGCAAGTGCACACGTGTTAATAAACAAATTACGGTGACGGTGTCTATTATGTATCCACTGTAATCGCTTTGACTAAACTATCAAATGAATACACACCCAACGTGTAATAGAGTGATGGATGAAAAATATGCTAAACAAGAAAAAAATAGCAATATTTATAGTATAGAAAGCAATAGAATTGCGCACACAAATAAAAAGAATTGTTACATTTTTCATTCTGGGGTTAATACAAACAGTTAAAACTCATTAAAATGCTCCAACGATTTATTATGTAAATATCCAATGAAAATAATTTATTTTTGTTAAATATGCCCGATTTGTCATTCACAGTAACGACCAGCGGAAATGATTAATTTTACTGCCAGTAAAATAATTTCATTAATTAATATAAGTCTGAAGAAGAAAAATCAAATATTACAAAGAAATTTTCAAAATTTCTATAGCAGTTGATTTAGCTAACCGTTTAAATAAATCTCTATATAAGTATATATACCTTTGAAATTTTCCCAAATAGAAAATAATTTTATAGATCATTGATTGAAGAAAATAAATTTCAATAGACCTTTACCTTGGTCTAATCAAGTCTAATGCAATTAATCGTATTACCAAATAGATGACGATGATTTCTGTACATTGCATGACAATTTTGGTTAAGATTTAAATACTGTTGGATATCGCTACTTCAATATGTTTGCAGAATTGCACATCTCCTATCATCACAAACCCTGGCTCATCCTTCCTTACACAATTACTCATCCTACCCATTACGCATCCTGATTCACGATCCTTGCTCCTAGAATGCCTATCAGTCCTCATCCCCACCATGTCCTTCCCACATCCTTAAAAGACCTACTACGACCCTCCATAGGACATTATTATTGTAACATTAGAGAAGCGCAAAAGATCGCAACGAATCGAAAACCTGCCGTGACCTACGCGAGATTTCTTTAAAGTTTAAATAAAGGAATCCAACAATACTTAAGTACCGGAGAGAGAACGAAAGATGAAATTCCGACAGATGTAAAACATTGTTTAAAATCTAAATTGTAAACCAAGCACAGGGTTGTAAAGAAGATTCAATAAATTATTGGTTCCAGTATAAGATACTTTATCCAAAATTAAACGTGATTGTTAAAAAGTATGTTAGCGTCGGCACGTGTGCAAGGGTAATACACGTGCCCGGGTCATCGTATCCTATCCTCGGGCTTTGACCCAGTTTTCAGGGGTCTTAAGGTATCGATATCGAGAACCTGTGTCTGTCATCGGGTGAAGGATCGGTGACAACCGATAGCTAGGACCACTCGTTTAAGAATCACCGAAGGACCGTGCCTCGTGGCCGATGACCCGACGTCATGGTGCTGCGTGGCGCGGGCAAAGAGATAAGAGTTTTCGAAGGATCTGGCCACGGAGTGGGGAAGGTGACATACCTTCTGGTAATACCTTTCTGATGAGAAACGGCTTGGCACTTACCCCAGATCGATCCGAGTGTGAACATATATCATTTTTCTAACAAGTATTTATCAATTATTGAACATTTATACGATCTATACGAATGCTCCCTAAAGTAGGAAATATTTTAACAGATATTAGAAGTAGGTTAACTCTAATTGTGAGCTGTTTCGTGTTCTTCTCGTACATATGTATAATATTTGTCAACAATAAATCATAAATGCTTCTAGAACGTTAGAGAATACTTAAATCAGTTCGGTATAGCGACAAGCTGTAAAGCGATCGGTCGAGCAGTAGTGTTATTCTTCGGAGAAGGATAGAACATAACATGTTTTCTCATCTTAACACTACATATTTGCAATAGTATTCTTCATTCACACCAGAATCACTAATGTCAGAATGAGAAAACATTAGACATGTCCTATCTTCTTTCTACCAGACTGTTCATTCGATTGCGAAGATTTATAGTTTCTCAGCTTTCACAGACCTCTCGCTTTGCGAACGACATCAAATGAAAAGGTGGGGATACAGATTTGCTTATTTCGAGCCAGAATTCTGTTGCTTATTACGGATCGACACTGTATTTGCAATAACAAGAATTTATAACTCTGTTTTAAGCTGACCACCTTAGAATTTGATCTTCATTTGGTCTTCTTTTGTATAATATTTGTATAAATAATGGCACTTTTCTCGACAGGGCGGAGTAAAAGAAAAATAGCCAGAACCTTGAATCGATCAGACCATGTTGTGCGAAATTTTCTGGCGAATCCAGAAACGTATGACAAGACGGAAGTGGTAGGACGACCACCTAAACTGTCCCCACGCCAAAAGCGACTGATTATTAAAGAGTCTTCGAACTCTACGATAAATATACAAAAAATTAATGACATTTTGGGTAAGAAAATTTTCAGTTATTCTTCATACGTGTTCCGAATCATTGTGTTTCTTTACTGTCTTTACTGTCAGGGTTAAATGTATCAAAAATGACAATCTGGAGAGTGCTCGATCGGGAACCCAATATTGTACGTGCAAAAATGGTGAATTGTCCAAATTTGAAGAATGAACAGAAAAACTGTCGTCTTCTTTACGCGAAGAATCATATGACATGGACTCACAAATTGGACAATGTAATATTACAAGTTATATTTTTCACCTCAGTAAGAAGAGTTTGAACGTACGTATACGTTTTAGGTGATTTGGTGTGGTGAAAAGAAATTTAATCTCGATGGACCGGATGGATTCAGTTTATATTAGCGGGATTTGAGAAAGGAGCCAAAGTATTTTTCCAAGCGAAATTTCGGGGGCGGCTCATGCATGCTATGAGCTGGCTTTAGTGCGTTTGGTACCACAGCAATTTGTCTCACCAGAGATGAATAGCATTTTATACCAAACAGTATTTAGGAAAAATTTGCTGCCCTTTATTCAACGCTTTCCAAGTATTAAATTTACTTTTCAGCAAGACAATGCTTCGCGGTACATACGAATAGGAGCATGAAGAAGTGGCTTGGAGAACAAAGTATAGAAGTTATGGACTGACCATCATGTTCACCGGATCTAAATCCGATAGAAATATTCTGGGGAATTCTAGTTAGAGATGTTTATTCAGATTGTCGCCAGGAACTTAAAAATGCCATTATTGCAGCATGGGCGAGAATCAAGCCCGAAACGATAAAAAATTTCATTACAAGCATGCCAAATCGTATTTTTTCAACAATACAGAGTTCCGGAGGCTATACATAATATTAGTTACATGTATTCGTCCCTGTTTAGTAGAAATAAAACATTTTTATTAAGTGCGTCTAAACTTTTGATACGGCCGTCTTTTGCATTTAGGCTCAAAACCCATCCCTGTGTTGTAATAAAATTAAACTTCAATGTTATACTGTTGAAAAAAACGAAACTTTAATATTATAATAATCGTAGATATACTCTCGCTACCACTTTGACTCGCTATCTTCGCACGTATCGCCTAATAATTACTATTAACTATTAACTATCTCGCGTAATAGCCGCGAACGGGTGCTTCGATCGCGAAACCCCCTGCGCGAATTTGCCCGCGAAATTTGAATGTATACACCTGTAGCGCTACGTATGAATGTTTTTAATGGTAATCATCATTTTTCAAGGTATTTTAAACATATGATAAAATAATCAATCAAAGATTCATCATGTGCTATGTTTTTGTAAAAAAATAGGGTACGTCTGAGGTTGAAGATTCGTCTGAATATTTGATGTTTTCCATATGTTTTGCTAGAAGTAACGGCGATCCTTGCTTGTATTACTTGCTATGGTCAGTTGAGCAGGACGGTGGGTTACTCGAGGAGGTGCATTCGGTAGCTCCCTGAGATTGTTGGGGAAGGACGACGCTTCCCGCTCCTTCCGAATCACAACTACTACCTTTTAACCCTTTCGCACCAGACGGGACATGTGCTGTCCCAGTCTGGAAAATTGTTAATATTACGGCTGGGACAACATATGTCCCAGTTACTGACAAACATCTAGGACAGAAAATAACGCCAAGTTGGGCCTCCAAACTGATTCTAAGGCCGTCTTAATCGTTCCCGATCTAATCATGCAAGCGACAACTGTCAAGGTTGCTGCTCCGTTGATGATTCTCATTTCTTACGTCAGTTTATTCATTTCTTTCTAACGCTTGCCCCTTGCATTTTTCCACGAAATTTTTCAGATATTTTTCCCATTTTCTTTCCTTCTTCTGATGAAGGGTCGAAATGAGTCGAAAGAGAATTTACCCTGATAACAAGCTGAGACAGCTCCCTTATATTAGTGACTCTTCTAAAACTAAAAACACTGAGTCCACATTAGAGGAAAGCAGCGAAGAGGAGACCGACAATGAAGTGGTTCCACCCAATCACAATGATTTGTTTGATGATGAAGTAGAGCTCCAGAAACAGAATCCACCATCATTTTCATGGTCCCATGCAACTAACTTTGCACCACGAATGCCACTAGTTACTTACATCAAGGGTCAAACAAATCTCTCTATTGGCAACGAAGCCACCGACGTGGATTTTTTCTTCAAGATCTTTCCCAAAAGCTTATTCATTTACATTGCCCAATGTACGAACGAAAGAATAGAAATGGAGAATAAAGCATTGAAGGAAAAGGAAGCAAGTTCGCTACAGACAAAATGCATCACATGACCGACAAATTCGAAATCATGACAGTAGTTGAGGTATTGTTGATCATGAGCTACATACAACCAGGTATCTTAAATGGCTCACTATTGGTCACTCAATTGTTCGCTGGGAAATGCAGCTATTCAAAAGGCGATGAGTAGGGATCGCTTTCTTTTTTTAATTTCGAAATTATATTTCAATTCCCCGGAGAAACCTGCAGATGCTTCGAAATTATACTATATTGAAGAAGTAGTTTCCTGCTTAAAGTGTACTTTTTTGAAGAGTTTCACTGACAGCACAAGGCAGTCAATAGACGAGTCAACGGTCAAATTCAAGAGAAGGAGCAGCCCAAAACAGTACCAACTCATGAAACCAGTAAAGAGAGGTATCAAAGTTTGGGAGCGCTGCGATTCTAAGACTGGATACGTATACGACTTCAACATTTACACTGGGAAAGAATCTTCAGTGACTGAAGGAACTCTAGGAGAACGCGTTGTAAAAATGCTTATTTCTACAGTGAAGATTCCCCAAATCGTTCTCTGTTTCGACCGATTCTTCACTTCGGTGAATCTGATGTACACCCTGCCCCATGGATGTGTCGGCACCTACATGAAAGGACGAAAAAATACACCAACATTTCCGACTGCGAGAAGACGAAAAGTACAGCGAGGTGATTCGGTTTTCCAAATTACAAGAGAGGGAATAATTGCTGTCAAATGGATGGACACGAAGGAAGTTTTTGTCATGTCGAATTGCCATAGCACTGAATTAAGAGTTCTACTGCGATTAGAACTCTAAAAGATGGATCTAAGAAGGAGTCATTGACCCTGCCCGTGAATGGTAACGTTTTACAACGAGTTCATGGGTGGAGTTGACCTCTCTGACCAACTGGGAACATGCTACGAGGTGGATCGTAAATCCAACAAGTGGTGGAAAAAGGTATTCTGCAGATTACTGATGACCTCGATTGTTAATGCCTATGTTGTTCATCAAGACGTTACTGAACGAACACGTCCCTTACTACCATTCCTCGTTGCTGTTGCTGAAAGTCTCCTGACATTTGGAAATGCAAGCAAGGAAGTCAATAAGCAAAGGCACTCTTCCTCCGAAACTATGTCATCGTCATCATCAACAGCGAGACTTTTCAATGTTGGAAACCATTTCCCAATTGAGAAAAAAACGCGCAGAAGATGTGCATGGTGCGCAAAAATGAAGAAAGAGGCACGCTCAAAAATAGTGTGCACCTCTTGCAACGTAGCACTGTGCAACAACTGTTTCCAGTCCTACCACACCCTCAAGAAACCCAGACTTTAGATACTGTTGCTCCTCCACTACTTTCAATTTTTTACATTTTTTACCGTTCTTATTTTATAACTGTTAATTCCGAAAAAGGTTTATAAATAAATGTTAATAAAAAACGTTGCCTAAAATAATCATCAAAATGTCAATAAAAATGAGCTATTGACTGTAGGATTCCGGCCGGGACATACCCTGTCCCGGGGTTCAGATGCTTTGGGTTTACGGCGTGTCCATATTTACGGACTGTCCCATCAATGAAGCTTGTGAAATCATTGTTGTTGATGGTGCGCTGTTATGGGGACGTTTATGCGTCTCCAAGACCTTCAACCTTTTAGGCATAAAAGTTATT